>JAPTHN010000063.1:0-600000 GCA_026936325.1 Platynereis dumerilii | reverse complement strand
ACATCCATGGAGCCAAGAAGTGAGTAGTCTTCCATATTTTAGAACTTTAGACCAGACAATTGGGTGGCAGTGGCACCCAGCCCATATTTTGCACACTGCCCCATATATGCATCACCCCTTTTGCACACTGCTCCATTGTTGACTTGGGCATGCTGTTTTCCCAAGCACCAGATTTTGGACCAGACTGATTCATCAACCTTGAATCCTGGATTCTCCTTCCTGCATGTTATTAGCCTTAATAATGTAAATGACTTCCCTTTCACACCAACCAACAGGTGGCTCCAGAATTTGCACCAGATTGATTCATCATCCATGAATCCTTGATTCTACTTCTTGCATGTTACCAAGATTCTATTTCTTGCAGGATACCAACATTCTACTTCACCATGATTCTACTTCTTGCATGTTCCTAGCCTTGATAATGCAAATGTTTCCTTTCTCACCACCAGGTGGACATTGTTACCAACAGGTGGCATCCGCATTCCATTACCCAGTCCCACACATGTGTTTCACCTAGTCACAGTAATAATTGAAGTTAATTTGTAATTCCATTGATGTTATACGAAGTGAATACATGAAATCACCCTGTCTTGAAGACAATGAAATATCATGTGCCACACAAAAATCAAGCGCCCTGAGGAAATGACCCCGTGACCAATATCAATTGCCCTGGATGCCGCTGCCATATAGACTGCATCCTTTGATTTACATATATATCATAGCTAGTGGATCAACCTGGCCCATGTACCTTGCTTACACGATCTACTTGTTATCACCCTGCCACCCAGTAGAACCTCCGGAAAACATTAATGCACTTTCCATTTCCCAGCTTTCAGTTCCCCATTTACAGATATCAATTAATTTCCAGCCTCAAACTTCACACAAGATTAACTTAACGTTCATCTACCCTGTGATGAGCTGTCCACAATGCAATATCCTACTTCAGGCTCCTGGGTAGGGAAATTAAAGAGATCCGCCAGCATTCAACAGCATCTCCCTTCCATCTACATGCACTAGAACCCACAGTATTCCACACAACACCGCCAAAATGGTTCTCAGTACTCCTCAGCCTCAGCAGAAGACCTAAATAGTTTTCCCACAGTCACCACCATTGTTCCAATCAATCTGTCAAATGTATCAAGGGGCTCAGACTTATCCCAAGTCGCTCATCTTGACCGCTCCCGATCACTATCTTACAGAATATATTCCTCAAATTTTGTCCCCTAAACTAATCGATCCTACTTTCCAGAATCTTTTAATTTCAGTTTTCCGCCCCCCCCCCCCCCCTTTATCTTGCAGGGTGTGTCCGTGTCTACTCAGAAGCCTGAAATAGACAGGTGTCGACGAAGGTGGCGCCTGGCCTTGGCCGGCTTTGGTGATCTTGAAGCAGGGAGGGGATGGTTCTTGCGATCAATCCCAGGAGGCTAAAGTACGTACTTTAGTATGCTGCTGTCATCCTGGAAAGGGAAATGTTAAGCAGCAGTAAAATTCTTTAAAATCTTGGTTCACCTTGTAAATAAGAAGTAAATGGATGCGCCAAGCCTCAGCTGAGGTCGGTCGCTAAAGTAATAAGGCGGTGTACTGGATGAATATTGAAAGCTTTGCTGGTGTGAGTGTGAGTGAATGTTACTGAAGGCAGTCACGCTGTGGTCCACCTTGTGGATGGGTGATATTGGCTATTAAGATGTTCCCACTTTGGAAAGGGAGCTGGACTGTGAGATGAGAGACAGGTTCCCGGCTAAATGTGAGCAACTGATATGATACACAATTGGGGACTGATACACTAAGATGAAATTTTTGGACTGATACACAAAGATACTGGTCAGAGATGGTCATACATCTACTGAATTGACAGCAAAATAACCAAGGTGAGAAGCAATGGATCAGATAAGTGAGAGCAGATGAAGGGCATTGTGGTCAAATCAGATGAAGGTCATTGTGGATTGTTTTCCACTGGCAGGATGCTAAACCGGAATCTGAAAGAATACACTTAATTAGTTTTGCAGATATATTTGTGAGTGTTGGTTAGGTGCAGAACCTCTGGTGAGTGGTTCTGGATTTGCCTGTTAAAGTGGTGCTGAAACAGAGGATGGAAGGTAATCGCTTGAGGTTGGAAGTTAATCGCTTATGTTTTGAAAAACAAAAAGTCTTTAGAAATCCTGGTCAGAGATGGGAGATGTACTGGGTCGAGTTATCCTGGATAAGGTGAAAAGCGCATTGCCACACAAGATCCATCAATCCCTACTTCAGGCTCCTGAGTAGGAAATCACCAACATAACTAAAAGCTTGAGCAAAGTTGCTCTAATTCAGTATGTATATTCTCTGTTTGGGCGTCGTGGTTAGGGCGCGTCTTGGCTCGAGCACTCTCGACTCTCTTTGGGCTCCCCTTCTGGGCTGCCTCGTTCATGTGCACCTCGTCAGGAGAGTCTTCGTCTCTTGTGGGCTTATTGCCTACCTCGATACACATGAACTATGGACATTTCACTACTGACTTTTATTGTGTACAAATATATGAATTATGTTATTTTTCGTTTCAGGGCAAATATTACCATTATCTGACACTAACTGTCTAATGGTCTAAAAACGTTATTCTACATTTCAATGTGAAACCTTCAAATTTCAATTTCAATGTGAAACCTTAAATTTAAATTTCAATGCGAAACTTTCAACTTAAAAATTTCAACAGGTTAATCTTTAACTTAAGTTTAAAAATGTATTTGTTTAATTTTATTAATGGAGGTGTGTAATACACATCTCCATTTATGCAGTCACAATGACAAAATGGACAGTTTTGGCGGGAAATTTGAAATTTGAGCATTTTCAGAATGTCTTTTGGGCCCTGTCTTGGCTATTTTGTTTGGAGATGTTTGGGTCAAGAGATATGTATAACTTGATTATAGAGCAAGCATCTGGCATAGGAATGAATACCAGGCATGTTGTAATTAGGACGTGACTTCCTTTTATATCTTGCTTGGATCGACTGGGGGTGGCAGCACGCAGTGTGTATTGGCCACTGTGCCTAAACTATTACACTTGTATATATGATATTTGGCACATGAATGTGGTCCCACAGCATATATGAGCATTTTGGTGTTCATGTTATAGCAATTGGTAGAGTTTTTGTAAAATATTGAAAATTTAAAAAAAAAAAATTGTTCGTTTCCAGAGTAGAACTGTGAAATGGTTATACCTATTGGGCATGGAATTCTACCATCAAATGCATTAAATACCCTTAATGTTCTTTTTGGGAGTCAAAATGCTCTTACAAAAATTAGTAACAGTAAGTTCAGCAAAAATGTGAAAAAAAATGTATTTTTTCAGTGCTCCATGATTCCGTCAGTTTCGGAGCTACATTGCAGAAATTTTTCATTAGATGTCTAAATTATACCTCTTTAAATGACTCAGCTCATTTGGAGAGCCAATCTTATGAAAGTTTCATAAAAACAAAAAAACGGGAAAAAATGAGGATTTCTTATATTTTTCTCAAATTTTGGTATCTAAAAAGTTAATGGTAAAGAATAAATTGGTAAACTTCAACAATATTTACCTAATCATATTGGGAAGTTACTTTTGTAGCCATATTTCTACATAGTTTAGTGTAAAATTTTGTGTTGCAAGTCAGTTTTGTCAGAGCCCTTTGGATTTTGATGGATGTCAGAAACTGTTGTATTCAGTATTCCATATTGAAACAACTAATTTATTAGTTTATAAGAGTATGTCTATGATTCCCGGTCTTCTCATCTCATTTTCATATGATAATCACCAAAATGGATGTACAGCTCCTTCCAGTAAAAGGATGTTGAGCTACCTGGCAGGTCACACACGTTTCTATGCATCATTTTAAAGCTCTTTCAAAGTTCATTAATGAAAATGAATTTTTTTTTCGTAACACCTATGCCACATTTTGCGGCTTGAAACGGGATTTATTTTAAAATTCTGAAATTTAGCACACAATATAAACAACACCTAGTTCTAGCCACTTAGGGAAAGTCTTTTTTCGGGGGATATGCAGTCAGACACTACACCACCTCCATTTTGAACCCCTGGGTTCTTGTCTGTGTTTCAAATCTATACAATCATTTATATTATTGTTAAAAATTATTTTAAAATCTTTAACTTAAGTTTAAAAATCTATTTCTTTAACTTTATCTGTATTTCAAATATGTACAATCATTTATAATAATGTTAAAAATTATTAAAAAATTTTAAAACCCAAATTTTGTCTTATGGTCTCATGCACAAAAATTCCTAATTCTTAATTGTTGAAAAAAATTACATGTCGTATTAATTGATTGATAATATTTCTACTGACAAATAATCTGTATTTCAATCATAACAAGGCATATTTTCCAACTTTCTGGCTTTTGGACTGACCAAGTTAAGGCCGATTTGGAGTAAAAGGCATTTAAGGCAGTAACGGCAGTTTAAGGCAGATGCCGTGCCTAAAACAGTTTACAGCCGCCTTTCTGCCAACCCTGAATACCGTTAAAGTAACTTTAATTTGCCACTGTATATCTCATTTTATTCTCTGTATCACAACAATTCACAGCAGCTGTCTCTGAGATTCTTCTGGTCCATGTCAAATTGGACACTTAAGGAGCAGCAGATCATGATGGAGCGATACTAAAGACCTTACAAGGAAAATACAGATGAAATAAAGTGAGGCTTTGTTCATTTCAGCAAAAATAACTTCTGAGGAAGATGAGTATTTTAGGATCCCCACCCCCTGAATTGGCAACCAGCGCCGATATTAAGAGTATATTAGAAAGAAAGATGTCTTGAAACATATTCTATTCGTTTTTCAAGCTTTTCACGCTTTTCTGGCCATTCAACTGCTCCCATTCGCATTGGGTCAGTAGATGTCATAGAGACATGACATTTTCGCAGCATGTTTAGAGAGTGCTGATGATTCAGTAAGAATATTTTTTCGGATGACATGGATGATATAAAGACATGTAGATTGATTTAAATAGAATATTGGGCTTTTTTCAGTGATTTCTCTTTATAATATGTCTATATTTACACAACAATCATAGGTTCAAAAATGACTTAAAATCATCCAAACAATTTCAAATTACTTTTATCTAGTAGCTAGAAGTTCAGTGATCAACCTGTAATAACATCATCCTATTGAGACTTCCAGTCTTGAAGATATCAGCAAAATTACAAGAGGTAGTGAGGTGAACAAACTTTTGAGACATGTGACAGTGTATATATCTGCGACCATTTGGAATAATCCAAAATGCACAACACAAGGGGTTCTCCTGTAACAGAAAATTTGATTTTCAATAACGAAAATTTGTCATTTGATAGCAATATGAAGGTGCATCATCCAATTCACAAAACCCATACCATATTATACAATTATGGACTTCGGTTGAGGTCAATATCAGGTTTTATGGACCTGACCGGTGATATTCACCGAGGCCGAAGGCCGAGGTGAATATCACTAGGTCAGGTCCGTAAAACCTGATATTGACCGAAACTGAAGTCCACAATTGTTTTGTTCCATGATAAATTTTTTTGGGAAAATTTTTTTTTTCTGGAATTTTTTTTTTTTTCAGAAAAAAATTTTTTTTGTGGACATTTTCTTTTTTCGGAAAATTTTTTTTTTTTTCGGAAAAATTTTTTTTTTTCGGAAAATTTTTTTTTTCGGATTTTTTTTTTTTTTTTTTGGAAAATTTTTTTTTTCGGAATTTTTTTTTTTTTTTCGGAAATTTTTTATTTTTTTCCAGGGAGGTCAATAACAAATGTTATATTCACTGATCAGTGAATAACACTTTTGTTATTGACCTGCCTGTCACACACCACTGCACACAGGTGAACATCACATTATGCAGGTGGGTTGTTGGCCAATCAGAGGGCTTGTTACATAGGGGTCATGGAACAATGTCATATATGTGACTGGTATTTATGCAGTTGTGCATGGACACCTGCATTAAAAATGCCAATAGCTCATGCAAACTTAACTTAAAATGTTTGAATTTGATAAGTGGTTGAGACAGACTGTTTATGGCATGAATATGATATATATATATATATATAATATATATATCCAGTTAGCAATCAAATAAATCGTTCCTTGTAAATAGTCCTGATATAAGAAACATCTTTACCTTGCAGCATAGTCTCTGTGAAACCATGTATATAATATTCAATACTTATATTTTGTAATGTTCCTTTCATTTTGGATTTGTCCCGTTTTTAAGCATCAGCTACAACAGTAGCTGATCGCTTATTACAATCGTCTGTTTCCATGCCGGCAGGCAGTTTTTACCTATCACCGATGATTTCTCTGTCAATCTACCAAGTAAACCTACCAAAATCCTCCCGAGTCTTTATTAGCTCCTAACCACAAGACAGGGTTATATTTCGGACATCCCGAGAGCCTATTTCTTCTGATTCAAGCCATTTTATTTCCTCCCCATCGCGCACAACCTTCCTCATCCGCCATTTTTTCTCAACTGGATGTCGGCTAACTTCGGCGTCTGACGAAAACACCCGAAGTATCAAATGCTATTTCTTGCGATTCTCATTTTCCGATTTTAACTATTTCCTTGTTGCCAAAGTAAACTAAAACCACCATTAAAACCTATTTACATTCCTGTTTTCATAATTTTCTGTCATTTATTAAAAAATAATAAAAAAATTTATCAGCCAATCAGGTCACGGCATTTCTCTGGGATTCCAATATGGAGGACGAGAGAAACAACAATCAATGTTTTCTGACGAATTTCAGCCGTACTGATCATATATGGCCTTACACATGACTGTCAGGTATTTAAACTGATCAAGTTAGGCGATATTGTCATTGTACTATAGAAAAAACTTTTTTCAAAGAAACCTTGGGTGTTCTGTGCCTTGATTTGTCATTGTTCTGTAATATCGCTCAAGCAAAAAATTGCGATACTGTACTAGTAGCGGTCGCGGTAAAAAGTGCGTAAATTCTCTCAATGCTCTGTCAATGCAGTTTAATGACCACAGTTATACAGCTATTAGGTGTGTATAAATGGCAGACCCCATTTTTGAAAGCTCTGGTGTATATCTGTTTTCTGATGACCATTTAGTTGTTGTTGTCCTCCTTCTTCTTCTTCTTGGTGTGACCATGTTAAGCAGATTTGGTGACAGTGCATAAAACTGAAGTTCCTGAGTGTCCTGTCAATTGATAGTGATACTCCTATCATTTTTTTAAACATACCAGATCATTCACTTTTTAAGCAATGTTTATTTCTACAGCTGATGCTTTACATGCTTTGCATGGTATTTTTAAGACTCGGCCATTTCTAAGTGCCACACCAATTAGGTTTAAAATAAACCACCAGAAATAATTGGTTTTAAAATAGTGAATGTGCTTTGCGACAGGCAATTGTTTAAATATCACGAGACTTCAACAATGCTTTTGTGACCAAGTGATGCGAAATGGAAACATTAACATGCCACAATGGTTGTTTTATTATGTTTGTAAACAAGTCTTGCAAGTTGAGCTTGTGAAGTGTATAACATATATAAATAATTCAAACAAAGTTTGTGGCTGTTATCTTTGCAATTGAACTAATGTTGGCACCTGTGGACTGTGATAGGTCAAGCCACAAACTACAATTGTTGCCATTGGGCCGCAGTGGCCTGTGATCTTAATTGGTGTGCAGTGCATGTCACTGAACCATAGGCGTATTTTGCGGGGGTCAGGGGGGCTGCAGGCATCAGGGCAAATGACATATATATATCAGGGCAAATCCTGACCAATCAGGGCAGATCCACTGCCCTGGTCACATCCGTGCCATGTTAAAATTTCAGGGCAGAATAGCGACAGCCCCCCTGCAAAACACCTGTCCCGTACGCCTATGCACTGAACAGGAAGTCCCCAAGGCTCTTGCGTGAAATGGAACCTCTTGTGACCCTTGGTAATTTTTTTAGGTTCAGGGCGCTGTTCAGATAAAGTGCAACAAGTGACGTCCGTCACTTTTATGTCTCATTTAAGCATGTTGCACTTGGCAAGTATCGAGTATTTTGGTTGCATATTTAAGCAGCCTTTCACTACAGAGAGATAGAAAAGACAACTTCATTGCAACAGATCCAGTGATAGCTGTGTAACTGAAGTTTTTGTAACAAATGTCAATGATTTTTTGGGGCTATTTTGTAAAATTTTTAACATGTGGTTATAAATTGTTCTCTTTGCGCTAAAGTTATAGATGACAGAACATATTATCCAGTGCATAACAAGAGCAGGAACTGGCTCCACATCCCCCATGCCCTGCACAATCTACATCAAACACAACAACAGTAGTGCATTCCCACAGTTTTCATTAATGTGTAGTTCCATGAACACCACTAGGGACGCAATAGTGCAAACCTGCATGTGGCGACACCTATGAATGGCCTGACTTATCAAATTTAGAAAAGGTGGCAGTCCCTGCCATGCTCACAAGGATAGCTGGGAAATAAGTTAGCTTCCTACATTCGTATGATTTAATTGTCGATTTGGCAAGTTAATGGAATTATAGAACCTGTGGAAAGTATGAACATTGTGCATGATCAGGTATTGGAGATTTTTGATGGAAACCATGACTTGGAGACTGAAACCATATCCTCCATTAGGGCGTGTCAATTTTGGAAAAAGTTTGAAATTGCAAAAAAAGCCCCTCAAAAAGGGTGACAATGGTCCATGGGAGTCCATTGGTATCATTCAAATTGAAATTGAAGAATGTTTAGCTTGGTAAATCTTTATTTGAAAATTGTATGTTTAATTTTATTCGAAAAAACACATTTTCTCAAATAACTAAAAAACTATTGGTCTTAGACCAAAAAATTGTATTGAAGTTGAATAGGAAAAGATGTATTCCGGAAATGTTGGTGCCATTTGCATGTCTCTAGCTACAATATTAAGCGAGATATGACAAATTTAGTGTTTTTATTGCTTATATTATCTTTTTTGAATCAATGGGACAAGAAAATTAGTTTTGGATGTCACTATATCTTGAAAATTGAATTCTTAGGTATTATTCCAAGAGTGGATACATAAATATGTATAGTTCCAAAAATGCAGCATATTTAAGGCTATTACACAATTTGGTGCTTGGATTATAATGCAACATATTGTATTCTCGAGACGGATCATTGAAACAGTCAATATGTCATATCACATACTAAAATGTTGACTGTGAAACAGTAGATCTTGAGTCGTTTAATGAAGAACACATACAGAGCATTACAGACAATTTTTAAAAGGGGAATAATCAACTATTGTTACACAGCAAAGCCAATCTGGTTTTTACCGGCCAAAGGCCGGTAATAGAGGAGGGCTTAAACAGATTTTTGGTGAAATGGGACTCTTGTCCACTTGTCCATGTGTCAACTTGTCCACTTGTCCACTTTCCTTGCCCCTCTGAACACAGTGCTGCAACCCAGTGAGCAATGGGGGCCAATGACAGATATGGACCTGCCCATTATGAATGGGGGATTCAGTTAGCTGTAAGGGGTTACCATGGTTACATGTGCAATGAACAGCTGCAGCCAGCAGTGGGCCTGTGAGCCTCATTGGAGAAGGTGCCCCTGTGTCAGGATTGGTTATAATTCCAAAGCACTGTTAGAGTCAAACCATTTCAGTACTTGTGTTTTAAAATAATTGTTCATGCCTAGTTGAAGCATGGTTGCTCAGTGGATCATTATGTTTGTATAACACTTGGCATTGTCTACTTCTTCACCAGCTTTCTGTGCAGTGCTATGATGTAGTTATGTACCATTGCCAAATTATTCCTGCAAGCAATGTCTATCAACACCCATCCACTAACTCCCCCAAGAGACCAGGGCATTCCTCAGTGCATTTCTCATTCTGACAGTATACTTTGACAAACTTTATCATTACAGCCTGTAAATTTGATATGCATAAAATGAGTGTTGCTTCCCACAGATTTTGGCACTCTGTGACTGTGAGTCATAATAACTGATGAAGTGTCATCTTCCCAAATTTAACATCCATGGGAAACATAGAGGCTGTTTGATTAGTCATGATGAATAGAAGGCTATTTGATTTGTCATGTGACTGATCTTAGAGTAAAATTATCGTGACAAATCATCAATATGATGATTCACGAAGTGCCATTTTCACAGTGCAACATCCCACTCTGTTTGGATATCAGTTTTACAGACTGTAGACTAAAGTGGTGTTTTAATTGTAGTCTGCAGAAAAGGTTGCAAAAAGACGCTTGACACCACAAATAAACGGGCCTGTAAAAATTCTGGCGGTCCTGTAAACCAGTTTTTACCGGCCCGCATGCCTTGTGAAAGGTCAGATCGAGTTTTAAGGCTGTTAGTATTTCACTTGGATTTATGAAATTTGGGATAGGGATTCACTTTGGGGTCTCCGTCAAAATTTTTTGGAAAAACCCAAGATGGCTGCCAAAATGGCCACCATATTTTGAATTGCCCACTGTGACCTTAGTATTTCACTTAGATTTATGAAACTTGGTACAGGGATTCACTTAGGGGTTCCCCTCAAAAAAATTGGAAAAATCCAAGATGGCTGCCAAAATGGCCACCATATTTTAAAATACCCACTGTGACTTTGGTTTTGCACTTAGATTTATGAACCTTGGTACAGGGATTTACTTAGGGGTTCCCCTCAAAATTTTTTGAAAAATCCAAGGTGGCTGCCAAAATGGATGTTCTGATTGCCCACTGTGACTTTAGTATTTCACTTAGATTTATGCTATTTGGTATAGGGATTCACTTAGGGGTTCCCCTCAGAAATTTTTGGAAAAATCCAAGATGGCTGCCGAAATGGCCACGCTATTTTGAATTGCCCACTGTGACTTTAGTATTTCACCTAGATTTATGCAATTTGGTATAGGGGTTCACTTTGAATTGCCCACTGCGACTTTATTATTTGGTTTTGGGGATTTGCTTAGGGGTTCCCTCATAAATTATGAGAAAATTTCCTAGATGGCTGCCAAAATGGATACCATATTTTGAAGTGCCCACTGTGACTTAAGTAGTTCACTTACAATTCTGAAATATGGTATAGGCATTTGCTGAGAGGTTCCCCACCAAGTTATTATGGCTTGTAGCTAACACTATCAGTCTGGCAATAACTGCTCAATACAAAACAATCCATGTAATGATAAATAAATCCCCCCCCCCCCCCGTTCATGATTTCAATCCCGAATATATAATCGCTAAAGGCCGGTTTTGAATCCATGGATTCTTGTTGTATAGTCAGGAGCATTTGTGATACTAATTTTATGGCATTGCAATATCATAATGATCATTTACAAATGAAATATAATTTGTGAAGCTCATTTAAATTGGCATGTTTTAGTATGTCTGACATGTGGCTTCTGATTATTTCTTGAGCACAGGTCATCACATTCATTTTTAGGAATCAATACTTTACTTACAATATTAGTAACCTTCTTAATGAACTGTGTATATTTCTTTGTCCTTTCAAAATCATGGCCATTGCTGGTACAGCAGTGACATGTGAGGACTCATCTATGAGCTTCTTTACTTCTGTTTAGCATGTTAAGGGAGATGGCTAATACCAGTTTAAATTCCTGAAGTATATCTTCTGCTGAGTTGATCACCTAGAGAGGGATTTGTGCCTGTGTTGATATCAGGTGCCTTATTAGCTCTTATTGGGCTGCAGACAAAGAACTCTTGATTTTGACCTGCAATCGAAATTGAAGACAGTAAGGATGTCTAACAGCAAAGGCAAACTTCCTGTCAACAAAGTTCCTGAGAGTTGAAGGGAGAGGGAATACATTGCATATGTACATTGAGCAGTTCTGTGAGGCCAGGCTATCTCTCATTAACACAGATTAAAAACCCCTTCTTGAAATGATTGGCTCATCAGGCATTGTATCTGAGCATGCTGATACCTGTGATGTTACTAACTACAGAAGAATTAATATGTTTGGGGATGAACCCACACAGGTGCTGAAGTGACCAGGGCATTGTCAGGATATAGAATGATGTGTTAAGGATTATGCAGGGTCGTATTTGTGCAAATCAAGTATGTACCTTAAAAAAAAAAGATGGCTGCTGTTTCGATAACCTAACATGCAGCAGACACACATCTGACAACATGCAGCAGACACACATCTGACAACAAAGAAAACTTTAAAAAAGATATTTTGTCAATTTTTAGGTAGTCGTTCGTATGAACGTCTACCTTTTGTAATCAGGCAATAGACAAGTGGAAAAAAGCCCGCGAAAATCTGAAATTTGAAATACCGTAATGCACATTTGCCTCAGAAATTGCTTGGAGAGCCAGCAAGCATCTAAAAAGCCTCTTGCGTCATACATGTGAAGGATTGAATTACGATACAATCACGATTACGATCGAGGAACTTCATTCCACGCAATCTTTTTGTTTTTAATGACACGGTTGGTTGAAGCTAGCCGCAGGAAGTTGAAGCTAGCCGCACTAGGTTGATAAAAGATCGCCACCACTACGCGAATTTTAGTTCACCGCATTTCCGCTAGGTGGCCGACATCGTCATGAAGGCAATGTTTTCTACATAATCCGCTTGGGGCGCCAGGTGCGTCACGAATTTCAACAAGTGAAAATGGCCTGCTGTGCCGGAATTCGGCGAAAATCGGCAAAAAACGGCCCCAAAACATCGCGAAAACGTGATATTCATGTTACGACAGAGCCAAGCTACGCGTAGGTATGCGTATTTCTACTGTAACCCTTCTGGTTGCTGAGATATCTGGCCAAACGTCTGTCCTCTGCCACACATGACACAGAATATATTAAACCACTCAAATATCGCCCACTTGACGATCGTCCATGCGTGTCATGAAGACTCAATAAGGCCTCAATGATAAGCTTGCCTTGCAGTGTATCTAATTACAGAAACAGTCTAACAATGCTAATTGCACTTTTGGAAGTTCTTTTTAAAGTTTGCTGTCACCCTCAGTTTATCAAATTGCCATTGTGGAACTGAACTTGAGATTCAATAGATCATCTGTGTATCTGACAAGTGTCAAAGCTGATTGCACTTCGCAGTGCAGCTATGATGTCCATTGACCTCATGCTGATACTTTCAGTGTCATTATATATGGTACTACAACAAGAGCAAAGTAGAATATTCATATCTAAACACTCAACACTGTCAATAGTAAACATAAAGGTTTTAAAATATTTCTTAGACATGTTGACTTAGGCAACCTTATATGTGTCAGATGACAATAGCAGCTGAGAACTACAGCAATTATGTGTGAATGTGTCTGTCATTGAGTGCAGTATGTGGCTGCTTATACAATTTCAATCAATGATGCCAATCAATGATGCCAGGCAATGAATGATGTCAGTCAATGCCAATCAATGGTGCCAATCAATGGTGCCAATCAATGGTGCCAATCAATGGTGCCAATCAATGGTGCCAATCAATGGTGCCAATCAATGGTGCCAATCAATGGTGCCAATCAATGGTGCCAATCAATGGAGCCAATCAATGGTGCCAATCAATGGTGCCAATCAATGGTGCCAATCAATGGTGCCAATCAACGATTTTAATCCATGATGTCAGTCAGTGACGTCAGTCAATTATGTCAGTAGTGATGTCAATGATGTAAATCAATGATGTCAGTCAATGATGTAAGTTGATGATGTCAGTCATTGATATCAGTCATATATCAGTCAGTTATGTCAGTCAATGATGTCAGTCAATGATGTCAGTCAAAATGCTGTGATACTGTGTTTATTGTATGTTTTTACTGATGAGCTTCAAGAAATAACAGCTTTATATATAGTCACTTCTTCATTATACAATTAATTCACGGACCCCTTATGCTACTGCGACCAAGCTACTCATTGCCCAGTTATCAGTCAGGGAAATTACCAGCATATGAGGACAATTGCAATTCCAGCCAAGTCCCTGGCCCTGACAGGATGATTGCGTTTGTGGGGTTGATCAGTTGGGTCTCAGAAGAAAGTCTGATCTCTTTGCAGCCATCCCCACCACACAGCAGCATGTCAGTTGCGGGACTTAATTCTATCCAATTTCACGAAATACTGCAAAGTCATCAGCAGCTGATGACAATTTGCTAATTTCTCTGGAGCCTTCGGGTTCTTTTCCTCATTATGTAATGGATAGGTCTGCCGAAATTCATAGAGTTAGTTGACACTGTGATACAATTTTATACAAAGTTTGGAAGTGATAGTTGCAGTAGTTCTTTCTAAATAGCCAGTCAAAGATGATTTTGAGCACTGCCAAAGTCATGGCTAGGCAATGAAACTGTGAGAGTGTCATGGGAGGGTGATGACAGTGCTAGGGTGATTGTCATGTGGGGCTGAGGACATTGGTTGTCATCAGCTGGTGATAATTTCCCTGACTGGTTATGAAAACTTGCAAGGAGCTTTTCTGTATTCTCTACAATGTCCTTAATTTACCTAAATCTTTCACCTATTCATTGAATGTGCAGTTCTCAATTGCAATTGCAGTTGTCATTCTAGGTTCCAATTGGTGAGCTTAAGGTGTTTGAGATTTATCAAGAAATTTAAAGCCACATATATATTCTAAGTGTTATATCTTCATTTCATGTAGCAGTATGTCTAGATTCCAATTAACCACAATATTTCATTACAGATTCATGACAAGTCCTTTAAAAGAATTCTAATCAAAATTTCCTGAGTTCAGGTGGAAAGACTGTTCTAAGGCCTGCCTGATAATATTGGAAAGGTGTTAATTGCAATTTGAGTTAAGTTATGTGTGAAAGAAGTTTACCCCTTCTCTTAGATGTGTTAATTGCAATTGAAAGACTGACAGAGGTGTCAAGTCAAGCTGAACAATTACATGATATGTTATTGCAATTATGCAAAAACAGTACTCCAAAGCATTTTTTTAGTAAATTTGGGCTTATCTCAGTGCGTCCTGGGGACGCATAGACACCAGTAAAAATGTGTCCTTTGTAAAAATAGTGCGTAAATTTGCGATAGGGACGGCGTTAATGAAAACACTGATGATAACCATGTCTCCAGGAGTTTTGCTATCACACACTCCATGTTTATCAATAATCACTGAACCTTCAATACAATACCAAAACGACTACCTTTGAATCCCTGGATTCTTGTTCAATTGTTGTCATGCATCATGAAATTGGTGTCACAAATGTTTGTCATCTGCACAAACAAGTTTGCTTAAGTTTGTTTTATTTCATTTGTAACACAATGCGATATAGCAATTTTAAAATGTCTAGATAGTACCTTGTACATGGTGTTTATGTGTTGTACATTACAAAAGGCAATATTTTCTAGTCTCATTGTCAGCAGTTCAGTATGTGATATAGCATATTGTAGACTGTTTCAAACAACCTTCTTCAGAAACAAACCGCTGAATTACTATCCATTATCCAAGCACCAAATTGTGTGATTTGATTATGATTACCTGAAATATGCTACATTTCTGGAACTACACTTTAACTAGTGCACATATCAATGCATCCACTCTTTGGATCATACCTAGGAATTCAAATTTCCAGAAATGGTGTCATCTAAAACCAAATTTTCTTGTCCCATCGATTAAAAAATTATAATATAATCAGCAAAAACACTAAATTTGCCATATCTCGGTTAATATTGGAGCTAGAGACATGCAAATGGCACCAAAATTTCCGGAATACACCTTTTCCTATTCAACTTCAATACAATTTTTGGTCTAGGACCAATAGTTTTTTAGTTATTTTAGAAAATGTGTTTTTTTAAATAAAATTAAACATACAATTTTCAAATAAAGATTTACCAAGCTAAACAACCTTCAATTTCAATTTGAATGGCTCCAATGGACTCCCATGGACCATTGTCCCCCTTTTGGAGGGGCTTTTTTTGCAATTTCAAACTTTTTCCAAAATTGACACGCCCTAATCCTCCATGCCATAGCATGAGGGATAATTAAATTTAATATAATTATGTTTATTAGTTTGCATCAATAAAATTATTCAAAATATCCATATAAGTGAAAAACTAAGCTCCAAATGAACAATTCAACAATGGTGGCCATTTTGTAGTTGTCGATTTAGTAGCCATCGTGGATTTCTCAACATGTTGGCGATCCATACCCACTAGCCAAAACCTGTACCGATTTCATAACTCTAAGCAAAATACTGAGGTCACACTGGACAGCTCAAGAACGGCTACCATTTTGTAGTTTCCATTTTGGTAGCAATATTGGATTTTTCAACATGTTCCCGATCCATACCCAGTTACCCATTGGCCAATACTAACACCAAATTTCATAACTCCAAGCAAAATATTAACCTTTACTGGACTAAAGGGACATTTATGTGCATCCCAAGCTTACTGCCTGTTGGGCCATTTATGTCCCAAAAATCTGCTGTTGTCCCTGATGACGTCACAAGCACAGGATTGTTTTTTTGGAACTGATCATATCCAGGGGCGTATCTAGAAATGGCCTGAGGGGGGCCATTACATGGGGTGAATACGGGGCGCTCCGCAGCTTTTCCTATCTCTTCCATGTTAATTTTTGGCCTGAGGGGGGGCCATGGCCCAATGGCCCCCCCCCCTAAATACGCCACTGATCACATCAGTGACCCTTGGTAATTTTTTCATATCAGTCCAGTAAGGGTTAAGGTCACATTGGGCAGTTCAAGAATGCAGAAAGACCGCTTCCAAAATGGCAACCACAAAATGGCCGCCATTCTCGACATCTTCCCAATCCATACCCACAGGCCAATATCTGTGCCAAATTTCATAACTCTAAGCGAAATATTAAGGGCAAGGTGGGCAGTTCAAGAATGAAGAAAAATGGCAGCCACAAAATGGCCACCATCTTGGATTTCTCGACATGTTCCCTATCAATACACAGAGGCCAATACCTGTACCAAATTTCATAACTCTGAGCGAAATATTAAGAGCACAGTCGGCAGTGACTGAAGAAAGATGGCTGCCAAAACGGCCGCCACATAATGGTGGCCATCTTGGCTTCTCAATATGTTCCTGATCCATACCTAAGTGAAATTACGTCACAAATGGACACTTACACAAACCTTAACCAGGACAAAGACAACACCAACGACGATCGAGTGAACAATAGCTCTTCGTTTTCAAAGAAAAAAGACAAGCTAAAACGCTGAATAACCCCTACTTTAATTAATGTAATTTAGGTTTACAATCAGATGGGACATTGATTTCTATATATATATACAAATTTGGAATATGTCACAGTGGTCAAAACTATTCATCTCTCAGGAGGAAACTGAAGGGAATAATTTTCCATCATGTCACTGGCACTGATGCCTGTGCCCTCCTTAGTAAGAACCAACAGGTCTGGTTTCAGAATTCCCTTTAGTTTCCACAAAAACACCTGATCTCCACAGGCAAGTGCGAAAGTATTTTTATTGGTCGTCAACTCCGGAACCAATTTTTTAGAGTTTATAAATTGGCTGAGCACATTTTCTTCTGATTAATAGGGTTCCTGACATAGTCACAGCTAGGGATAGTGTAAAATTTCTATTCAGATGCCACCTGGTTGGAATATTTTATATTAAAAAGAATTCATGAATGTCAACTCCAGAACTGTCAACTCCAGAACTTTATCCTATTCGCTCCCTAAAATTTTAGGTCAACTCCGGAATCAGAAATGTCAAACAATTCATCACAACAGGAGTGGTGATTCATATCCAATCACACAATTTTACACAGGCCGAGTTAACATTGCAAAATTGTGTTTTTGGCATATTAATTCATATTTCCAGGTTTTAAAAATGTACTTATGGCACATTTTGTTTACGAGAGTCAACTCCAGAACCAGATCGTCAACACCGGAACTGATGTCAACTAATTTTTCAAAATAGAAAGAAAAATTGTTAATTTAAGTGCACAAATTAAAATAAATATGCTTTATTTAAGTAAGTTCTACATTGGAAGTAAAGTTTCTGGTCGTTATGTGACATGAAAAGGGTTTTATTTGCTCTTTAAGTGGCAAATGTCAACTCCGGAATTTAATAAAATGTAAAAATTGAATAAAATCATAAATAATTAATAAACAATATGAGTTTAAGTAAAGTACTAATGCCAAAAGCCAAATACACCTGTTAGAACTTTTTCTTGGTCAAAAATGTGACTTCCCAATTAAAAAGATGGTGAGGAGTAATATTACATGTATTGTGAGAATGACCCACTTGAGTTGCTAACCATCAGTTGTCAAAGTAACACTGTTCGAAAATGTGACGTTTGACACCCCCAAAAATGGCCCATTTTGAGAGTTTGCGGACCCTGGACTCAATGATGAAGCCATAATTTCGCGTAAAAGTGGATTTATTATGAAGACAAAATTGTATTCTACATCTCAGGGAATTTTAAAGAACTTATTACTAGCCAAACATTTTTTATTTCCTGTTAAAGGTCAAAATCCTGGCTGGCCTCGTTTAAAATGACTTCACCCATATGCAAGTGCAATAGTTTAGACACAGTGGCCAACACACAATGTGTGATGCGCCGATGCGGTGATGCCACCCGCAGTGAATCCAAGCAAGATAGAAAAGGAAGTCACATGCTAATTACAACATGCCTGCTATTCATTCCTATGCCATAATCATGCTCTATAACCAAGTTAGCCTTGCTTCTTTTACTCCAAACATCTCCAAACCAAATGGCCAATTCGAATCAGGGCCAAAAAGACATACTGAAAACACTCAATTTTCTCCACCCAAAACATTCCATTCTGTCACTGTGACTGCATAAATGGAGATCTCTGTGTACACTCCTCCATTAAAAATCCACCCCTATCTATCGGCCTATCTATCTATTGTCTATCGGCCTATCTATCTATGCATCAATTTACCCATACATATACTATTAAAATCTCATCTTTTGTGACCTAGTATTATGATGACATAAATTCCAGATCATAAAACTGACCAATACACATCTTAATGCCACCATGACATAGTTCCAGCTCAGCTCATTTGCACACACAAAACACAATCCACATAATTTTCAAAATGGTGGACAGCTCATTTGCATACACAATACACATCATTTTCAATGGTGGACTGTCTGTAACACCAAAAAAAAACAACTCCAAACCACTTAGAATTATTTTATATCAATACAGGTAGGCTGCAATAATAGCCCTGCGTCTCTAGTTGTGTGCAATTTTAAAATTAGGGTATATTTTGAAACATGCAAAGAGTAATTTCAGATTTTCCTGTCCAATTTCGAATTTCCCCCCTAAAGTTTACACTCTCTCACCCACTCTTTCACCCGTTTTTCTCATGGACTATATATATAAATGGCGGTGTGTAAACACCTCCATTAACCAGAACCGCAAGCGGTTTCAACGTGCATCTGTTAATGTGAAATCTATCAATGTGTGCCAGATTATAACCCACAGGCCATTGAATATCTAATTTCATAACCCTAAGCGATATTTCAAGGTTACAATGGGCAGTTCAAGAATGAAGAAAGATGGCTGCCAAAATGACCACAATCTTGGATTTATCGATATTTTCCTGATCCATGCCCACCTAATTTCATAACTCTAAGCGAAATAGTAAGGTCAGAATGGGCAGTTATCTGTAAGTTATTTGCAAAATGACCCTCCTTCTGCAATTTCCAAATTCGAATTGCATACGCTTGTATTGTTTTTTTGGGTATTATTGGCATGCATGCGCGTGCTTTTAGTGCCACTGTGTTATCTGTGGGAGGCCAACGAAAACTTCTTGAAAGGGTTTCTGAAGAACGTCCGTCACATGCATTTAATATTTATGCAACAATTTTTCAGTTTTTAAGCTAACAAGTGGTACAGACTGAAAAGAAAGACCCCAAGCTCTTGCATTTTTCAATGAACCACCCATAGTGAAATATCCAATCAGCTTTGAAAAATTTGGCATCAAAGTTTGACATGTCACATCATCATGACGAGCCCAAATTAAATTCCAATTTTTAGGCTTATATTAGCGTAAACTATCTTCTAAACCATGAAATAACAAGCTTTAGACATGCTATTCCTCGTATGTGTTAATAATTGTGATCTGCAGTCAAATTTTTTACCATGATGATGTCACACAAATGTTGCACTTTAGGCCTATCTGAAAAGCGCCCTTCAGGCAACCAATAATATTGTTAGAAAAAAGAAGTAACAGCCATTCACGTTTCTACCACACATTTATTCACTCTCTTAAATCCATCTTCACACACAAGACATTCACAATATAGGCCTCTGGTTTAAAAGTTTCAGGTCACATGACTTCGATATGCAAGTACCTTGTTCACAATACAGACAATTGAGATAACTTATTTCAGGAGATTATTTGGCACCCTGAGAAATCTTTTGAAGTTTCTCTAACGTTTCCCCTATAATACTATGAGAAGCAATACAACCTTTCCAGCAGGATTGGCGAAATCTTATTCCGATTGTCTCTTTTGCTTGGGGCACCAGAGGTACATGCTTGCATTCAGAACACTCGCATAAGTTACCATCTGTGCCTAATTAGCTTTCTCTCCCACTGTGAACCTTACAAAGCACACCGGTTTGAATACTCGGTCCTGTCTGCATCATACAAAAATATTAAGCCTTTTATAAATGCTGAACAGTGAACACATTAAACGTATCTGGGGTATAGAATGTAACTGCTTATCAACAACTGTTGAACAATATGAGATTAATGATGCAGCCAATGATTCTCTGAGAACAACTTACACGTATAGATGTGGTTATATATATATAAATCTGAATAATTTGCGGGCAATGAGCACTTGATTTCAAGTAAGAATGAATTAAAGCCATGAATTATGATCATGATCAGTCACACCAGTACAATCCATACATGCATAAATGAAACAAAATAAGAACAGCTGCACAGAAAGTTGCAAAACCTAAAAGTTTTCTTATGATTGCAGATATTTTGGGATCAAACAGCTACCATGGTTGATACAAACTCTACCAAGTAATATAATTAATATGAGAGAACGAGCATCTATAAGAGCATTGCCGAACATCTTGGGCACTCGTGCTGCTTATGACGACTCGGCCGCCTCCTCTGAAGAGTTGGCTTCCTCCTCCTGGGCTTTCTTTGGGGGACGTCCGCGGCCACGCCCTGAAGTTTTCCCTGCTGGCTTCTGCAATACCAAATCACACAACTTAAAATACAAAACCCACCGTCATCAATGACATCAATTTACTCATTTGACTCATATAAATGAGTCTTGAAGCTTGTCAAACTCAAAGAAGCTCTGTACCCATAACATCCATGTATAACATCCATGTATAACATCCATGTATAACATCCATGTATAACATCCATGTATAACATCCATGTATAACATCCATGTATAACATCTATGTATAACATCTATGTATAACATCCAAGTATTTAAAAAGTGACACGCTTCACTTCAATAAATTTATTAAGGGCCATGCCACTGAGGACAAAGTGTTGGAATCTTCGCTGGCAGAATTATAATTTGATTGTTCCAATTGTTTTCAGCTTGAATTTGAATTGTATTATATATATATATTATTTATCATATTTATCATATTAGATATTTTAAATATGCCCGTACAGATGTCATTTCAGTTATTAACTACCTAAAAATTTGAATTGTATAGGCCTAAAATAAAACAAGGGATTGTAATGGAAATGTACCCCCCCCCCTTTACCAGCATGAACAACTCATGTCAATATAAAGCTTAATTAGCTAAATCTTGGTTATACCTTAGGTGCTGCCTTCTTAGCCGACTTGGCCTTGGTGGTTCCCTTGGGCCTTCCGCGACCTCGCTTGGCTGGAGGAGGGCCATCATTGCTCTCAGCATCCTTGGCCTGAAAAAACATCAACATTATTTATCACACCAAATTTTATTGATGATGCACCCAAGATTGCACATGTGATACTGAGTAGCACTGCAGTGTCAGCAAATGCAATTGTTCCCCAGGTGTATTGAAAAGATTGGTCTTTATTTTGGAATAAGTGGCACATGGGGAAAACTTTCCTTTTTTCACACAGAAAGATTTTTTTATTACTATTAGCCAATAAAATCTTGAATAAAATCTTATTATATTTGGCCTATTTTAATTAATTTTGGCTAAAAATTATTTATGCAAATTAAACCAATGTTAGGGGTTTAAAAAAACAGAGAAAATCGAAGTATAAATGTCCTTTCATTTGGCATTGTAATGCTTTGAATAACATGTTTGGGCAGTTTGAAAAAAAAAAATCTGTGCAAGCCATGAACATGGTGTGGAGGAAGACGCAACCTCCATTAAATGCCCATGCCATGGTGATCTGGAACCGGCATGCAGGCCTCATTTCAGCAACTTGTTGAAAAATCAGTAGGCCGAGGGGGCCTTCGAAAAAAATCCCAAAAATCGACAAGATCCCACAGAAAAATTAGATAAATGTGAAACATACCGCTTCCTCCTTGCTGGCAGCTGGTGCCTCGGTCTTCTTGGGCCTTCCTCGCCCGCGTTTTTCGCTGTCTGCCATGATAGTTTTAGAGCCGGTTAGATTCACTCGATCTTCACAGACGTGCGGCTTGTTTCAGGCCAGAAAACACCAGGGATTGACTCGGGAATACTTGCAAAATGTGTTTCCGGGACAAATGCGACTGCACACGACGTCTTGGAGGCTCGATCTGTCTGGAAACAAGCTTACCCGATGCCGGCTCCCTTTGTTTGGCCTGATTTCACTGACGCTAACGCCAAGTGGCGCCAGGAGAGCACTGCAGCAGGCAAGGGACAAGTGGCTGCCGCTTCAGCGCGAACACTGCGCGAGGGTTATCCTAGACACCTAAATCTTCCCGCCCATTCCCTGGAATCTCCCTCGCGAACCCTGCCTGCGTTCCACCCACGCCCCTTTATTAAGGCTTTAATCTTTTGTTACCCCTGGCATCTGAGCCCATTGATGAAACTGATCAGTGAAGCAACAAAGCCAGGGGCGGATTAAGGTAGCATGAGGCCCTAAGCTGAATTATATATATATGAGGCCCCTTGCAGGACCTAAAAATTTAGATATTCTCACTCATCTGTGACAGCCAGTCATTTTCCATGAAGTGATTTACACTTTCCGATTGTGAGCTTAGATATATATGTCTCCCAAGCAAATTTGTATTTTAAATTGTCATAAAAGCCAATAAATGGATCGCTTTTTGCCAGTGATGGAAATGGGAGGGGCCGGGTCCAGGGGGAGCTTGGGGAGAGCTATAGCTGAGCCCTTGATCAGAAAATTGCTACGCCCCCCCCCCCCCAATGATCAAGCCAAAATGATACTCTGTTGGCAGGAATTTTTTCCCCTTTAAAAATTGCGAATGGCGCAATGCTGCCGCACCAACCATGCAAGAGCTCCCCCGAGCAAAATTTTCCATTTTCATCACTGCTTTTTGCTTGATTGTAAGTCTTCTACACAAAATTAGGCCTACATGCACTAGCCAACCAAAGAGAAATCAATTTCTGCCTTTACTGCTGTTGACCCAGTTCTACTTATATTTCCCTGTTAAAATTTCAAGAGACAACACAGCTCCTCTACCTCTACCATCCACCAAACTTTGGAAGAAACACTGGCCAGCCCTTTTTTTCCAATAATCATGAAAATATCTGCAATTATTGTGAAATAATTGCTAAAATAGCCTACTTTTTTTTCAAAAATTGCAGAAGCAATGGGAAATTGTACATTGCTTTCAAGATTTAGTAGCACATGTCCCTTGGCCATTTTACTTTTGAGTTCCCTGTCCCTTTGCAATTTTACTAATGGTACTTTTGTGTTCCCTGTCCCTCAGCGCTGAATGGAGTTTTATGTCCCCCTGTCCCTTGGCAATTTTACTTTTGAATTCCCTGTCCCTTGATCATTTTACTTTTGAGTTCCCTGTCCCCCATATCCCCCCATCCAGAGCCTCATCACAATCCAAGCTTCAATCACCTTCATAATGACAAGCTTTTCACTGATACAACAAACATTGAGAGAAGCAGCCGACAGTTGAGAAAGCCCGCCCGCCCTTTGTTGATGACATCATAATAAGTTTTTGCATCTTCTTTACAGGAGAGCTCCTGTGGGAAGAGACTTGCAAAATCCATGCATTTAACTTTGTCTCTCTTGATGAGTCTTGCAAAATTCTTGCAAATATCTTGCATCAGACTTAGTCTCTGACATATTCTTGCAAATTTCTTGCGTTGGAGTTTGTTTTTTACTCCTATTCATGCAAAACTCTTGCGTTGGACTTTAATTTTTGTATAGAAGTCATGCGGAATCCTTGCAAAATTCTTGCAGATTCCATAATCATGGAATGAAGTCATGCAAATCCCATGCAAAATCCATGCATATTCCATGACTGCTGAGCTAATCTTGCATATTCCAGGCATCTAAAAAAGTTAGAGTCCAGATCCATGCAATATCCATGCATATTTTTAGCATCCATGCATTTTCCATGCACAGTTTCAGTAAGGGAAGTTCATGGAGTGCTTTGCAAGATTTTAGCTTATGATTTGTGTGTACAAAATCAAATTTAAGAAAAAGTTCATGTGAGATAAAGATTGCTAACCCAGTGTTTGAATCCTCGGATTCTTGTTATGATCTAGTATAATTAGGATCCCATCCAGAGCCTCTGTGATATATTTGCTAAGGTGAGACCTTCGACTGTTCAACTATATATTCAGGCATCATAAGAGGTTCAAAAATCAATATTTCTTCAGATTGGTAAATTGATTTGGACTCCAAAAGTTCTGTCAAAGAAGTGTAGTGTCAGAGTGGAGTATAGGCCTACATAAGTTTTGGATTTTGTCATTATGAAGGTGATATGTTTTGCAAATATATATTGAATAGGCCTATAGTTCTCTACTCCCAATGCCTAGATAGCTGGGGGGCCGACCAGAGGGGCTATGGATTTTTGTTGAAAAAAAAAAACGTTTGTTTCCCACTTGACACTGAAAAAAAAAGTTCAGCACTTGGGAAAAAATGTTGTTTCCACCTGTAGCTAGGATACTGTATTTAATGTTAAATTGCGATAAAAAAGTTTGTCCTTATGCGAAAAAATAGTCGTTGACGCTTTTGCAACTTAAAAAGAAGTTTGTCCCGAGGGTAAAATCCATAGCCCGGTTCAACTTTCTTATGGTCGGCCCCATTAGAATTGTCTTTTTTGAGCCGATCTAACAATACCAAAGAGGCCTATGCTTCGGTTGCGAGAACCAAATTAATCAGAGTTGTCAAAAAACCAAAAGGAATTTGTGTTAAAAAAGCAGTACCATCCAGTGGCACCTCTGTAATCTTCATAGTGAGTAACCCCGGCCTTTGAGGGGGTCTATTAGTTTTTGGCAAGGGAAATTTTGTTCGACCCACTTAATGGACCCAGAAAAAAAATTGTTTGCAGGGGGGGTCAGGAGGGGCTGCAGCCCCTGGCATCAGGGCAAATGGCAATTTAGGGCAAATCCTCACCAATAACAGGGCAGATCCACTGTCCCGGTCACATCCGTTACACGTTAGAATTTCAGGGCAAAATTGCGACGGCCGTCCCGTGCAAGAAATGTGCAAGATTTATGCAAGGAGTGCGCAAGATTCAGGTCATGCGGATTCCATGCATATACCATGCATATCTCATGTATTTTCCATACATGCAACAGCAATTCTTACACTTTCCATGCATACATGGAAGCACCATAAAATCCATTCATTTTCCATGCGTATTCCTGACAACGCCTGGATAGCAGCTAGATCCTTGAGTTTTCCATACATAATCCATGCATGGATGCATGGCAAATGCATGAAATTGCCCATGCGTATACCATGCATGTCCCATGCATTTTCCATGCATTTGCCATGCATGCAAGAAAAATGCAAGAACGAGTCTTACACTTTTCTTGCATGCAAGGAATATGCAAGAGCAATTCTTACACTTTCCATGCGCCTGGATAGCAGCTAGATCCTTAAGTTTTTCATGCATAAATCCATGCATGGTTCAAGAAAAATGAATGGATCCATCCTTGCAAAAATCTTACATAAACCTTGCAACATCCATGCATATTTTCAGTACGGGTTCCCATTTTGCTCGTACTGCACTGATTGAAATAAGAATGCCTTGTCAGGGTTGCAGATATACCACTAAATTATGTGAACAGAGATACCACTGAAAATTCAGTGGCGTCAATTTGGCGGGGGGGGGGGGGCTCAGTCCCCCCACATGGATTATTCAGCTCCCCCCCCAAAAAAAACTTGGGGGGAAAAAAATAAGAAGATATTTTCTTAGTGTAATACTGGTGGTGATTCAATAACCAGAGCCCATGAAATGACACTGTACAAAGTATTTTGTGCACTATGTGTCATTATTTTTGCATTTTATCTATTTGTAATGTGCATATATCCGCAGACACATAAAATCTGGGGCAACTCATGCTTCGAACCTTCAGACCTGCCTCTGACAACGCTTTTAAACTTTGGGGCTTCAGCCATCCCAAACTTGTCTTTCTAGTGATGCCACTGCCTTACATTATTTGTGAACAGAAACTGCACATATTGCAAGCCCGAATTTGAATGATTACAACGTATATATGTAGTTATGCTGATATAGATGTTCTCACAACTTTTATTAGAATATTAAGGTCACAGCTGACAATTCGTGGCAGTCATTTTGGACACTATCGTGGATTTCTCCAAATTTTCTTGATCCAAACCCTGGAACAAATCTCTACACATGTACCGAATTTCAAACCTCGAGTCTAGTTGATATACTAAGCTCATAGTGGGCAACTAAAAAATGACGGCCATTTTGTGGCAGCCATTTTGGCAGCCATCTTGAATTTCCCCAAATATTGATTCACACCATCAAACAAATTTCTATACCAAATTTCAATACTCTGAAGTGAAAAATTTAACATCACAGTGGGCAAAACAAGAATAGCAACCATTTTGAGGCGGTCATTTTGACAGCCATCTTGAATTTCTCAAAATGTTCCTGATTTAAACCCTCAAACGAATCCCTATACGAAATTTCATAACTCTAATTGAAATACTATGCTTACAATAGAAACTTTAAAATGTGGCAATTTCCTGCCAAAAGAGTCAGAAAGAGGAAAAAATACATGTTTTGGAATTTTGTTAAATTCTGAATAACCCCAGCACATACAGCACCAAATTACAAAATGCATTTCAGAAACCAAGTATACTAAGGTGCCCAGTTGGTTTTTAAGCCTCTAAGACCTCCCAGTTTGCCCCCACAAAACTTCACAGAAAAGCACTTTGACCCATTCTCTCTCTAAGCATTTACCCGCGAGAGAGATTGTTAATAGAAGTTTCACAAATGGCAGGGACAGAGCATTTGTATAAGGATTTGTGAGTGGGATCAGAGGGTGATAAAAGACTGACTGTAATGAATGCAACAAATGAGAGTTGAGTTGTGGAGATGAGGAAGGGTCAAATGGGAGGTAAAATGAGGGTTTTAGGGTTACTTTTGATGGTATAAGTGCAAATAGGAGAGAGCCTTATGGGTGAGTGTAAAACTTGCACAAGATGGCCACCGAGAATACTATTATAGGATTACACTGGGGGAACCCAGTGTAATAATATGTTATAGTTGCCCCCCCCCTCCCCTTTAGTGTTCCCCCGTGACCTTATGGTTAAGCACGCTTGTTCATGGGCTCTGATGGGTTCAAATCTAATCTCAGGAACTCACTTTAGTCCAAGCCCATGAATTTAAATGGAGGCGGGTTGTATTCAGTATTCTATGCTGGGACAACTGAAAGACCTTGGGCATCCCTGAATCAATAGGGCATTTGCTAGATTCCCAGACTTCTCATCTCATCATCATGCAACGGTCACCAAAAATGAAAGTGCAGCTCCCTCCGCAAAGACGGAGGTTGAGCTGCCCCGGCTGATCCGGCGTAGGCTATACAAGCACAAGAGAAGTCAGTCATGTTACAATTGGTGAATTAAGCATGCCAATTTTGCAGCTAGCATCTCACATTTCATCAAGACATTGATGTTTAACAGCATTAATTGAGCAATTATTGCAGTATAGGGGAGACTGGAGTAGATAGATGTTTATTTCAAATTTTGTTCCCTGGAGAGTTTTAATGGCTAACAACTTTCTGGATGTCAAGTTAAAGCAAAAATTACTGCTTCTCTTCAATGACTGCCAATTCCTGTTAATTATGAAAATATCTTTCTGATGTGTGATATTTACTTTCAAAATCTACCTTAAAAGAATTAAGCAAGCCCAAGTTGATGTCTGGCAAGGTGCAAGTTAGGGGAGAGTCCCCTCGATCGGACCGGTGCCTCGATCGGAACACTTCAATTATGACATAAGTATATATATAACTTATGAACAGGTGTCCTATCTAGAGTGATTCCCTTTCAATCACTTTGAAGTGGTCATGAATGTTTGACTGGGAAAACCATTCATATTTGAAGTTAACATAATAGGTATAAAATGATAGTGTTTGACCTAACATAGTGATGCAGGTCTCACACAACCAGAATCCACACACTAAGCAGCTAGGAAATTCTTCAGAATCTGTTTCAGTAACCTCCAACTAATAGACTGCCAAAACGAAAAAGAACACTTCCTCTATCTATAAAATTCAGGGCACTGGCTTAAATTTAGTAAATGACAATTATTCCCTCGATTGGACCAGTGGTGTGTCCTCGATTGGACCACCTCATGGATGTATTTTTAAGACAGCCTGTCAATATGATAATGTGAGATTTTTATGAAGCATGAATCCCTGAAATTAAGAAATTATGGTCCAGGGTTAAGTAAAATTAATTATGTGAATTTATCTCCCATGCTGACATGCCCTCTATTGGCCGTTTCAGGAACAACCTTGAAATGTGAAATACATCAAAATTGGAATTTTATATTTGTCCAAAATTAATAAGACAATCAGGGACTGTTGTTTCTGTTTTGCAAAATGGTGTGAATAGCTCAGGCTATTAAAAAAACGACTTTCTGAAGTGGTCCGATCGAGGCAACTCACTGTTCCAATTGAGGATACCAAGTTCATGATGTGAGAATTTGAAGCATTTTTTTTAGATGTTCTTGTGGCCATACGGATCAAGCTTTGTCCAAAACATGGTAGCACAATATATTTCAACTAAATCCTCGTCTTTCTGGCCAGTTTGAACTTCATATCACTAATACCCTCTGCACACTGAGCATCTGAAGTTAAGTGTTCCGATCGATGGGACTCTCCCCTTATACCTGAACCTTTTCGACAAAAGTCCCAAAAATAAAGATACAATAAAATATTATGTCCCGAGTGTCTTCTGTGATTCTGAATACCAATGTCACTAAACTAGTTACTCCTGGGAGAACATTGTCACTCAGAATTAGAGAAAAATATTGAAGACTTTCCTCGGTTACCTTACAAAAGTGCATAAAGTCATTGTCAGGGTAAGTGTTGAAAAAAAAAAAAGAATCAAATCTTCTGATGATCATTTATAACTCAATCATCCTCAGAAATGGTTTATAGCTTAAGTTGAACCCGAGTCATGTCTTTATCACAGGGATCAACTTTGTTCTTTGAGAAGGGTTTCCATCACAGATCTTTCCAGACCCAAAGAGCTATGTCACTGGGTTTGAAAGCTTTCCAGATTCCTAGAGCTAACGAATATTACACCAGATGGCAGTATACAAATTGATGGATATGATTTTGTTCGCAAAGATAAGCAAGACAACCTCAGTGGTGCCCAAGGAGTTGGTTTCTATATAAAGCAAGGCATCACATATACGTATATGAAGGACTTTGAAGTACCCCAACTTATGAATACTGGTGTACAAATCCACTTTAAAAATAGCAGGCCCTTGAACATTGTGGTTTTATATAGACACCCGCAGTCACCTGTCTCTTTTTATGATTATACAGAAGAGCTTTTTTCATTACTTGACTCTTTAAGGTCTCAGACGATTGTGACTGGAGACTTTAATATTGATTATAATCAATTACATGACCCGAACTCTCCTGCAAAAAGACTCGACGACTTAGCCAAGATTTATGGCCTAAAACAAACGATAGAACTTCCCACCAGAATAACCGAGTCCTCAGCGACATGCATCGATCTCCTTTTCACAAATGTCGTGGACTACAAAGCAGGAGTGGCAGTGGTCAGCATAGCTGATCACTTGTTAAACTACATATCAATTGGGAAACAGAAAACTGAAAATCACCATCGTTTTGTGACATCCAGAAACTTCAAGAAAATGAATGAAGATAAATTACGTGAAGATCTCAAATACGTACCGTGGCAAGTCATCGAAAGCTTCACAGACATCAACGATGCTTGGCATGCATGGAAGTGTCTCTTCACTGACGTAGTGAACACCCATGCCCCAATGAGAACATTTCGAGCCCCAAAGAAACGGAAAGCCCCTTGGTACGACGACCAGATTGAAGCGCTTAAGAATTTACGTGACTATCATCACCGCAGAGCCACCATTGGCAACCTCGAACAAGACTGGACTATGTATAGGAAAACCAGAAACAAGATCACGAAACTTGTTCGCGAAGCCAAATCTAACTATTACACAGCCGTGATCAAGGAAAACAAAGGAAACTCGAAGACAACATGGTCAATTTTGAAGGAACTATTACCAAAAAGTTCAAATTCTGGCATTACATCGCTGAAGTCAAATGGATCTTTAATCACTGATTTTAAAGACATTTGTAATGTTTTCAACTCATATTTTGTAAATGTCAGTTTAGAGTTAGCAAGATCTATTAGAGATGTTTCTGTAACACCTAGAGAATACCTGCAGAGATATTTGCCTGATTTATCATGTACATTCAAATTCAAACCCGTTACTAGCAATGACTTACTCAAACTTATCAAGAATATTCCTAATGGTAAAGCAACGGGCTTAGATAATATTCAAATTCGTCTCCTTAAAATTTGTGCAACAGAAATCGCTGACAGTCTAAGTTACCTTGTCAATCTTTCATTAAAAACTGGTAAATTCCCCAAAGATTGGAAACTTGCAAGAATCACCCCAATTTATAAAAAGGGTGCAAATACAGACCCAAGTAATTACCGGCCGGTTTCGGTCCTCCCGGTCATTTCTAAATTCATTGAACGTATTGTTCATTATCAATTTTATAAATACCTGACTGACAATGATTTACTGTGTAAGGAACAATCGGGTTTTAGGAAAAATCACTCGTGTCAAACAAGTCTTCATAGACTAACTGAAAAAGTGTTTGATGAACTTCATGAAGGGAAAGTAGTTGGCCTTATCGCAGTTGATCTGCGTAAGGCATTTGATACAGTGGATCCAACAGTATTACTTGACAAATTAGATTATTATGGTGTTCGATCAAATGAATATAACTGGTTCCGTAGTTATTTGTCAAATCGTACTCAAATTTGTACTGTTTTTAACAACCTATCTGAGCCGAAACCAGTCACCTGCGGTGTACCCCAGGGGTCCCTTATTGGACCCCTATTATTTCTATTATATGTCAACGACATGCCTACTTGCTTTAGCAAGTGTGAAGTTAACATCTACGCAGATGACACCGCGTTCTATTATTCTTCTAAAAATGTCCAAGAAGTAAACAGAGTCCTGCAGAGTGAACTGGAATCGGTTTTCAGATGGTTGCTAGCTAACAAGTTGAGCCTACATATTGGTAAAACGAATAGTATGCTCATTTGTAGTCAACAAAAAAGGTTGCATCTTGTAGATGACAAATTGTCTGTCAATCTGGAAAATAGTGAAATTGAACAAGTCCAGAGTATTAAATATCTTGGTCTTACACTAGATGAAAAGTTCAAATATGATGATTACATGAAATGTCTATTTAGCAAACTCAATAGATCAATTGGAGTATTAAGAAGAGCAGCCAAATATATTGATCAAGTTACTCGTGTTACCCTGTTCAATACTTTAGTCCTTCCACATATTGATTACTGTAGTACTGTGTGGTCAAATTGTATAACTGGTAAAGATTTAAGAAAACTCCAATGTATTCAGAACAGGGCTATGCGAATTATTTTAGAATGCCATTTCAGAACCCACAGTGTTGAGATGCTTGCTTCGCTTAAATGGTTGAATGTCAAAGACAGGTTCTTATTTAATACTTGTTGCCTCATGTGGAAAATCCAACATCGGAAGGTACCGGACTATTTAGCCAATCTGGCTAACGAGGCACACAATGTCCATTCTCACAACACACGCTCAGCGAGAGCCAACAACTTGTATGTGTCGAACTGTCACAATAAATCGCTTAAATTTCACGGAACAAGGGCTTGGAATGCCCTCCCTGTGGACTTGAGACAGAATTCAAACTTCAAGACTTTTATAACTCTATTGAGTAATCATCTTAAAAATATGTCTCGATGAAATTTTAAGCTGTTTTTAACTATTTTATCTATTGTATTATTTTACTATTGATTTTACTATTGATTTTATCTATTTCTTTTCATTGTTTACATATATGTTAGTGCGGGCACCAAACTTAAAACAGCATGTATCGCTGACTTGGTTTTCCCAATAAAACTTGTCAAACTTGTCTATGTCACTGAGTTTGAAAGCTGACTGGTGCTGTGGCCAACACAACTCACGAATGCACCAGTTGCAGTGATCAAATTATATGGCCGTATTGACTGAATAGAATCTTGCATAATTTCACTTTGAAGTTGATTCCATTTGCTCTAAGGAAAAACTAATTTAGGGCCCTATCCAGTATCCACCAGACAACAGCACATCAATGTAACTCTTGTCTGTTGACCAATCTGGAGAGTCTCATCCATGCACTTGTTAAATATGCAACCAAATTGGCAGCAACCTGAACATAAAGCACAGTTTCACTTTTCAATAGTGAAAATGTTTTTGCTTCATAAATTCATAACTTTCCTTATGAAAACTTCACAAATCTAGAATTGAGGGTGTGAGTGTTCTAGAAATAAGTGTATGTTCTTCAATTTTCTAGGTATGTCTTCAACATGCAATACGTGGGATGTGGGGGTATAGAATTGAGGTAAAGACATGGAAAATGTGTAAAATGGGCCACTATATTTCCCTTTGAATCCTCAATGGATGAAACAACAAAATCATAAATTAGGAATCAAGACCAATAATCACGTTTTTTTGCCCGTTTTACCGATATTTCCAGTGGCGTAACTGGGGGGTCTCGGGCGGGGGGGGGGCACGCGATTCTCTGGGGGGGGGGCACCCACTATACTAATTGTACATTTTAGCCAGAGTTGGAAAGTTCATATAGGGGGGCACCTGTCCAATATGGGGGGGCCTGTGCCCCCTTGTGCCACTCCCATAGGGACGCCACTGGATATTTCCTGAAATATGAGATATGTGACCTGCTCCACCAAAATGGGTTCAAAGTCGGCCTCCTGTCATATTTAGGTATGAAAATAACTTTATTCTACTGGAATTGAGGTTTAAAATGATGTTTAGTATGTTTTGATATCTCCATCAAATCCAAAGATATGGCACCTCAAACATCGATAATATGAAACATCAAACTTGAGAAAATGGCATTTGAATTTCCCGCCATTGCAATGAAAGAACTAAGAAAATCAAGAAAGACATCCAATTTTGATAATTTAAAATCAATTTTTGGTTGAATGGTCTTAAATATTCAAAGAAAATTACTTTTGCTAAAACGTGGTACCAACAGCTAAAAAACATCAAAATGTGACCTTTTGACACATTTTGCTCATTTCTGAGAAATATATAATGCCTACTTTGAACTCATTTTGGTGGAGCAGGTCACATATGTGAATATGCCCTATCTCAAGAAATAATAGAGATAGAGACATGGGAAGTTTATATTCATGTTTCATACAGATACGAGGCCTAAACCTAATAGTTTCCATGTTATTTGCAGACAACATGATTTTCACTGCCGCCATCTTGGATTTATGCTAATCAGGTCATGTTCCAATGCATAAATTTATGGGTAAACTTCAGGAAAGTTGCTCTACATTATAACAATCAATTTGGTACCAGAATCAATACTATTGCAATTAGTGGTGGGTCCATCAGTAGAATGACTGGACTACAAATTGGTGTAAGTAGTACAGTAGATAAATAATAGAGGAGCTGTGTAGTCTCCTGAAATTGGACCAAGGAAATGCATGTTGTAACAAGCAGAACAGTCATTTTGTATAGGCCTACAAGAACAAACAGAGAGGTGGATTCATGGAATATTCTCCAGTTATTAGCGGTTTCAGGTCAGGTCCAGCAAGGGGATTCACATTGAGGTTCATGCTACCTTAATCAGGCCCAGCCTGTTTTCCCTGTCCGGTGGGGACCCTGCCAGTGGTGGAGCTATGGGGGGGCCAGGGCCCCCCCAAATGGATAAGTTGCCCCCCCACTGGCCCCCCCATTTGAGATTTGAAAATTTTGAAAAAATTATTTTAGCAGCAACAGCTGCTGGAACATGTCTGTCTAAAGTTTTGGCCTTCGCTGGCGCTCACTTTACCCCAATATTCTCTAGAATGACAGTTGCCTTTTGAAAAGTTCTGAGGCATTTGATAATTTATGATATCCTTATTCGAATATATCTAGCAATAAGTGTAGTGCAGGCAAACCTTGTAGGGGGTGAGCGACATTTGCCCGAATATCAAGATCTAGATTTGGAAATATTCCGAAAGAATTCTCTTTGAAACTATTGATTGTTAATTATGTTTATTTAATTATCTGCCTGAATTGTTTTGCCTTTTTGCCCGAATCTTAGTGTTTCCCAAATTTTGGGGGGGGGGAGGGTGACTACTCCCCTTCCAGTATGCCTATGTATCTAGAGATTCCATGCAACATTTAAAATCAGGGTGTTTTGAGGAAATCTATCCGGCGCCATTGCTCACTTAAAGAAATAATGCTCCTTTGAAAGTTTTCTAATTAAACAGATCTGATATACTAAAACTTGCAAAGACAGTTATGAAAAAAAGAAACAAACAAAAAAACAAGAGGACCATTTCACTGCAAAAGATTGTGACTTTCACTGCAAAAGATTGGGACTCACTGCAAAAGATTGTGACTCATGATAATTGATGAGGTGTCATTTTTAAACTTTTAATATCGGAACCATAGAATCATTTTCATTATTTTTTGACAGTTCATAACTAATTTAGTGTAAGTATGAAATGTGTGGTTATTTTGTTTATCAGTCACAAAAGATAAGATGGTCAACATTGCTAAGTCATTCGTAAAGAAGGCTTTAACGCTGTGTCAATTTTTATTCATGTAATGTCGCAAAAATGCAGCAAAAATGTCGCAAAAATGCCACAAAAGTTTGGCCCCCCTAGTTCAGACCCTGGCCCCCCCTTGGCCCCCCCACTCATGGATTTCTGGCTACGCCACTGGACCCTGCCAGTGCCCCTGATCATCCGCCAGATGGCAGATGCCAATTCGACTCCCAATTTGATATGAATTTTGTCTGCAGTCTCACTGCGTTTGACAGCCTCTACAGCAGACTCGTCAGTCAGTAATTGAGTAGACTCTTGCGACACCCATTTGCTCTACTGTCCCTCCACTTTTACAGCAACCAGTAAGACATTTTTGATCTTTCACTTTTTATTTTGTAGCACGACACAAAAGTATAAATTCATAATTTAACAGAAGCACACAATGTATAAGACTTCACACAACTGCGGATTACGTTAATTTGAAATGTCTGTACTCTGTCAACCTTTGTAATGAAGGCAATCAGATATAATTATAGACAGGATTACAACGACACAAGGAGTGATTTGCATCAATAAACATTTCCAAAAAATTATCACGGTAGGTCTTGTTCTATGTACGCTGACAGTTCACCTGGAAAGAAACAGAGAAGGAAAGATTAGGAAAGTTAGCAGAAATAACGTTCATGAATAGTGTTTACTACGCTGTACACCAATATGTAACTTAGCAACAGTCCTAAAAGGCTGTATACACATTTCATGAAGTTCTGTGACTTCAGTCAAGCCAAAAAGTATTCTATTACAAGATTTCTAATGCCATGTTGACATATATATGGGTGAAGTCATTTTAAACGAGGCCAGCCAGGATTTTGACCTTTAACATGACATAAAAAATGTTTGGCTAGTAATAACTTCTTTAAAATTCCCTGAGATGTAGAATAAAATTTTGTCTTCATAATAAATCCACTTTTACGTGAAATTATGGCTTCATCATTGAGAAGAGGGACCGCAAACTCTCAAAATGGTCCATTTTTGGGGATGTCAAACGTCACATTTTCAAACAGTGTTACTTTGACAGCTGATGGTTAGCAATTGAAGTAAGTTATGCTCAGTTTTTTTAAATTTAATGACTACATATATACCAGAACTTAAGTTTTTTAATTCCATTCGGTATGTGAAATGTTCTGGGAATATTTCTCGGGCCACCGAAACCTCCCGTCACGTACATCATAAATGTCAAACATGGTCAATCCAGAAAAAATGTTTTCTAAAAATGGGTATTTTTCCTATTTAAGTGGCGTTTGGTTGATTTATTTTCCATTGAATCAAGAAAGTCTATGATAAATAATCACATACCAGTCAGGTTTAAGGGAATATCCAGCTATAGTTAAATGGTCGCAGTCCAAACATGACACCTGGAGTCACTGAAAAAATTCTCACCTACAGGATGGCAAAATTTCAAACCAAAAATTTTGACACACCCAGTAACATTTTTATGGGTTTGTATGCTGCCAAAATAAGTATTCCACAAGATTTATCTAAAATGCTGTATACACATTTCATGAAGTTCTGTGACTTCAGTCAAGCCAAAAAGTATTCTATTACAAGATTTCTAATGCCATGTTGACATATATATGAGTGGCTTCCCTGAGCTACATAGGTTGGGAGCAGGATGCAAGATTTTACAAGAAAGGCTCTCTTTAACCTCCATGCTCACATCCACAGCATGCCTCATTCTAGTGGTGTTCTGCTGAGCACGGGTGGGACTTACAGTACCTTTTGATATATATATGTAATTCTTATGGCCACAATGACCTGAATTTCACCAGTGTCCCCACATCAATTTATCACATTGTGTGGTCTTGGACGAGACACTTCGGGCACAAAGTTGCTTTTATCAACTTTTTTTACTTAGCAATCTCACTCCTCAAGTTTTAGAAACTAGTTAATCTTGCCAACTCTGTGAGACATGTATGGCATGGTGCAAGTACTCGCACCGATGGGCAAGTTCGTAGGCCCTAATAATTAAAGGCCATTCTGCCAACCCGAAAGTTGTTGGTCTACAAAAGATTAACATTTCAGAAATCCGGCAACTTCACTTTTTAGGCTCAAAATAATTTAATTTGGGATTGCCTTGCAACTTTGCATCACTGTGAACACATATTGAGCTAATTTCAAGCAGGACTTGGTCAACTTTCATGATCCACACTCACGGTATCATTTTTTAATGAACTGGTGACAGACTTGAGAAGTATACTTACAACATCATCAATTTTGAGGATGGAGCGTACTGTTTCAGCGGCTAGCGTTACAGCGCTGGTGGAGACAAGGAGAGGCTGAACTACATTTTCTTCCAGAATATTTGTGATGGCACCCTGGAAATAAAGACACATTTTAAAATTCACATCCTGACATGATTTCCTTCTAGTCCCAGCTTATATTCTTGGCAATATGTATGGTATCATGCCAACTTTGTCAGCTTGATTTCGTGAGCACCTTGCTGCCACTCCTGCATTCTGCACTTCAATAAATAAACTAGATGCAGCATAGGATAAGGGATCGTCCAGGAAATGGAAAGCTGTCCCACAGGGACGAAATGTCGCCGCAGTATTTTGTATTTAGGCCTATACGGAATTCACAAGCCAAAAACATAAGATTGGAAGAATTCAATTGGACCATAGTCACTGGTCAGCTGTTCAATTATCTTGTTCAGGCGCGACAAATGGATCTGCTGACTTGCTTAGAATACCTAATGTAATGCCACTTGTCCTATTAAGAACATTTTAAATATATATATACTAGAAAATGCCCATTAGTGAAAAAAGTTTGACAACGCATTATTGTGAAGTGATGCTGCATGTCGATGCTGGCATGTTAAAATAAGGAGATGTTTTAGGAACACGTGGTATTTAAAGTAAGGTGTGGGCGTTGAAAATGGCTAATTGTTACACGTTCCTATAGATGTCGAGCAGATTTGGCTGGAGGCCTGCCTGAGACCTTAGAGCCTGATTTGTAGCGGGAGGAATTCCCCCTGGTAGGTGGCATGTACTAAAAGAGCATGCAGGGCAATCAGAGGTTTTGTTACAGCAGGTTAGCAGGCATTCAAATCAACAATAACATAGGAACAACGTGCCTGTTGCATAAGGGTCGGGCTGTCTCCAGGCAAAAACCGATGAAGACAGGTGCTGCCACCCGTGGGAAAATGGTTATTAGAAGTGGCTCCCTCTGTGGAGGAGTTAAATATGAGAATATGCTGTTTCATGCACTCCTGGTGGGAGATTGTCGATGGAGTCGGTAAACGGAAATGAGAGTGGAGTAACACCATGGTGGGCTCCCATCTGAAATATGAGTCGAAAAAAGTAGGATAGGTATATAGATTGGGTGAGTGACATGCCCATGGCAGGCGTTTATTGCTGGCAACTGAGGTGGTCATGTGACATGAGGTTTAACTCAAATATTAGTGGGGATATGCAATCTTCCATCTTCAATGTATTGTCCCTAAATGGCTTGTAGCCGTCCCGGGTATTTAAGTTTGAAATAGTGGCGACAACAGGTGCGTTAGAGGGGTCTTCTTCTTTCTTTTTTTTTTTTTTTACAAATGGAAATAAAAGGAAACAAAAACGTGTATAACTGTCTTTTCAGCACAATGACCAGGTATTGTTCCAAGCAAGTGGTGTGATGTGCTTGGTCAGGTTGCCTCTGAATGATTCTGGGCTTGGGGCTCTGATGACTTGAATGGGGATGTTTTTCCACAATCGAATGACTCGAGGATAAAAACTGTTATGATATGCTGTGGAGTGTAGTCCTTGAATGTGCATATATTTGTCTGGATGAAGTTGGGTTGGTGAAACACTGGCTGGGATCGGCATCTGTATGTGGTGGTGTTTGATTTCGTAGAATGTGACAAGGTCACTCACTGCTCTGCGATGTTGGAGACTTAGCCATTTGAGATTGTTACTGATTTGATGGCTTAAATTTGCAGTGGTGTTATATTCGTAATTGTTCAAGATGAACCTGGCTGCTCTCCTTTGAACTTGTTCTAGCATGTAGATGTTTTTTTGTAGTTTGTGGGTTCCAAGCTGGGGCCGCATACTCCAGGTGGGGCCTTACAAGGGAGACGTAACCTCTTTCCTTAGATGTTGATGTGCACATACGGAGATTCCGTCTGCATAAATTGAGCATGGCGGTGGCTTTTTTGCTAATTTGGATAACAAGGTCATTAAGGTGAGTTGATTGTCTGAAGTTACTCCGAGATATTTATCCGATGTGATGGATTCTAACGGTGTGTCCATCATCAGGTAGGTATGGCGTACAGGGTTCTTTTTCTTGGTAATCCTTAAGATTTTACATTTGGCAACATTAAATTTCATTTGCCACTTTTCTGCCCAAACTTCCGAGTTTTGTTGAGATCTTCTTGGAGTCAGTGGCAATCTTCGATGGTATCCACCCATCTGTAAATGGTGCTATCATCGGCGAACAAGCGCATTTTAGAAGTAAGGTCTTTTTCTATGTCATTTATATAAAGGACGAACAGTAGAGGGCCTAGGACAGTACCCTGTGGGACGCCTGATGTTACATCTTCTACTCTCGATGTGGAACCATTTACTACAACCTGATGTCTGTTTGTGAGGAATTTTCGTATCCATCCTTCATTTTTTCCTGTGATGCCATTAATGCCCATTATACTTGATTTTCTGGAGTAGTCGCTGGTGAGGGACAGTGTCAAAGGCTTTGCTGAAATCTAAGACCAGAACATCTACCTGGTTTCTGCCTTTGTTTAGTTCACTAGTCCAGTCGTCCACTGCATCAACTAGATGTGATGTGCATGATAGTCCCGTTCTGACGCCATGTTGTTGGTTGGTAACTATTGATGTTGGTTCAAATGTTCCAAATTTTTCGATACAACCATATGTTCCATCAGTTTGCAGGGGATGGCTGTGAGGGAAACAGGCCGATAGTTTTCCGGAAGGCATCCTTGTCCCTTTTTGTATATGGGGCAGACTGTTGCTTGGCTCCAGAATGATGGTAGGATGCTTTGGTTGTAAGACTGTGTGAACAGGTGTTGGTATACAGGTGCAAGTTCTACCGCATTTTCTTTAAGAAAGCGCGCTGGAATTTAATCAGGGCCAGATGCTTTGTGTGGTTTGACATTTCTGAGTAGTTTTTCGGTGCCTTTTGTTCCAAATGTAATATCTTGCATGTCAGGGTAGGCTTGTTCAGGGTCAGGAATGTTGTCTAGATTTTCTTTGGTGAAGACAGATGAAAATTGTCTGACAAGGGCATTGGCCTTCGCTTGGTCGGTCGCTGCTGGTGCTGCGTCTTTCACTTGGAGTGTTGGGATATTGTTGCGGTCTTTAGAGAGACTTTAAATATGATTCCTGTGTGATCCATGGGTAGGACTCTCTTGATTTTGACATCTTGGTTGAAATTTCTTTTTCTATGATTTGACGAATGCCCTTTTCTATAAATGCAGTTTTCTATAGCAGTGCATTTTTTCTGGAGATCTGCTAAAATATTCATTTGCAAATTCTTTTGTGATAGTTCTGACTTTTGTCCAATTGGCTTTATCAAATTTTATGATCTTTCTAGGCATTATCATCTGGTGGGTGAGTCGGAAGCCAGCAAGGATGGCATTGTGGTCCGAAATCCCCGGTAGGGATTTGACAGATGTGCAGCTGGTTGGTTGATTTGCGAGGATTAAGTCAAGGGCCTTGTCAGAAGCAGGTCTTGTAACTTCAACGCAGTGTTGACTGAGGCCTAAGTCATCCATTATGTCTATGAAAATTGAACACAAGTTGGTGTCACTTGTGCTGGTTTAATGACCAAGTATTCCTTCGTTTTTCCAGTCAATCTGTGTTAAGTTCATGTCGCCTCCAATTATGTAAGTGGCGTTTCTGAATTTTCTATGAACTTCTTGCATGTGGTCCTGGAGCTTGTTCATGTATGACACTGGTGTATTCGGTGGCCTGTAGACTGATGCCAGATTTAAGATCTTGGTGCCTGGCATTTTAATTTGAGTCCATACAATTTCTACATCGGTAGAGAATCTTTCAAACATATCATCACTATGGTCAATGTCTTTTCTTACTAGTATGAAGACTCCTCCTCCTCCTTGTTTCCTCTCCTTTCTTTTGACGTTGTAATTGCTGGGGAAGACTTCTGAGTCAGCTAGCTCCGGGCCAAGTTATGATTCCTGGCCAAGAACTACGTGAGGCTGGTGTTTGTCAAGTAGTGCTTGGAATTCTGCTCCTTTTCCAATACTGGGCAGCGTTTCATCAAGGTCACATGAGAGATCCTCAAGAGCTGAAACCTGTTACTGGAGGGGAATATGTCACTGTCAAATAGTTGAAGGTAAGAAGGTAATTCGCATCTTACGCATATGTATACAAGTTAAATTGGAATCTGCTTAATAGTTGTCATATCTGGAGTTTGTTATTCCTGAGCATTTGATGTGGATCCACAAGTTGCAATGGTCACATTGAATTGCTTTGCATGTTTTTGTTACTGCTCGATTACAGAGTCCACAGGGAAATCTACGCTGTCTTGGCCCTGGGTTTGGGTTTACATAGCCGGAGAGCATGAAAAGGATGTTTAGTGGAAGTCTCTCTGCTCGTCTTTTCTCGTTTTTGAAGCATTTTGTGACGGTTGGATATGGGCGATAATCGATCACTTGTTTCCCGCCCATCTTGTTGTCCATATTTACAGTGTTTATTTTTATTTATTCATTTATTTTATTCACCCCCCAGATTTGGGGAAAATTAATATATAACACATACATATACAATCATGATGATAACATCAAGATAACAAAACATAAGATCAACCCAACTATAACAGGATAAAAATAAAGTATAAAATATAAACCATGGCACTAAAGATGTATAACTTGAAATAAAACTCTAAAATGACCTTGTCAACAGATTTGTAAGGATATGTTCGTTAGGGTGCATCAAAAAAAGTGAAAGTCAAAAGCGTGATCCGCAACAGCGATAATGTTGTTCAACTGACAGAATAATGTCTTCCTGCAAAATTTTGGATTTTTCAGAGGTGATTTAGAGGTCCCACACAGGCCCCGAAGATTTGTATTAGTTTTTCGCAAAAAATTTGCAAAAATATGCTGTATCTCAAAAACTATTGTTACTACATTCATGAGAATGGTGTCAAAATATCCGCAGACCCCAATTTCCTATTCAACTTCTGTAGTAACTATGTGTCTAAAATGCATTGTTTGTGAATTATTGACCAAAAACCTTATTTTTTGGCATATTTCGTGGAAATACAGTGGTTTATATCAACACTCTCAGTTCTACTGACAGTTATAGTTTGTAAATATTATTGAACATTATTTTCTTCACAGGCTGTGTAAAGACAATGATCAGTGTCTGTAATATTTCACATCTTGCCCTGTGTTTCGAAGCTTTAACCTTGTAATTTCTGTAATTTCAATAGGCTGCTTCAACTAATCTCATATAACAATATGAAAACGTTAGAAATGGTTCTGGGAAGTCGAAAAGACAATATATATGACATCACTATCTTATTTTAGATAACCTGTGACATAACAATACATAATTTAGACCATCATCAATTGTTCTGGGCACCTAAACAAAACACAAAAAGACTTAAACAAGACTTACAGAGTCTACGGCACCAAAAAATTTAATAATAGCAAAAATAATTGATACAACTGAGACTGCAGAAATGACAAGCTAAATGGTATGAAACAGGTCATCAAGTGAAATAAATAATAAAAATAATATAATGTACTAGGCCTATGATTTTTTATGCCCATTCAAGATAAATCTGCTCATCGGCACTAGCTATACGGTACGCCTATCATACCAATCATTATAGTGGTAACCTCTGGACTTGGCCGGAGAAGCATTGGAAGTTGCATCCACAGCGTGCAAGGCAGACATGTTAACTAGTGTGCAACAAAGCCACATTGACATTAATATGCAGAAGCTAATTATTCTTATGACACAGGGAAACACATGTTCAATGATTGATCCTTCAAAATATTACTGCCATTGGCATCAATCTGTTGGCCTGAGCCTTGAATAAATCAAGGTAAATTTGAATTCACATACATATGTCTACATGCAATCCAGATGATTTGGTGATTCAAGCTTTCTTCTTTCTCAAGTTTAGTTATGCAGTCACGTTCAACAACCTGTAGAATAATGTGAGTTCCATTGGAATGCACAGGCAAAGTCTATTTCACTTCCCTGGCAGGCACCAGTTCCTGACTAAAGTAGGTTGGCCAACTCAGTTGCATGAGAGATCTTGCTTGGGTTGATTTGAGGTTTATGATGCAGCAGTTGCAAATTCACAGCTGTTTTCTTCACCTGCCCATCAATGAATGGAGCTGTGGTGTCATCTATAAAACCAATGATGCAAATATCCCAGCTGTCAATGAATAAACTTTGATATTGTGAATGATTGTGATTGGTGAAGAAAATAGCAAAAAATCATGCAACAGACTTTGCCAGAGCTGTGCATTCCAATGGACCTTTTCACAACATTCTACCGGCTATTGAACATGACTGCATAACTAAACTTGAGAATGAAGAAAGCCTGAAACACCAAATCATCTGGATTGCATGTAGGCCTATGTACATAAACAAATTCAAATTTACCTTGAGGTATTCAAGGCTCAGGCCAACAGAATGATGTTGATGGCAATAATATTTTTGAAGGATCAATTATTGAACACGTATTTCCCTGTGTCATAAGAATGATTGGCATCTTGCATATTGATGTCAATGTGGCTTTGTTGCATACTGGTTAACATGTCTGCCTTGCCCGCTGTGGATGCAAGTTCCAACCCTTCTTCGGCAATTTCCAGAAGTTATCACTATAATGATTGGTATGATAGACATTCGGTAAGGTGAGTGCCGATGAGCAGATTTATCTGGAATGGGCACAATATTAAATCATAGGCCTACTGCATTATATATTATTTTTATTATTTATTTCATTTGATGTCCTGATTCATACCTTTTAGCTTGTCGTTTCTGTAGTCTCAATGGTATCAATTTTTTTGGAAATACAGTGGCTTATGTCAACAGGCTCAGTTCTATTGACAATTACATTTTGTAGGTATTTTTGAACATTATTTTCTTGACAGGTTGCGTAAAGACAACAGATAGTGTCTGTAATATTTCACATCTTGCCCTGTATTTCATGGCTTTAGCCTTGTCATTTCCGTAATTTCAATAGGCTGCTTCAACTAATCTCATATTACAATACGAAAATGGTAAAAATGGTTCCGGTAAGTCGAAAAGACAATAGATGACATCACTATCTTATGTTTAGATAACATGTTACATGTTACAATACATAATTTAGGACATCATCAATGGTACTGGGTGCTGATAGGAACCTAAACAAAACACAAACAAGACATAAACAAGACTTACAGAGTCTACGGCACCAAAAAATTAATAACAGCACGAAATATGGCAAAAAATAAGGGTTTTGATCAATAATTCACAAACTATGCATTTTAGACACACAGTTACTATAGAAGTTGAATAGGAAATTGGGGTCTGCGGATATTTTGACACCATTCCTATGAATGTAGCTGCAATAGTTTTCGAGATACAGCAAATTTTCACAATTTTTTGGCGAAAAACTAATAAAAATCTTCGGGGCCTGTGTGGGACCTCTAAATCACCTCTGAAAAATCCAAAATTTTGCAGGAAGACATTATTCTATCAGTGGAACAACATTATCACCGTTGCGGATCACGCTTTTGACTTTCACTTTTTTTGATGCACCCTAATGTTCGTCAGACTGCGGTTTGATATAATTATCGTGAAAAAGTAAATGGCGTAAGGAGTCAACAACACCTGATTCCTCTTTACAATCATAGGAAATTCTACACTTGAAAGCAGTGTCAGACGCAATAGACATAGGGGAAAACCCCATAGATACAACCTTGTCTAGAATAGTATTTTTATAGGTACTACCATTTATCATATAATGTTGAAGAAAATTAATTTGCATTTGTGAAAGAGGTGACTCGACATTAAATATTCTATTATAAAAGCCCAGTGTGTTTTTTACAACAACATCATCTATTATTGGAATTTTTAGGGCTGACAAGAGCTTGGAGTGATGATTTCTCTTACTGAGACCTAACACATTTTTGATAACATTTGTCTGTGTTGATCTTAAACTCTGCAGGTCATTATTCGACAGTGGTATACATTCTGACCCGTACAATAGGGTTGGAGCACCAACGGATTTCCAAAGATAACATTTGACATCAGTGTGCAAACCTGGATAAGTCATACCACAACATGAAAGTTTATATAAGCTTTTTCTACAAGAACTAATTCTATTTTCTATATGCAATTTATATGAACATTTTTTATCTACAGTAACACCAAGTATTTCTAACTGATCTACATTTGTTATTGCTTCGCCATCTAAAATAGCTGAAGGCGTATAATTTAATAATTTTTTACCCATACATATTACATTTGTTTTCTTTAAACCAAATTTGAACCTCCACATTTTAGAATATACCATACACTCATTAATAAGGCACTGTAGTCAAGTGCAAGTGGATGCCATTAAATTCACATCATCTGCATAGGCACAGGAGTTAATTTTTTGGTTAAACACTCGAATTCCGGCATTAACATTTGAAAGATTCACCATTAGATCGTTTAGATATATGTTAAATAGAGTAGGAGAGAGTATGCTCCCCTGCCTCATACCCTTAGATATTTTAAACTTCTCGCTGACATTTGAATTCCATCGTACAATGGCATTAGAGGAATTATACCAATTATATAAAAATAACCAGAAACTAGAAATCGGGTAACCGCGATGCGGTGACAAAACTTCACCTTCATATAATTATATGCAGTGAAATTAATGTGAGAAAACACAGAAATGATATTGGAAATGACCCTGGACATGAACTTGAACATGAACATGAACTTGCAAATATACTTGCACATAAACTTGTACATAAACTTATGCATGTAATTGCATGGGTCTTGCACATGTAACATTACATGCAATATTACGCACAATATCACATGTAATATTATGCAATAGCAAATGTAAAGTTACATGTAATGTATTAAACATACAATATCACTTGCAATATCATGCAAAATCATATCACATGTAATACTAACTTATCACCTGTAATTTTACATGTCACTTAGAATGTACATAGTGTGCACAGATATATGGAAGTACTTATAAACTATCTGTCCATGGACTAGTTGTGATATGACAGATAGTCAGCAGACAGATAAACCCTTACTGTAACATGTCAATCGGTTTGTGGCCATACACTGACTGATTCGCTGACTGATACACTGACTGATACACTGACTGATACAAAAATATTTGACAGAAAAACTGTAATTTTGAGGGTTGGGCGTTCTTTTAAACCATCAGAGTTACAAGAAAACATTCAGAGAATGAAAACTAGAGGAAAATTTGAGCTTGCCGAATATTATATACCGAAAATAACATGGACCAGTACATGGACCAGTACATGGACCAGTACAATGGACCAGTACATGGACCAGTACATGGACCAGTACATGGACCAGTACATGGACCAGTACATGGACCAGCGCATTGACCAGCGCATTGACCAGCGCATTGACCATGTATCAACCAGTACATCAACCAGTGCATCAACCAGTGCATCAACAGGAACATCAATCAGTACATCAACCTTGGAATTTTAGGAATGCATTGGCTTAGATACTTCTAGTCCTGAAAACATATCGAAATGACTGCAATTTCTGAAAACATACATTTTTCAGGGTCCGGCGATCTTTTTAAGTGTCAGTGATACAAGAAATTGTTCAAATACAGAAACTAGAGGAGAATTTGTGCTTTCCAAATCTATTTTCAGATTCTCCGTAACTTTATAAGGACCGGAGATAAGGCCGATTGAAATTATGGTACAATTCAGAAATGTGGACTTCAGAAATTTCTGAAAAAATGCAGTTTTTCACTTAAAATTACTCTAGAACCAAAACGGTTCAATGGAAACATATATAACTTGGCAGGATTATGTGAACGAACGATAAAAGTATGCTCAAATAGCTTCATTGAAATAAAATGATTATTTCCTTGTCAAAATGATGATAAATTATGAAAATTTTACAAAAAACATGAAAATTTCAGGGTCCGGCGATCTTTTGAACCGTCAGAGCTACGACAAAATGTTCAGAAACGAAAACTAGAAGAGAGTTTGGCCTTCCCAAATCTGTTTTCAGATACTCCGTAACTTAATTAGGACCGGAGCTACAGCCGATCGAAATAACGCTATCATTGAGAAATGTGAAAAATATCGTAAATTTTTCCCTAATTTTTTGACCTTGTGACCTTTGCGGGTTAACATAGGTTAATCCGAGGACCTTGAAAATTTATATGATGCCTCTAGACTATTGTAGCAAGTATGTGACACATTTTTGTAAAAATATTTTGATTCCTTGCCTGTGTATAAAAATCAAATGTCAAAAAAGTAAAATTTTTCATTATGTTTGACCTTGAATTTGACCTTAAAAATAAGTTTCTAGGTCAAAACCGATATAATTTTCAGAATCAGGATGTCAAAATAGGGGGATCAATTAATTATTGCAATTCTCTCGGATCGATATTTCCATGTCAAAAACGCAATAATTTGTCGTTTTTTAACATTCTCCGGTTTGCGATATTTGGAATTTTGTAGAAAATTAAGGTAAAATGTTAGAGGACTTTGGGTTGCATATTCTAAATGCACATATTTTTGTCTGTCTAGAGATAATATATCAAGGTGATATCATGAAAAAAACATAATTTTCAGAATTTTTGAAAATTAGCACTTTTTGCACTTTGACTGGCCAAATGACCTTGAAAAATGAGGTCAAGGTCAAATTTGAAGGTGGGTGTGGGGGTTTTGGGGGCTACTTTGGGGGGGTTGACTATACATTGTTATGGCCTAAAATCAATATTTCATGGTGAAATTACCAAGGTCACTGGTTTTGACGACGCGGTTGATATTTAAAATTTAGTAACTCAAAAACAAAGCATAAGATCATCACATAAGTAAGTCACTGCACTCTGCCAGTCACCAGAGTTACTTTTTGCATCAGTTATACAACTCTGTGATTTGCGGATTCTGATATCTCGTGAACTTTTGTGTTTTTACTAAAAATGGACCTGCACGACCTTGACCTTGACCTAATTTCTTTAAATAAGGTCAGATTATGTGATTTATGTTTAAACTAAAGATGATATAAGGAATACGAAATTCCCTGGAAATTACATGAGATATGGTCCATGGAAGTACTTGAAAAACTTAGCTTTGAAATGACCTGTGACCTTGAAATTTAAGTCAAGGTCAACGAAATTGGGTCAGTGTTATTAGCTCATGTAACACTATGTTCATGAATTTTCTGAAAATTTTTTGAGAAAATTTTTGGTCGGAAGAAAAAAATAATTACGAAAACAAGAAACTTCACCTATGTAATAGGTGAAGTTTAATTATCTGACATAGTACCTAGCAATTTGTACAGTAAACCTGAATGCCAAATTGAGTCGAAGCATTTTTCAGCATCTAAGCTACACAGAAATACAGGTGAACCATTTTGATTGAAATATGAGATTGAGTCATTCATGAGACTAGTTACAAATGAAGTACCTTTACCTGACTGAAAACCAAATTTAAGGTTAAGCGAGGACTTACCTGTCCGATGGTTGACCTGGATTTTACTGAGCTTAATTGTGTCACTTGGTATCACATGAGATGACGTCACGCGGCATCCCAGAATTCAGTCTTTAGAGTCCAGGTCGGAGGAGTCAGAACCTAACCCAAGGGATGGGCAGGGAGGGCATGTGATACCAAGTGACACAATTAAGCTCAGTAAAATCCAGGTCAACCATCGGACAGGTAAGTCCTCGCTTAACCTTAAATTTTACTTCGCAAGTTAATTGTGTCACTTCCGGTATCCCATGAGAATTCAGAGACTGACTCCTCCGCCTGAGAACCAAATTTAGGACCCAGAATAAGGATGACCCAGGGTCCTATGATAGCTCTTCTCTCCCCCCCCCTTTTCAGAAAAATAAGCGACAGTCTTCGAACAAAGGCTGATGTAATGAACATTATGTAGAGCAGTTACAGTTATCCATCGGTGATGGAGATGAGTGGACAATGTTATCCAGGTTTTAATGCTATAAAGAGAGCCTAGGAAATTAAGCCGAAGGCAACTGCTAAAGAATACTGGGGAATCGCAGTAATCGGAAATGACCAAAGTAACCAAAAATAGGACAAGCCGAAGGCAACTGCGAAGGAAGACTGGTTAATCGCAGTAATCGAAAATGACCAAAGTAACTAAAATTAGGACTAGCGGAAAAGGACTCGGGACTAGGAGAATGAAGGCTCTAGTATCGATAATATCAGCGATCACCGTGGTGATCTACCCCAGATAGGCAGGAGAGAACCATGAGGTAGCGTAAACATAATGCAATAGACCAAGTCAGAGTAAGAATCCAGAGCCTATGAGTCAGTGTTCTAAGAATAGCAGAGGCAGCAACCGGATAGGTGTAATATGTGGTGAAAAAAGGGGACGTTGAGACCCAACCCATAGCGTTTATAATTGTAATGGGACGTAAAGTTGCCGTAGCTGGGTTAGTGACAGGTGAGTGAAGGGCGGACATTGAAAAATCCATCCCTGCAGCTGCCATGAGCTGTCGAGTCCATCTGCGTAGCCCATCCAGTGAAACTGGACGGGAGGACGGCCTGGGGGAGGGAAGCAGTTGTTGAACTGCCCCCAGCTGTAAAAATCTGTTTTAAGGAGGCTATTAGAGCTGTAGGTACATATAATCATCTGTCTGGGTTATAAGCCTTGAACACAAGCCTTGAACACAAGTTCAGAGAAAAGACTTCCTGGCCGGGAGGTTCAATAAATCAGCCATCTGAAAGGCACTTAGGACGGTGTTACGTATAAGGTCATGTTCTGTGTATCTACCAAAAGCAAAAACTTGGCCCCTTTGGCCAGAATGCAACAAAATCAGCATAGCCAGTGTCTTGTATAACAATTTAGTCCGAGCCCCGTGGAGGTGCGGAACGGCGTTGTGGAACTGATTTGAGGACGGCTGAACCGACAGGCTGGCCATCTACTGTCGCACTGCTGAGATAGATGAACGTATGATATAATAAATTGTTATCAATATCAATGTCATGTTGTGTGCATGAAGTGCACACATTTGTAGGTTTAATGAAGTATTGAGTAAGCATAGGATCGGTAAATTCCCCAATACGCCAAATTCAAAAAGGAATGTTTAATTGACCAGACCAAGAATTGCTGACCAATTATTGCCCCTTGACAAGTTAATTAAGGGCCTGAGGTTAGATGAGAGGTAATGCCAGTGAATGCCATTCATGAGCTGGGAAACCCTTGGACAATTTGGACATGTTCATTAAACTGGTAAATTATGAATTATGCAAATTACTGAGTAATTTGGTAAAAACCAGATTTTCCCCCTGCTAGATGGGAGTGACAGAAATCCAAAGCCCATGGCTATCCAAAACCTCCAATGAACTCTGTAGACAGTCATGAAAGCCTCCAGAGGGCAGCCCTGTAAATATAGCCCTCTTGAGTAGGCCAGCCCAGCAGAAGACAGACAATAAAAGACATCCCAGTATCCCCAAAGAACACTGCAAAAAAGGTTGGAGGTAATCAATTTCCCAAAAGGGAATTATGAAAAACCAAGGGCACTAGAAAACCCAAAAGAATGGCTGAACTACAGTAATCCAGCTGAATTGTCGTTCAGTACTGAACCGTCAAAAAGTTTCAAGAAACCTCACAAAAGTTGGTTTACGAACCGAAAATTAAGTTTAACTTCCTTATTTAGTCATGCCCAAGGACAGGGACTTACGGAAAGTTATCTGACAGCTTCAAGTCACAGGAATTAAGTTACATGTTGCAGAAAATTTTTTATGGTTGCCAAGACCTCTCGTACAGCAAGGCACCCAGTCGACATCTAGGAATGACGATTTGTTGAGAATGTCTTAATTAGACGAACGACCACTAGAAATACTCGACCGAAAGTGAATGTGGGCAAGACGATGACGAGGTCCAAAAAAGGAACAACCTTTAAGTCCAACAATTTGATGTGTGCCACCTCTGCAGAAGCCCATTGACGCCCTGTGGGATATACCCAAACTTGGCACCCCATCCGGACAGGGATGCATCAGGGACAATCTCATGTTCCGGCCCAGAAAAAAGGGAGATTAAGGCTGAAGGGGAATTTTGTGTAGAATTAAGGCTGAAGGGGAATTTTTGTAGAATTAGGAAATCCTGGTAATATCCTGAATTTTCCCCCGTCTGTATTGTTCTAGATTCAGTACAAATTCAGGAATTCCATTTAGGTAAGGAAAGAACCCATACTATGTTGGGTGAACAGTTAGCCCAGGTCCTCAAACCAGTTTGACAGCATATGGTAATAGCTTGGGAAGTAGAATCAGAAAGAAACATAATGTAGAATTAAACAATAATACCGAAAGAGGGCAAGAACCGGCTTAATAAGCTTGGTAACCGAGGTTAGCCCCTGGGGTAAACATGGAGGTCTCGCCGAGATATGAACTCAGATTGCTGGATTCAAAGTCCAGAGTGCTAACCATTACACCACGAAAACCAACTGAGCTAACCGGCCTGTTTATTGTACCAGAACCTTAGCCATCTCCTGTGACCTGTTTGACAAGTACTGAGGTAATAAGCATATTTGAAAACCGCGGAGACGAGATAGGCAAATTGGAAAAACCAATCGAGTCACATCTTTGAACGTATAGGCCTAACTTTTACTGTATTTATCCAAATACACTTCAAAGTGCTCAGATCAAAGTAATGCCAGGCGATCGGAAGATTAGGTCTGGGAAAGAAAGTTCAAAAAGTTTGCCAATAAATTGATCCACAGCAACCTTCACGGTAGCCCGATCACCATTGACAGCTGTAAAAGCCCTGGTATATGAATCTGAGGTAGGGCTGCCCGGAATTAATAACATTCCCTCGGATGAAATTGTCGAGCCAAGGGTCGTTGACAGATCCTTCATGTGGATACTGAGTGTGCAATTATGCCCCAGAAAAATTGTAGGAGTAAGCCAATTGTTCAGAGGAAAAGCCATATGATTTCCCTAGTATAGAGGCGCTTCTTGTGGCTGTCTTGGGGCTTTTCCCCAAGAGAGGCTTGTTGGGTTTCCCCTTTCCATTTCCATAGTTGTTGGAATAGTTGGAATAAGGAGGGGAGTAGGATTTGGAGGGCCCCTTGAAGTCGCTGACGAAGACAGATTTACGAAAAAACCTCTTGAGGGGCTTCCTGTCGATGCATGAATCTTCTGCTCCTGAGGCAGACACCCTAGCCACTCTGATACAGAAGCTCTGAAGTTGGAGTTGATCCAGAGCCAGATCCAGGGTCCAAAAAAGCCGGCCCTCCCAATTCTGTCACACCACTTGTGACATCGAAGGGAAACATCATCTGGTCCCATAGAATAGGAGGCCTGTACCTGGACCGAAGCTGCCAGGATGAAGATGAAAAGATTGATTTTAATAGGCTTGATGATTTGGCCTTCTGATCAACCCCTGTAACCAGTTGAGCTCATAGAACAAATAGCATAGGAAGGAAAATCAAGATCTTCCCATTGTTTGACATTGCCTTAGAAATGTCAGTATTGCCTTAGCAATGTCAGTATTGGTTTGGGGAACTGACAGATGACACAATAGAGTGATCTTGACAATTGGAGCATAGGTTCCAGTACGGGGTCACTGGCCTTATTCCTTAGGTTGACATTGAGGACTGGAGCATAAGCCTCATGCAAGGGAATGAAGGAATCACCCTTGTCTGCCTTAGAGACAAAATCCCCAGCCAGAACCAGCCATGGCCTTAGCCATGTCGAATCATGTCATCATAGACATCGACATCCAGCACCCAGTCCTGCTGCACCCTCCTGCACAGTGACCCTGAAAAATCAGGGCATGCTTTGCGTAATAACAGCGAGGGGTATTTCAACTGTATTGAAATAGGTTGGAAGCTGCCTCATCTTGCAGGGTGCCTCTTTTTTGCAGGGTACCTGTAGGGGGATGATCCTGCTGTGGAAAACTGCCAGTGGCCAGCTTCCTCCTTGGAGGAGCCATGTGTTTTGTGCCCGCCCTTGGGTCGTGCACCACACTCAATTGTAACGTTCCATTGCACCAGGAAGGCAGGCAGGCAGAAGGCACAATTAACTCCACACTGCACCTTCGCAGTGGTTCGCCTATAATAGGCGGAATATACGAATAGGAAGAAGAAGAAGAAGTACTTCGTGAGAGGTGTCAATGCGTTTGGCCTCCTCCTTGGAGGGGCCACGTTTTTGTTGCCCGCCCGTGGGTCGAGCACAACGTCGCAAAAAAGTCACCAAGTGGCTCTTATAGCCTGCCGGATTCTGCCTGATTGAGACTAGACTCTCTTTATGAGTGGTCTTTTGCGTTCCGCGCCCTCCTTGGAGGGGCCAAGTGCTCTGTGTCCGCCCGTGGGTCGGCCACCACTTCGCAAATTGTCTCAAAGTTCCGCTCTGACTTCGTCAAAACAAAGCGTCAACTTGTTCCACAGATGTTCCTCGAAGTAATCCGACGATTGGGGTTTGATAAAACCGTGAAAAAATCCGTTTAAAAGCGATTTGAAAGAGAGAAATACGAGCGTGTTGACTGCGTCTGGGAAAGCGCGGCGAACTGAATTCTGGGATGCCGCGTGACGTCATCTCATGGGATACCGGAAGTGACACAATTAACTTGCGAAGTAAAACTGAGTGTTATATACATCAAAATTCGGAATTAAAAATAATTCTGCTATTTTACAAAATACTGAACTCAGGGTAACAGGCATATAGCTTTCAACATTATCAGGACTAAGTGTTGGCTTTTTAATAAGAGGTATCAGGATACCAGTACTAAAAACAGTAGGAACAACACTATAATTAAACATGACCGACAGTAGATCGGCCAATACCTTACACAGGTTATCTGAAAGACCATGACGCAAATGCTCGGCTGTTATGCCATCACAACCAGGTGAAACACCTTTATTCAAAGCTTGGATTTTATTTTTTATATCAAATGTACCAATTTTGACATAAGGCGGATGCTGTTCTGCAGAGAGGAGATTAGCCCTTCTCTCTACAGTATCACAGACTTCACTTTGTTCAGTGTTAAGATTTTTTGTATTATCAGACATAATTTTAGAGAAATACGACGCAAAGTCATTGGGACCAAGCTTTGAATTTACACGTGAGCGTTGTAGGCTCTTAAGCTTATTCCAAAAACCTTTCATATTATGTTTTTTATATAAATGATTTAAAGTATCAACCTCCTTTAAAACACTATTATTGACATTTTGTCTACACATTTTTCTGAATATTTTTTTAAGATCTTTATAAATTGAGAAAATAATACCATTTCTAGGTCTTTCAGATTCTACCCAAATTCTCCACCAGAACCTTTTCTTATCTCTCAATACACTTAAGCTTGGACACCAAAAAGGCTTTGGTTTTAAACTCTTGACTGGGATACAACCCGATTCCCTGGCTGAATTGTGAATAGCCTGAGTTATTTCATATAGCCTAGTATCTAACAAATCCAGTACTTGGTCTTTACCCCACCTGGTGTTAATAGGCGACATTTCACATAAGTAATTTTCTAGTATAGAACAATAATGATCATTACGACTATGGCTTGACCAGTCCGGTGGTGCATGCACCACATTTAGTAAAGAGCTAGAAGGCTTGGCTACACCATTACCTTTAGTCACACTGATATTACATCGCAGTTGCACTGGAAGATGATCACTAACATTTTCATCACAATGCTCAATAATTCGACATGACACAACTGACTCCTTATCTCTGTCAAGACAGAGTATATGATCAATCCACGTAAACACATTTCTACTATAACAGAAAAAAGTATGCTTTATGTCCTGATTGGATGTTACATCCGCAGCATACATATTGTTAGCCACCAGAAAATCGTACAGTATTGCACTATGTGCATTAAAACCATTGTCTCTATACCAGTGCTTATTAAGCTTCACTGCGCTTGGAAGCTGGGTGTTTAGATCGCCCATCACCTTCACTGGACACACTCCGCTGTACGAATCGATGATGTTCTGCAGCAGGTCCAATACTCCTCTGTCTTGTTCCTGTCGCCACTATGAAAATACGGCATATACACATTGACAACAACATGAGCAATGCTATTTGACATGTCCTTCAACGCAACAACTTGCAGTCTATCACAGTCAACATTAATTTCTGTACAATGATAATGTTCATTATGTTTCAAAATTGTAACAAGACCACCAAAGGGTCGCCAGAATAGCTCATATCAATATCTTTCATACTAGATTTAAACAAAATATCACAGTCTGTTGAATTAACAAGATTATTTACAAACAGCAGTTCATGAGGCCGGAGCCACGTCTCTTGTAAACATAGAATCTCACAAAACTTAAGTCTCTCTAAAACATAATCACTTGATTGTTTCATGCCATGGCAATTAAAAGTTTCAAAAGTCAGAGGAACAGTAAAATCATCATTAAAAACGGCAGGACAAGAGTCAGTAACGGTACTGGTCATCGTAATACCACGTGTCGTAGTGGCATTGGTTGTCTGTGACATACCATTCCTGCTCACGGTACTGGGCTGGTTGTGGAAGTCGTGGCCACTCTGTTTCGTAGTCAGGAGCTGACCATTGGTGCTGGTTGTCGGCTCGTTTTGACATCCTGGTAGCTGGTCGGTTAGGCCTCCCTGAGCTTCTGTAGTGAATGTTCATGCTGCTTTTTGCTGCTTTTTGCTGGTGTTTTGCATCTTGATTTGCTTGCATCTGATGATTACGGATGCTTTTTTTTGACCGTATCTAGAGACACCTTCAACGCACCGGAAGTCGCCATCATGACTTATTATGCACTTGCATTGAAGAAACATGCATGTAAAATACCCAATTTGCCATCCTATTTATTATCTATCTTTCTATCTATCTTTCTATCTAGCTATCAATCTAGCTATCTATCTAGCTATCTATCTATCTAGCTATCTATCAGCTATCCATCTAGCTATCTGGTTATCTATCGATGTATTTATTTTTCAACTTCTCTGACTTTTTATTTGTTTAATATCTTAAGATTCTTTTGTGAAGTACCATGTATAATAAAGTAAAATTAACTTCAAGTGGAAGTATAGTTTCTTTACAATTGTTCTCCAACACAACATCTATTTTGTCTGTTGAGAAATTAAAAAATCTGAAAGACTGATTGGATAATTGGCCATTAATAGCCATAATTGATTGCCATGATTGATTGCCATGATTGATTGCCATCATGATTGATTTCCATCACTGATTGCCATCATTGTAAAAAGACGCAAGAACTTAAGCCCTAAGCCTATAAAGTTTCATAATTCCACTAGACAATTTTTCTACGCACTACGAGGCGGACAAGTTCAAAACATAGACAACCGGTAGATCTAACGATCTAACGAGCGACAATAAACAGTGGTCTCAGCACTGCAACTGTGAATAAGGTCCTGCAACGAACTGGTCACTCTGTCTTTGGCTTCCACTTACAATGCTTAGTTCTGCTTTGTGCGCAAGGAACACATTGTCATATTGCACGTTGGTCTTTCAACAGATAATAGACTACTTCCTACCTTTCTAACGTTGATTCCAGCGGTTTTCTCCCCCTGTGCATGACGGTTCCTCAGTTCTGTTACCGTTGAGATTGGATTCAGACCTGCATTTTCTGCCAGCGTAAATGGGATGATCTCCAAGGCCTCTGCAAATGCCCTGAAGCAGTACTGTTCCATTCCTGTCAAAGTGGTCGAGTATTCACTCAGTCTCAACGACAACTCAATCTCAGGAGCTCCTCCTCCAGCAATCAGTGCCCTGCAAGTACAAAGAGATACTTTTTATTGACATCAAAATACATCAATTCTTCACAGTGAAATATTGCTGTGGAGCTTGATGATAGGCATCCAGACCTAATTGTAGGTCTACAATAACTAAGTTGTCAAAAATGCACAGTGACAGTGAAAGCATAACCAGCAACAGCTGAAATTTAGGGCAAAGTGCACAGCAACAATGTTCCGCAGACAATGGGATATCACAATATTATTCATTCCCAGACCTGTTTTTTTTTTAAGTACAAGTAAAATGTTTCTGAGACTTACCTCTTTTTGACAAGACATCTGATGACACACAGAGCGTCATGAATTGACCTCTCGGCCTCTTCCAGGACCTGTTTGTTTGATCCCCTGACCAGGACAGAGACTGTTTTACCCTGGTTGGCAATACCAGACACCTGCAAGAACAGTGAGTGAGTGAGTTTGTGTTTTACGCCCCATCAGCACCAGTGTGGGCTATTTAGAGGCAACCCTGCAAGAACAGAGTCACCTCTTGAGTGCCTCAGCAATGCTACACCTACTTTAATATTTTCACGAGGTTGAAGCGGAAGGCTCAGTAGACTTTTTACTTATTAATACCTGAATGCGAGTTAATTTCTTTGCCAAAAAAATGTAGACTAAAAGCTGGTCAGACGCAATACAATAGTAGATTGAGCAGTGCTTCAGATGTGATATAAGGACTATATGCATTATGCAACATTGAAACTTTTAAGCAAAGAACTAAAGATGAACATTAAAATTAACCGTGGGAACCATTTTGGCCATCTGACCAACACAACACTAATGGACCTTGGCATTTGTAACTCACCTTGACGACCTTGGATGAGCCAGTCTGAGCCTCCTCAACAACATCAGCAGAGGACATCATGTCAGCAGTGAAATGGTCCAAGCTGGCGATGGGCTTGCAACCGAGGGTCTTGCAGATGAACTCAATCTCCTCCCTCTCAATGTCCTTGACAACTGCAATCTTCATCTTGTCCAAGAAGTGAAGGGCAAGGTCACTCACTGCATCCCTGCAAAGTAATACACAGAAGTTGCTTTATTACTTGTTTTTTATTTATTGGGCTATACCGATGCTTTATTGCTTCGTTTTATATCTAATATATAATTAATTATACGAATATATATAACTAGAAATTCCCGTTATAAGAGGGATAATTGGTTGGGCTTTATCATTATGTCATGTATGTTTGCACTTGAAGGTTAATTATTTTGTGAGGGAATACAGATAGGAAGAAGGGCTTGCTTGTGTCAACTCCTGGTGGGAATGAAGGGAAATTCACGAAACATGAAGTTAGAGGAAGAATTAGGGAAGGAAAACAGCTTGCCAGAAGAAGAAAGAATGGGATGATTTTAAAGGGCCTTCATTTGATGAAGACATGACAGAGGATTGCTGTTGAACACCTGGGAATGGCAGGAGAGACAGTGATTGGATAAAGATCTTGGGACAACCTAAAGCATGTGCCCAGTTTTGGACCCCTGTGCCAGATTGTATCAACGCTTTTAACACGGGTTATCCTAAAGCGGTTAACTCCTATAACTTTAATTTTTACAGGGTTACTGGGCAAATAACTTAGCTATGTTTTAAGCTGACCCCATGTTATATAATGATTACATTATTTTAATAATTAAATATTGATCACAGGCTTCACAATTGTTGACAACAGCTCTGCACTAGACCACTACCAGTGGTACAGATACACCTAGTACTGTTTAAGGAGGCCAGTATTATGCAGGCCATAGAGCTGTGTTGGTAAATGATTGGAATGCCAGTGATATTGATCTACAAATAATTTGGAATTAAACCCGTGTAATTCCATGTTGAATACCAAATTTTCTCTGATTCACATGATGCATTGATGTTCATTTCTCTTGGTGATGGTTGTAATCACTGAATTTTACTAGAAAAGTACCCTGTATTTCGTTCATGTAACACATATTTCGTTTGATAACCATTTAACCAGCACTCCGTGTAAATATTGGGCGGAGCCTTTCGGATGATGTTCTCGGAATTTCCTGAAATTTCGCAAAAAGTTTATTTTACCAAATTATAGCTCAGTGGTAGGGTCAAAATTGGTCAAAAAAATTTTTCCTTTTCGGGGCTACCCATTGAAAAATGAATGTTTTTGGCCTTCGGATGGCCTTAATTTCATCAAAATTAATGAAAATTAAGGCATATTTTGTCCATCAAAATTTTACACTTATGATAAAGATAGGAACACAAGTGATACATCATTTTAAAGGGATATTTCATGGCATTGTAAAAGTGATGTCATAACAAAGAATGTTTTGGTTGCTAAGCAGTGTCACCATGGCAACCGCATACAAGTTTTGAAATTTTTTCATTGACCTAAAATAGACCATTTTTCAAGGCCATATATCTCCCATGATAACACCTAAACAATTTAGGTGAAAATATCACCTGAAAGCTCACCTCCTGTGCTATATTAAACAACAATAAAACAGCTCTGAAACAATGAACTCTTCTTTTTATAGCCATGCACATTTTTTGTTAATTTTTCTGATTTTTTCGATTTTTTGACCGAAAATTGCCCTCTAAATCACCAATGACTGGGAAAACCATGCTCATTCCACTCAAAAAACAAAATGTTTATTATTGCAATTGGATGCAAATATTATTTAGAAAATAATAAACATCATTAGAAAACAGAAAAAATGCTCTATATGCAAATTAGTACCGCCATTATTGAAAATTCTAATTTTCTCTATATCTCGGCTAATATCCCACTCAGCAACAAAATTATGGTGTCTAACCCTATGTTTTAAGGGTCAAAGAATGCTTTAGGACTATCTTGAAAGGTGTCAAATAGGTGTAGATTAATATAATGTGACGTGCTTCACAAGAATGAGTTCAAATGTGGCAATATCTACTTCCATGAAATGAGTGAAGATGGGTTCATTGTCGCTGATTTTGGGTGCATTGATTCCTAATTATTTGATTATAATAGGCTTCATTTAAGTGAAGAGGGATATTGGAGGCAAATTTGTTAAAAGAACATAAATTTTGCCAGGTAACATATTCAGATCTGTTCATTTTACAACAACTTGGCCAATGCTTTTCAATAGAGAAGCATTTTCACGTGTTCGACCCATATATATATATGTATCTTTAAAAGCACCATGGGAAACTGATTGTTATTTGCACCCAACTTGATAGGTTATATCATGCAGATTTTTTGTGCGCGGCTATTATTAAAACTCAACGGTCATATTGGGGTAATTTTGATTGAGAGAAGGTCTATAATAATAGTAAGAAAGTGTGGCGCCCAAAAAACATTGTCAGAAATGTATTTTTTAATGGCTTGGGCTACACTGTGTCCCAAAAGTTCTTTCACCTCTTACTTAGCTGTCTGTTCAATTTTAAAAATGGTAAAAGTTTCATTTTTTGGGCATATTAAATATTCATTTTCAATATCAAACACTTTCATACAGTGCTTTTCCTTTGACTTTGCCATGGTTTTGAAATTTTGAAGTATGAAGTAAATATTAGCCTCCTAATTCAGTTCTTTTAGGAGAGTGAGGATGGAGTTACAAAAGGGCATCCCAATCTGAAAACGGTCAAAGATTTTGATTTGAAAATAAGTCAAGATGACCTGGCAATATCGTCTTCCTCATGTTTGAGATTTGAAATTTCTTTGAAATATTATTTACACCGAAAAATAACAATCTGCTTCAGAACTACATATAGACCTACTACATGTAGAGCTATTCGCTGCACAACGTCGCATCGTTCTTTTGGGGTTTCATGAAGGTTTCTTCATTTTTCCCTTGTGTGATACCATTTTAGTACTGAAATATACTTATCAATGAGATTGACAGATTCATTTGTACTCTTTAACTGTTGTATTGGATTTACTAGCAGATCCCTCCTGGCCTAGGGTATGCATGATAACTTCATGTACTTGGCGGAGAGCGCTCATCTTAATTTTTGGATGGTTGGTGGAAAAAAATCTTTGATAAAAGGGACTTTCCAACGGTTATCCCTGGTTTTCAGCCGTTTCCACTTGAAAATATACCACGTCACAGCTTTGGAAACACTTGTTTTTCTTTGCATATTCATGAAAGTCTATTAAACTGGAAATTACATCACTTGTTGGACATGCAAATTTATATTTCACATTTGGAGAGATCCACTGTCTCCTGAGACATGTGTTACCAAAGTTTCGAGAGGAACTGTGCTCAGAGGGCTGCACTTACCATAGCTATCTATCTATCTATCTACAAGCAGAACTAGAATGGAGTGCATGAGATGCACAAACATAGCTCTGCTACTAGTGCAAGGCATCGCATTAAAACTCCGGGGGGGGGGGGGTCTCAAGAATGGGCACCTGGTACTGATACATGGGAAAGTGGGTGGCACATGCCTCCTCCCCCCCCCCCTATAGCGTTGCCACTGACAACATCCACTTCTATCTATCATATCTATTTCTTTCTATCCATCCATTCACCCATTCGGACAAACCAATTCTATTGACTCACTTCTATCCATTTTTATCCACCCATTTCTATTCCTTTCCATCGATCCATTTCTGTCACCCATTTTGACCAACAAATTCTATTCAATAAGTTCTATCCATTTTTTTCACCCTTTCTATTCCTTACTATCCAATTATGTCTCCCATTTAGACCAACCAATTCTATTCACTTACTTCTATCAATTTTATTTACTTAAGCCATTTCTAATAAACCTATTTGTAGCTACCAATTCGATTCATTCATTTCCATCCATTTCCATCCATTTTATGCACCAGTTTCTAGGCATTTCTATCAATCCAATTCTATCCAACCATTCTCTTGTCTATCCACCCATTCTATTTTCTATAGCTTCCTGGCAATCCATTTGTCTGTCAATTTCTATCTACCCTATTCTATCCACTTCTTTCCCCTAATTAAGTGTCATTTCTACCCATCCATTTCTATCCAATTCATTTTCTTATTTCCATTCTTTTCTATGCAGCCACTTCTATCCACCCTTTTCTATCCATTAATTTTTATTGACAAAATTCTATCTACTCGTTTCTATCCCTTTTCCGGCCACCAATTTCTATCAAGCCATTCCTATCAATGTAACTCTATCCACTCAATTGTATCCATTTCTCTCTATCAATCTCCATGTCCATTTATATCCACCCATTTCTTCATGTATATCAATTTGTATCCACATATTTCTATCCACTTCTGTCGATCCAAATTCTTTCCACTGATTGCCTTTCTAGTCATCCATGTCTATCTCAATCAATCCATTTCTACACATAAATGTGTATCCACACAATCATTTCAATTCTGTCTATGTGTCTATCTTGTAGACCCGTTACACTTGTTAGGTCGTAAACCATACGGTTGTGACCTCTCACGAATTTACTGAAGCTTTCATTGCATGCACCGGATGAGTTTGGGTGGTGTGATGGGCATAGGCTATGTCACAAAAATTATCAGCTATTTCTTAACAATAAAGTAGTAAAATAATTCAGTGCGCTTTTCAGTATAACTGTCAATAAAAGCTAATAAAGAGCAATATAAATGCGACAACGCCCTGTGTCTGGAAAGAATAGAATAGAATAGAATATTTATTTGCCTCAAAAATGAGATTGGTACATAAATAATACAGTTTTCAAATATAAAATTGTTGTATAAATGGTAAAAATATCTATCGTGCAACAGATTTTCAGATTCAGGTTTTCAGATTGTTTTATAGTCAAACTAGCAATGTACCCGTCTTACGACGGGTAGAGTGGTAATGGAAAATGAACTATCAATATTGTTTATTACCTCTGTCTGTGGTTATTGTATATTTTTTTGAGAAATGTGGGGATAAGTGTTGCCCTTTCTTGCCCAGCTCGCCTCTCTAATCTTGCCCCGTCTTATTCACACCTCATGTTGTTCCCCTTATCATTCATTCAATAATAATCATCAGCCTCTTTATATAACCTATTCCTTGGAATCACTTGGCCACTGCCAGCCCACTGAGCAGTGGCCTACAAAGATTTAGATGCCCAACAGGTCAAGACATTGCCCAAAAATTCGCGAAGAATTTAATTAACATTGGACACGGTAGAAAAGTTTCCTGAGCGTTGATGGGCATTTCGAGTTCGACTGTCACAGTGCATTGAAAATCAAAATGTGCAATGCCAGCAATAGCCAAGGCTGGCCCTGGACCGCTGAGACAGGGGTCATGAATCCTCCCATTGCATAATCATGAGATTTGAAGGACATGATCTGGGAGAACTGAATTTTAAGGCATTTTCCATGTGCTTTCTTCTATTTTGTTCATGAATTCTAAAAGTATGTGTACCTTTTTTGCTGCTGACTGCACCTTGTTTCATCTAAAATAGTCGGAGAATAAATGTTTAATGGTCCTCTGAAACTGTGGAAGTGATTTTCATCCTTATACATTGAACAAATGGCCTCTTCTCATTGGTCCAAAAAGTGTGATGTCATAACAAACACTTATGACATCATAGGTAATTCTTGTGATGTCACAATTGTGACATCACACATCAAAGTGAGGCTGATGACTGTCTCTCACAATTTTTTTTTACATTTCTCACATTTAAAATTTTTTAAACATGCTAATCTTTGTTATGCTTTTAGAAGTAGTGCGGTCAGTAGTAAGGTACCTTAATCCAAATTTTTTAACATTTGGCTAAAAATTGTCTTATTTAGACTAATTCTCCCGACAGCATGTCAAAATCTCATTTTGCATTGGATGACCCACCCGTGGGTCCCACTCAGGTCAAGGCCAGACACGTGTCTTGTAGCAGATCCAGAGGGGGGGGGGATTAAGGGCGTTTGAACTCCTCAATTAGTTCAATTGAGCCTGAAAATTTTAATGTTTAAAAAAGTCAATATTTTTTTGTTCATTTTCATTTCCGCTCCCACCCTGGGCTCTATTTTGATGAGCTCCAAAACACACAGAACATACATTTAAACCTCTTTACAATGCATGTCAGGTAGGCCATAGGCCCATTAAAAAAAGCCATTGATGGGAAACTCAATTGTTTTTTTTGCAGGGAAATTATTTAGAGGACTGTAAACATGGTAAATTCAGTGCATTTAGCATTTAAGAGAGACTGTGACACGTCCTCCCTCACTGGTGGCTTGCACCCAACTGAAGAATATTGGACTTTGGACCACTTTTAGGCTCAGGGTATTACGTAATGCCATTGGCTTACCATATTTGCTTGATTGATAAACTCAGTCTGTTCCTGAAATGCTAAATTTTGAAAAGATAGATAATGTGGGCCTGACATCTGACAAAAAGTTGAACATTTTGGGCCTATCCATCTACAATGAATAAAATATGCAATAAATTATACATGCTGCACCATAGAGCTGGTCAGTTTACATAACGTCATGCAGTTCATACAACGTTGTCATGGAGTTGGGCCAAAGTGAGGTTCAATAGCAGCATGTCTGACATTAGTGTCATTGGGTTCACTTGCTATTTCATAATAAGTGTTGTTCAAGGAGAGAAACCAGTCAAATCATACTTTTGATGATGGCAAAACAAAGGAGACATATATAAAGAATGTGTGGCAGAGTTTCAGGCAAGTCAGGTAAGCCATAGCTGAGATCCTGCGTTACAGTTTATAGGCCTGGACAAATATAATGTATCCTAGATAAAGATATTAATACAAACCAAACGTAACCTCTCCTATAGGAGGGCTAGAGATTGCCATTATTTCTGTGTAGGCCTTGTCTGTAGGCTAATGAATGGTCCCAGCTGTCAGATGAACAAATTGAACATTTTTAAAATTGCCATCATAGATTGCCATTATTGATTGCCATCATAGATTTCCATCATAGATTTCCATCAGTGATTGCTATCAGTGATTGCCATCATTGATTGCCATCATTGATTGCTATCATTGATTGCCATCATTGATTGCTATCATTGATTGCTATCATAGCCCTAGCAGCCTAGCACACATGTGACGGCGCGAAATGGGATGCAGCGCCCCTAGGGGCGACTTTTGTACTAGTCCTAAGTGCAAGCTGACACGGGACACGCATCTGAGGAAGCCAGGATCAACAAAAGCTATGCTACTCTCGTAGCAGAGCTAATTCTTGGAGGAAGTGAGATGAACATCTTTTGGGACGCAGTGTACAAAGCTGCTCATTATATGAATTTTGGGGTTTATGGATCAAAAAATTCATAGCGGAGTTGGATTTGGTAATTTGACTGATTTTGGAAAACAGAATCTTGAATTGGTTGGGAAACAATTTTTCCTAAATTTCATGTGAACTTTATGAAATCATATCCCTCATCAAGCTAATTATTGTCAAGGAAAGGTGATACAATTTGAAGAATTCAGAGATCATTTAAAAGTCATTTGAAAGGGCAACTGTCAGATCAATGAGTGTTGTTGTTTTGTGTACACGTATAGCTAACACAGTGTCCCCACACTTTAATTATGCCATAGCAACCATGAAGCATTTCATTTTTATATTTTTCATTATTTGATTGCACACAAATTTGTGTTGGTGTAAAAACGGGCATGTACGAGTTTGTCGACATGAAAAAACGAGTATAGGTACCTGTGTACGTGTAATAACTAACTCTCCTGAATGTGCTTTTTTTTTAGGAAGTTCAGAGTTGCAATGTTCATAGTTGCACTTTTTCAATTCGTGTTACACGAATGCTTACTTCGTGTATAAGTTTGTAATTGCAGGTTTACAAATTCGTCCACACGCAATTCATTGAAAAATAAACACCTCACCATTTTCCACCTGGCAATTAGAGAATGAAAAAAAATCTAGTCAGTGTGCGAAATTTCAGAACACTACTGTTAAAACAAGAATCCGCGGATTCAAAGCTAGCCATTCGGTTTTATATTCGGCAGTGATTAACATGGAATGGGTTGATAGCAATTTTGACCTAATCTAGAGTATATCCATACTGAAGACATGTAAAAAACAATTTGAAGTATGTAAATAATATCATGAAATCCTCAAAATAAAAGGCAACTGAGAAGCTTCTTGTAAACTGGACGGAAAAGAATAGAATACAATAAAACAAGAAAGATAGATAAATAGCTAGTAAGATAGATCATGTAGATAGGCGGATGGACTTGAAAGAGGGAGCTTCCGCCTTAATAGGAAGGAATGTGCATGACTGCCGCCATGACAGATTGGAAGAACAGACATTGACTACAAGTTGAGATGATATGAACTCTCTCATTTTAATGCAAGTGAAGTACAATTAAAGAATGAACTAGGGGTCTACACTATTTCAATAAATACCGGTCGTACCGGTTCAGTCTGGTCGGTTCCTGAAACAGCACTTCGGTATGGCTCAATTATATGAATGCCATATCCAGCTAAAAAAAGCAGTTTATAGCCGAGATTTGACAGAAAATATCCATTAAATCAATCACTGAACTCGAGAAGATCGTCATCTTGACGTCCGCTCTAGTGTGAGACGAACTTTCCGGGCCAAAAATTCGTTTTTTCGCAAGGCGGATTTCTAATATATATGCGGATCGGCCCGAATTTGAGGTCCGACAGTACGAATTGTGTATCAATCAAGTGGATAGATGATACGTATCGTATTGAATGTCGGCAATGATATAAAGCCCTAGAATAAACCCATTTCACTAAGTGGCCTGGACATTTGCCCCAAAAACCTTTTTGTTAAAACAGTGATTCATAACTTGCTTTCCACATGAAGCAGACATACCACTTTGATTCCTGAAACACAACTTTCAAAATTTAACCTAAAGGAGTGACATTGAAATTCACTAAACATACTCCAGATTGTCACTTCAGCAAAGCCTTCAGTGTATAATTCAGACACACGCACCAACCTGGCCAATGAACAGGCCTTCACACAGGTTATGCAAATTAGGCCGATTTCACCGATTCAAGGACTTCCCTAAATCGTACAGACTAGCAAGTTACTGGAATAGATAGATCTCTCTGCTTCAAAATGATAGGTCAAACGTCTCTGAGAAGTTAATAGATGCTTCGCAAATTGCCGGTAAAGTTTTGAACTGGAGAGAATGCTACTTGCTGATTGGCTGTGACGCTCTGACGCAAATCTTATGATAATGTGCGAAAATTGAAGGATTCCTCTGTCTCTTGGATGGACCAATCAGAGGCATGGTCGGGAAATCTGTCAGCCAATGGGATTGAAGGATTCAAGCACTACTTTTCCCCTGGGTTAACTGATAGAATTCCTGTAAAGTTAAAACTATGGGGCCCTTCTTTTTAAACAAATTAGTGACAAAATCAATTGTTGATGTGGTAAAATACGAAACAAAATGCATGAAAGCCAAAAATATCATACAATCAAAACACACATTTTAGAGGGAGAAGAAGGTTAGTTGTACAATTGAAGTTTTATACCAGGCAAAATTTATGAAAAATTAAACAATGTTAAATCAAGATGATTTTAATAACTTTTATGCTTTCATCAATAAAGTCAAGGCACTAAATCATTATGTTCACTGTTACGTTCTAAAAATAACGTGCAAGCACTTCAAGAGGTGCTTGCAGATGGAATATCAAGCTATTTCCTATTTACACATCTGATTTTCTGTAAGGATCTATCTATCTATCAATCTATCCATAGCCCATTGCTGGTTAATGGCATTTCAAGTTCACACCTTGACCATATTGACACAGGAAATCCAATGTATTGTATTGTGGCTAAAAACACTCCTGAATGGTAATTAAGCTATATTGCTGTTAGACCTGTCAGGGAATGAACTCAAGATAATTAAAGCCATATCCACCAGAGGGCCATTTTGCATACTACACTGGACAGTGCTGCCACCTAGCCTGTTCTTGGTTCACATGTTTATTGTTTACAGTGTTTACATGGTTTATGGTTTTCAGAATCCCATATCACCCATTCCAATAGCTACGCCTTTGGCTAGCCAAAAAAATTAAGTGGAGAAGTGGCAAAAAAATGTGAATGAGTTCATTCACCAAAAAAGAGCTGGTGGTGCCATCGGCCATATTTTGAATCAAAGATGACCGCGTTTAAAGGGGTGATAAAAGGTCTATTTAACAAACATATACATGTATATGTTCCCAATCCATATCCACAAGCCAATACCTGTACAAAATTTCATCACTCTAAGCGAAATATTAAAAGCACAGTGGGTAATTCAAGAATGAAGAAAGATAGCTTGCAAAATAACCACCACAAAATGGCTACCATCTTGGATTTCTTATCATCTTCCCAATCCATACCCACAGGCCAATACCTGTACCAAATTTCATAACTCTAAGTGAAAATGGACAACACAAACGACAACGCAAACGACAACTCTGACCATTGAATGACCACTATACCTCTTCGTTTTCAAAGAAAAAAGATGAATTAAAAAAGGGTCCAAATGGTTGCCATAGGGACATATATTCCATCTAATGAATTCTGATGTTAACATTGTTGAGATTGGATCTCCCTCTCTATCTCATAACAATACAGAAAATTAAAGAATGGACAAATTCCTGTCTATGTGCCAAATTTCATGATTCTACTCTAACTACAAATGGAGAAATGGCTAAAAATGAGATTTTCTTTATTCACAAAACATTCAAACCAGCAAAAGAATGTGTTGCCACAGTAAGATTTTATCAACACACAAGCCTACATTATTTTTTTATCAATTTGGGGGCTTGGACTTTCAAACATAACAGTCTGTCACTTTGATATAGAAAGAGAATGGACTGTTTCACTGCGAAAATGTCATTTCACATGTCATCGTGTTCCCCCGTGGCCTAATGGTTAAAGCGCTTGACTGCGAATCCACTGGAACTTCACTCAACAAAGGGCAGCTGTAGATGCAGCTATCAAGAGCTATATATAGCTCTTGACTAGGTCTGTCCCATGAGACCTGGGCAAAAATAAACGGAGGGGGTTGTATCCAGTGTTCCATACTGGAGCAACTGAAAGACCCTGCACATCCCTGCACTAATAGGGTATGTGGCAGACTCACAGCCTTACCATCACTCATCCATCATACGGCGGTTGCCATGCTTGCATAGGCCAATAAATGGCCTCTTAGCATTAAATGAATAGAACTCGAACTAGAACTAGTTGATGATTTGTCATGATCAGACCCAATACTTTCAATGTTAATTTAAATTGATTGAAGGAGACTTATCCCTCTTGTAGGTGACAGCCAAAAAAAGGATTATGCATCTGATTTTCACTCTAAAATCAGTTATGACAAGGACAAGTCAAATGGCCTTCTCTTGATCATGAATACTCAAACAGCCTCTATGTTTCCCATGTTGAAGTAGAAAAGATGACTCTTCATCGGCTATCATGAGTCACAAAGTGCATTTTTCATAGTGAACTGGTCGTTTTTTTTTTTCAATATCAAAGTGACAGACCTTAAAAAAGCATGCTGGTAACTGAAGTATTCTTCCTGTCATTGATGTTATTTTGTGGCAAGTCAGCAAGCTACGACAGTTTTGTCATTCAAACTGTTGCTATGGCAATGTAACAATAACAACAAATTGCAAATCAACCTGAAACATCATTTCAAATACAAGGGTAGTTCTTCTGGTCAAATATTACCAATTGCAGCAGACATACACAATGTTGTAGAAATTTGTACAAATTTATGAACAAAGAAACTGGTTGCCTAGACAACCATTTTTCATGGAGATAGCCTCGGACTGGAGCGAAACGTATGCTATTTCCTCTAAAATCCAAACATTTGGCACAAGGGCTGAATTCCAGCTCGTTAACTTGCTGGTCCATTTTTGGCCCATCATACACCACACTACATTCAATCAAACATTCCATTTTTTTCTCATAGGTTTTAGACCAACAAAAGGCACAAATTAAGAACCAAGCACATGCCTCAACAAATTTTCATGACCTACATTTTTGGGTTCCACCTGGAAAAAAAAAATTCCCATTTTCCACAATTACTGGAAAAGTATTGGTACCATGTGAACTTGACAAACCACAGGCACAATAAAGCTTCAAGGTTGTTTTTAGCTGAGCAATGATGAAGTGTTGATGGATTGTAACCTTGCCTCAAAGTAAAACAACAGACAAAATATCCAGAATTATGCCATATTCGGATAATTCTGATAATGTAATTGATTATCAATATACGTAAAACTATCTGACAATTCTCTGGTTAGTCTCGCTACATTCTTTGACCCTCAGAACAGAGAGCTAGACACCATAACTGTAAAGTTTTAAGTGCAATATTTTCCAAGATAGTGTGAAAATAAGATTCTCCAATTATGGTGGTACTAATATAGGACATAAGAAGAACATTCTTTCTGTTTTCTAATAAGGTTAATTATTTTCTAAATATTTATTAAATATTATATCAAGTTTTTCAATATCTAGAGAAATTATACAAGAAACTTCTACCAACAGCTAAAAATTACTAATTGATAAGTGACATTGAACCCTCTTGACTCATTTCGTGGAAGTAGACGTTGCTACACCTTCACTCAGAAATGCCCGAAATGACAAATTTAATGCTCATTTCAAAGGATGAACTTTTTTGCTCACTAAATGTGATTTAAATATCTCGACAAATTATTCAATAACCTTCTACCAAGAGCTAAAACATACTAAAGATTAAGTGACTGCGAACCCCTCTTGACTAATTTTGTGAAAGTAGATAGTGCCATGTTTGAAATAATTCTGGCGAACCACGTCACATTATAATAATCTACACCTATTTGACACCTTTCAAGATAGTCCTAAAGCATTCTTTGACCCTTAAAACATAGGGTTAGACACCATAATTTTGATGCTGAGTGGGATATTAGCCGAGATATTGAGAAAATTAGAATTTCCAATAATGGCAGTCGTAATTTGCATGTAGAACATTTTTTCTGCATTCTCATAATTTTTATTATTTTCTAAATATATTTCCATCCAATTGAAATAATAAACATTTTGTTTTTTGAGTGGAATGAGCATGGTTTTCCCAGTCATTGGTGATTTAGAGGGCAATTTTCGGTCAAAAAATCAAAAAAATCAAGAAAATTAACAAAAAATGTCCATTGCTATAGAAAGAAGGGTTCATTGTTTCAGAGCTGTTTTATTGTTGTTTAATATAGCACAGGAGTCGAGCTTTCTGGTGATACTTTCACCTAAATTGTTTAGGTGTTATCATGGGAGATATATGGCCTTGAAAAATGGTCTATTTTAGGTCAATGAAAAAATTTCAAAACTTGCATGTGGTTGCCATGGTGACACTGCTTAGCAACCAAAACATTCTTTGTTATGACATCACTTTTGCAATGTCATGAAATATCCCTTTAAAATGATGTATCACTTGTGTTCTTATCATTATCATAAGTGTGACATTTTTATTGACAAAATATCCCTTAATTTTCGTTAATTTTGATGAAATTAAGGCCATCCAAAGGCCAAAAACATTCATTTTTCAATGGGTAGCCCTGACAAGGAAATTTTTTTTTGACCAATTTTGACCCTGCCACCAAGCTATAATTAGGTAAAATAAACTTTTTGTAAAATTTCAGGAAATTCTGGGAACATCATCCGAAAGGTGTTTTTCATTTTGCCCAATATTTACACGGAGTGCTGCTTAAACTTTACAAAAAATCCTTTAAATGAACGATATACTCATTACTCAGTGAATCTTCTGAAATAAATATTTTAATGCACACCAATCAAAAGACAGTTTCGCTCACTCCAATTCAGACTCTGAATAAGCTGTTTCCTTCCTGTCTGATCATGTCCACAATACACAAAAGCTTTATTTACCTTTTTCCTTGATCATACAAAACAAATATCGAGCTTGACAAGCTATTTACATTCACTTAATTAATAAAACCAGGAACAATTAAAAATCACCTACAAAATGAAATTCTTCAAAACATTGATGAGTGCATTGACACTGCATTCTTGGATACAGGTATTTAAAGCTCATTCCGACACCTTGGCTTTGTAATGTTGTCTATTCACATCCGTCCTTTGTATTTTAGTGAAGCTGACTGTTTACTAGTCAAAGACAATTTCAGTGTTAAAACTATTTTGAATACTTGATCTTAAAGTTAATCTTCAGATTAATTAATTTTTCTTAGTATGCTTGTAGTAAAATAGGGAGATTAAATATTATAATTTAAACTTTGTAAAGGCAAAATAACTAACTTTATATATCTGCTATGTGTCTAATGTGTATAATTAATGTTCAGACAATAATACCTCTGTAATATTGCAATGTATCGTTCCAGCAATAATACAATGCATGGCCTGTGTTCAAATAGCAATTAAGACAATAGCCAGCGTCAGAATAGCAGTTAACATTCAAAGTGGCTGATAGCTATGTCATGAAACTATTGACCTCTTTCATATTATCAGACATGTTTTTAGTCAATGAAAATATATAAGTATTAGAATACATGTAACTGTACACATAATTTTTACAACAGGTGAATATGTATCAAATCAAATAACAAATTTTCATTTTTAAAAACGATTAAAAAACATGCTGGTATGCAAACAATAATAATTTCTGACTTCTCATACAGGGTATATTTCATTTGTATCTTTTGTTCAACAAAAAAGAGGTTTTATTTATAAAAGATTATTTGTCTGGTCAGCAAAAACTGAGACTTTCCAGGTACATGACACCCAAGTAGGTCATGATCCCATTCCTATTTCAGCAAGTCCAAACATCATACATTGGCAACTTTCTGTCATTTTCTTAAAATCAAAATTTAAGATAGAACGGAAGCTGAGTTAAATTTCACTTATGTACTATGCAGTCCATTTGACTCTTGAGTTATTGTTAACCTGACAGTTAAATGTTTGAATCCTGGCAGATAATAGGTGTCGCCACTTGTGGTAGGGATGTCATTGGAAACAACATTTTTCCGATGCGACTATCGACAAAAACTTTTCAGATGCATCGAATGTATCGATACTTTTTCACATACCCGAGAAAAGACAAAAATCCAGCTTTATTGTTGAGTTTTGGGTAAAAAATTGCAAGAATCTTCAATTCACGTCACCCATGTCCTCCATATTGAATCTCGCCTGTCTCGTTTGCGAGATTTCAGACGAGAACAGAGCAGTGATGGCGCGGTTTTGATGTAAACAACGTGAATTCTACTGGATTTCTCACAAAAATTCGCAATAAATACACTAATTGCAGTGAAAATACATTATCGATTCAGAAAACTTTTTCGATGCATCGATTTCGGCTGTATCGATGACAGTCCTAACTTGTGGCATGTTTGACAAGGGTGACTCTGCACAGCCTTTACTCGAAACCCTTCCTGCTATTTATGTGAAAGAATTATAAATACTGGACTCATGATGATGATGATGATGTGAAACACGCTTAGGTTTATTTTGACGAAAAATGTCAAAGACTGGTATGACACAGCAATGAAAATGGGGAGTAAATAGACATTTTAACAATTTTTTGAATTTTAAATCATAAATTTCAATGGAAAAATGTGCAATAATTCATGCAATGGCTGTGAATATTAGTTCATAGTGTATAATAAGCTTTAAATTTAAATAACTCAACCATTACCATTTTTGCTTTTCACGCAAAAATGTTAAAAAATTGGGATTTTTTTTCTAATTATTGGAAAATTGTGTAGTAATTTTCCTCAGTGATATGCCGGTCTATTTGCTTTTCCAAATCGACTGTCCCTCCACTGATAGTGGAGGCTTAATATGCAGAGGGAAAGGTAGTCTGTATTCTTTCATTCACTTGAGGTTAAAATTGGATTCTGCACAATACCGACCTGAGGATGGACTTCTGGATGAGGAGAACGTTGCAGCCGACTTTCTTGATCTGCTTGACAATGTTGAGGATGTACTGTCTTTCTTCTCTCAACACTCGGTCCATTTGGGTGTAATCTGACACAATAACCTGCAAACAATGAATGGGTTTCCTTCATTCCAGGAAAATTTATAGGATATTCCGCCATCCTCCAATTCAGCAAGCCTTCAGTGAATAAATCAGACTGGCTCCACAAAGCTGGCCAATAAACAGGCCTTCAAACATGTTATGCAAACGAGGCCGTTTTCGCCACAGACTTACGTGAATTGCAGAGGTTTGCAAATTACAGGAGTAGATCGATCTCTTCATGGGATTTAAAATGATAGTGTTACGTCGATGAGCACCTAATAGTTCTGACACAAATGGCTGTTAAACATTTGAAGTGGACAGAAATACTGCTCGCTGATTGGCTGTGACGCTCCGACATAAAATCTTATGATAATTTACGGAAATGGAAGGATTCGTCTAGGGTAGATTCTCTGGATGCCATCCTCAGAAAAAGTTTATTAATTCGGCAATGTAATCTTATTCATAACTTGAACCTATTATTAAATCAACAATGAAGAGCCTTGCTTTTTCAAGTTTTGAAGATATCCACACACTTATCATTCGCCTTCTGTCAGTTTTGCCTCAATTTTGGATGTCAGTGGATGACTAATGGAATATAAACAAACCGAATTAACAAAACTTGTACCCGGTACTCCTCGGAGTTACTCAAATGCAGTTAAGTTGTACGATGTTCATAAAACCTGTAGAAGCTGTGATTAACTGTAATCCTACCTGGTTGTCCATGTCAGTCTTGGGGGGGGAGATGCAGAACTGGATGAGACCTATCTTTGCTTTTTCTACTCGTTTGGTATTTCCAGCCGCACTTTGGTTCAGGACTAGACCTTCTACTAATTCTGTGTCTTCCACAGTTCCTCTGAAATTTAAACAAGGTCATTTTTTTTACAAGTTAAGAAGTCAGAAGCAATTAATTCAATTGCTTACTATTGAGAGAGACAAGCAGAGAACCTAGGCCACACCAAATTAATTTCATGAACGAGGAATTTTTTGGATATAATAAATAGTGGAAATAAAAAAGGAATTTGCAGATAACATTTTTTTTTAGTTTCAAAAATCTAAGTTTTAAATTTAATTTCACTTTCTCAGGAGGGAAATCTGTCATCAGTAAAATTAATCTTATGTGGCACTAGGCCAGCTGCCAAATTTCATAATAAAGTAATCACCCAAAATACACAATGTATTTCAAATCAGAAAGATCAAATGATAAATCATTCACATCACATGCAATTCATCACTATTCACACAAAAGGTGATTACTTAAAATTGAATTTCTCAAACATTGAAACAATAATTCTGTTATAATCACCTCTTTCAACACATCCTGGGACAATGCAAATTAATGAAATTATCTATTTTAAACTAGAGACAGTGCGGAGATTGGATCGATCGCTTTATGCTGTCCCACAGGGACGAAATGATCGCCTGTTGCAAATTTGGAGGCAAGACATTGTTTTGAGATTTTGAGTTTACTACAGTTAGAAACTAGAAGGCAACCAAGGTACAATGGCCGCAAGAGGGGGGGGGGGAGACGGAATTGACAAAGATATTCAGACAAATTTTGGTCAGGGGGCACATTGGTAGAGGGGGGCACATTGGTGGGGAGGGGGCACATTGGTGGGGAGGGGGCACATTGGTGGGGAGGGGGCACATTGGTGAGGAGGGGGCACATTGGTGGGGAGGGGGCACATTGGTGGGGAGGGGGCACATTGATGGGAGGGGGCACATTAATTGCAGTGGCCATTCTGTGTACTAAAACTGAACTGCAACTCATGATGCGGACGACACTATGTGCACATCAAAAATTATGTGGACGCAATGACGTGCATTGCTGACCGACCAACCGCAGTGATCCCCCATAAACTAGTTTATGGCGATCAATTACGAAGAAAATGCTCACAACTAAAGTAGTGACACGTACCCTAATTTTTGAACAAGCCTAATATCACGGAGATCAACGTTGCTGTCATCTGCTGGGTTGATCACCTTGAGGACAGCATCCACACAGAGAGGAGACAAAATGTTAGAGTACTGCGAGACCACCTAAAAAAAAACACATACGATAGTGAGTTTGTGTTTTACGCCCCATCAGCACCGATGTGGGCTATTTAGAGGCAACAAAAAACACAACATACGATAATTTTAATTTACACCTTGCCTCAGCTTGAATGTTAAGACAATCATTTAGACAATGTAATGGAAATCAAACTGTATCACAGTATTTCAGGCCATTAGTAACATTAAATTGTGCATATTTTGAGAGACTAACCTTTGAATTGAGTGATGTTGTAGCACTCTTCAGCAAAGACTCTCTGTCTGACAACTGTAAGGGAGAAGACATTCCTTCCAAGATGTCTACAGCCTTACTGGCACACCTTTGGAAAGATTCGGATATCGTTGTAGGGTGGATACCTGAAAGTAGAGACAAGAAGAGTACACATCACAAATATGATAAGGTGATAACATAGATCTCCTTTAATAGATGCAACACTATAAGACTCAGATTTCAAGAAATCCTTGCACTTAATACAATTCTGTTGCTATCGTTTGACCAGGCACGGTTAACTTCATAATGATTGAATTTTACTTGAATAGAATTAATCCCGAGCTGTTTTTGGTGTAGCTCACAGTCATGAATAACAGAAATCCATGAGGACCCCTTTTAACATGGCTATAGCTATAGCAACCTGAACATTGCTAATTGCAATGCTGAGGTATTGTTACTTCTTACAATGTTCAATAGCAATCCATTTGACACTTCTGTCACCAATTTGTGTCATTGTTGTTGTCAATTACACTGGAAATTTCGTAGGTCTACATAAATTGCATTGATTGCTGTAGCAGCTCATTAACTGTCACACAAACCTGTCGGACATTCGGGCAGGTAACCACTTTATTTCTGCCGGCCAGACTCTAATTTTACCAGTTTTGACCGGCACTTTTCACGGACTATGTGACCGGACCTATCACTGGTCCGAATGTTCGGGACACTTGTTATGCACTTTAGAGTTGGTAGATTTTTACCTTCAGCGAACGAAGTTCGAAGAAGGTATTGTTATCACTTTGGTCAAAAGTTGTCCGTCCGCCGGGCGGGCGTCCGGGCGGATAGATAGTTTCCGGCGGCGGGCCAGTACTCAGCCCCTATTGAATGTACATGGATGAAATTTGGTACACATGTAGCCTGTGTGGTCTAGTTGTGCCTTTTGATGGTCTGATTGATGGAACTTTTTTCATTTTTGAAATATTGAGAAAAAAAAAAAAAAAAATTTTTTTTTGTTTCCGGGCTAGGACTCAGCCCGTATTGCATGCACACAGATGAAATTTGGTACACATGTAGCCTGTATGGTCTAGTTGTGCCTTTTGATGGTTTCATGGATATATATTTTGTACCTATTGAATTATTGACAAAAATAAAAAATATATATTATTTTCATTTCCGGGCAAGGACTCAGCCCCTGTTAAATGTACATGGATGATTTTTTTTTTTACACATGTAGCCTATATCGTCTAGTTGTGCCTTTTTATGGTCTGATTGATTGATATTCTATACTTTTTGAAATATTGAGAAAAATTTATTAAAATTATTTTTTTCATTTCGGGCCAAAACTTGGCCAAAATTGCATGCAGATGGATGAAATTTGTTACAATTGTCACCTATATGATAAATTTGTGTGGGTGAATTCATGGATATTCTATACATCTTGAAATATTGACAAAAAAATATTAAAATTATTATATTTGTTTCCAGACCAAACCTTGGCCATCATAGAGTGTCCATAGAGGAAAGTTTATATACATTCCCTATATAATATTTTAGTGCCTTTTGTTTGTCTGCTTGATAGTTACTCTTAATGTTTTTTGAAATATTCTGACCCATACCTCACAACTTATTCCTTGTTTGTGTATGAAACTGGTCCATATTATGTGTATACTGGTCTAGTAAGGTCTTTCCATCGCTCAACATACCCTGGCATGCAGGCGGGCATATATGGCGGACCATATAGATCATTTCAGACCAAGATCGGGCCACTATTGCAAATACTACATGCAATGCTGTTCACATCACTTTCATGGTGTAATGGTGTCCTTTTAAAATGTTGTTTTTTCGCTGAAGGTTTGCTGCTACGCAGCCTATGTTCTATTTCATTGTTCTAATTTAGTAACAAGGTTGTAGTACTCTATAGAGCACACAGGCCCATCGCAGCAGGTTTTCATTGTCCATACATTTATGATACCCCAGCCCCCGCAACGCTGTCACCCCTAGTGTCAGATAAGGGAAGAGTTTCCTTCTAAAAAATCTGGGCTCACTCATGCACGAAACAAACATAGGCTGCGCAGCAGCAAACCTTCAGCAAATAACACCTTTAGAGCTGGTATGCAATACATGCAGTGGTCGTTTCATGAATGCACAAAGTATAGGTTATGAGCTGTCGTTTGGTAACCAAAACATAGGCTGCATAGCAACAAACCTTCAGCGAAAAAACACCATTAAATGACACAATTACACTGCAAAAGTGATGTGAACCAAATTGCATGCCAGTAGGGGAGAGTGGGGCCAGTTGAACCAAATTTTAGAAATTGCTCTCCTTTGTGCATACCTTTACAGCTTTCAAGGAGAACAAAGATGGAAAAGGTAGTTTGAAAAGCTGTCTAAACATCCCAACTTTAGGTTTTTGCGTATATCTTAATAAATGTTGCTGTCAGTGTCAACCAGAACCGCAAGCGGTGTCAAAGCTCGTCTGTTAATGTGAAATCTACCAATATATAAAGGATTATCATCCATATGCCAATACTAATTTCAGAACTGGTAATGAAAGACTAAGCTCAAAAAGGACAAATCAACAATGGTGACCATTTTGTAGTGGCCATTATACCAAATTTCATAAAACTAAGCGAAATATTAAGGTCACAGACAGCGAAAATACAGGTATGTGAGACATCAAGTACTTCCGGTCTTCTCACTATAACAATGTGGCTGCGCACATTAATAAGATACTCATATTTTAAGCACTGGTTTTTAACTGAATAAGCCACAGGATTGACTGATTCACAGTTAGTTATTCTGGGGAGGTCACTCTCAGTTGGATACACTATTTGTATCTATCTATCTATCTATCTATCTATCTATCTATCTATCTATCTATCTATCTATCTATCTAACTATCTAACTATCTATCTATCCATCAAACGAAACTATTCCATGAATATCCCCATTTGCTTGAAAAAGAAACACAAAGTTTTTGTCAATTTATTTAATCTATAATTTATCTTGCAAGATTTTTCAAACAGAATGAGTATGATTGCTGATACACAATATTGATAAAGTGAAAAATTGTATGATCGGAAGATAGTGTTACTTTTCATCATATTTTCAAAAATATTGCGATTTTGTTTTCGACAATGGTGATTCAATATGCATGACATCAAAAAGTACTGGGTACTGGACTTAAGTACTTTCAAAAGTACTGGGTATTGGAATTAAGTACAGTGATTAAAAAAGTACTGGGTACTGTACTGGGTACTGGGAACATTTGAAAAGTACTGTACTGGACTTAAGTACTTCGAAAAGTACTGATTAACAGCCCTGGTCACAGTGGGGAGTTCGAGAATTAAGATGGCTGCCCAAATGGCTGCCACAAGATGGCTGCCATCTTGGATTTCTTGCCATGTTCCCAATCAATACCCGCAGTTCAACACCTGTACCAAATTTCTAACTGTAAGCGAAATACCATTTGAAGTCAGTGGGCAGTTCAAGAATTAAGAAAGATGGCTGCCAAAATGGCCGCCATCTTGGATTTCCTGCCATGTTCCCGATCCACACCCACAGGCCAATACCTGTACCAAATTTCATAACTCTAAACGAAATAGCAAGGTCACAGGGGGCAATTCAAGAATTAAGAAAGATGGCTGTCAATATTGCCCCACAAAACAGTTGCCATTTTGGATTTCTTGATTATGTTCTTAATCCACACCCACAGACCAATACCTGAACCAAATTTCATAACTCTAATTGAAATATTAAGGTCACAAATGGACACTAACACAAACCTTAACCGGGACAATGACGACGACAACGACGATTGAGCGACGACAATAGCTCTTCGTTTTCAAAGAAAACAGACGAGCTAAAAATCTCCTCGGAAACACAAATTTCTCCCATGTATTTTCAATCCCACCTATCCTAATCAATATATCACTCATTCCTAACCAACTATTATTAGGGTACCAAAAAGAACTGATCTGCCCAACTAAATTTTCGGCCAAGAAGTCCGCCTCCAAATCAATGTTTTAGGAAAACTATTATTTATTTCATCTGCAATATTAATTAATTAAGAACGAAAAAAAAATCATAATTAACCAGTTTGGTCAAGAGTACATGTTAGTATAATGGAACTGACAAGAATTACTTTGGCATGTGTGTCAAGGAGCATCCAAAATAGAATACTTCAATTGTTGATTTCGGCAACTTCTGTGAGTGCAAAGTTAGGATTGACGGGCAAGAGTCAATTAATTATAGTACTTACTAATTGGTATAGATAGCTTTATGCCTTCGGGAATCAATACATGTCCTTTTAAATACACCGGTGAAGTACATTAATTAAGTATCAAAATTTTAAAGTTCATTACTGTGAGATATAGTTCTGGCCTAATATAAGCTTGTACTATTTTGTCACTTTAGGTCATTTTGATAAATTTTATTTTCAATCTTTGGTGGAAAAATCACCATTTTCTTCGTTTTGACCTTAACGACCTCTAATTAACCTTAAAATTAAAATCCGGAAGCGGTATCCTTCCTAATTACATATCTTAACAGGCATAGATACCTTCCTTTAACAAGAAATGCCTCTAACAGTACAGAATCACGTATTGGCTGGTCCACTATTGGCGCGGAAACTAAAAAAAAAATTTTTTTAAATATTTTTTCTCATTATTTCTAAAGTTATATAATATGTATCAATCAGAATCAAAAGGGACAACTAGACCATAGGCTATACATATACCAAATTTTATTCATGTACATGCAATAATGTCCGAGACGTGGCCTAAATCTTCGTTCGATGAAGGTAACAACTCTGAATTTGAATTTAAGGGGCAGTAGATTAGGCATAGCCATACATGCAATTAAACTATCTCAGTTTGCATATTCGTCATCACCTGGATTGACAAATGGAAATCAATCTACCCACCTTTGTTGAGGAGGTTCTGAGCAGCATTCAAGAAACTTCCAGCAATGACCACAACAGAGGTTGTTCCGTCCCCAGCTTCAACATCTTGAGCTTTTGACAGCTCGACTAACATTTTGGCAGCAGGGTGCAGCACCTGCATCTGCTTCAAGATTGTGGCGCCATCATTTGTAATTGTTACATCTCCCCCAGAGGCCTGGATCTGTGAAGAACATAAGGAACTGACAATTATGCATACATCTATACCACAAACGACATGGACGGTCCCCCCATGGATCAAAAGGTCGATATCTTAAGAGTTCCCTTTTACCGCTGTCCCTCGGGGGGAAAGGATTCATTTAATTAAACAGTCATCCGATCATGCCCCTAGCGGCAAACAATTATTTAGTATTTATAGAATAAATAGAATAGAGCCAGACTGGTGAGTGAATGAGTTTGTGTTCTACGCCCAATCAGCACTAGTGTGGGCTGTTTCGTGGCAAGAGCCAGATCGGACAAGCTCGTGTTATGTTCACTTATTCAATTCAGTGCCTCCGTGATTTACAAAGTAACAAAAACATTTCTCACCATTTTATCCATACCCCTTGGGCCAAGACTTGTGCGAATGGCATCTGAGACAGCTGGAAAAAATAAAAGCTCTCAGGTTAGAGGAGAATCACAGGATTTTGTACTATGTTTCGTGACTGTCGGTAGGTCGAACCGTGATACAAGCAGCCAATATAAATAAAGACTAATCATATGACATGGCCATGGTATAAAACGGTATGTGTATATGGCTTTGTATGTTGATGGGGGGGGGGCTACTAAAAAATACGCATGAAACCTAAGGGTGGGGTACTTAAAATCCGCGTGAAGCTTAAGAGGGGGAAGTAATTTTTGACAGGAAGTTCTAGCAAAACTCCCACCCCCAAGTCATAAATTCTGAACGGTCCTGTTCTGGTTACGGGAAACCAGTGGTGGGTAAGTTAACAAAAAATGTTAACTGAGTTAACAGTTAAAAAGTTAATCTTGTTAGCGTCGTTATTAACGGATTAACGAGTTAATGCCCAATTAGCGGAGTCCGGGAGTCCGACACTCCTTTATTTGTCCACGGACTCCTTTTTGATGAACAGTAAGGAGTCCGTGGGACTCCTAGACTGTCAATGCTGCCAGATTCACGGAAATTCAGAACTGTAAATAACGGCAATTGGCCTTGAATGCAGCCCACTCAGTTGCACTGGTGTCACCCAATTATCCAATCCAATTAATACCAATTCAATAGGATCAGTAGGTCCTATTGTATAGCTCTAGGTACATATATGCCATCAATGATTGCAATCATCGAATGTCAGGAAGCATCAGAGGTGTGAATGACCGATTGGACCTCTTTGGTATTGATTATACAACTCTTTCATTGTCTTCAATTAAGACTTAATTAAATTATGAAGGTCAATTTTCTATAGGATCTTTTTGGTCCAATTTATTTTATTGGTAAGTTTTTAAACTCTTGACACTGGAATTCTGAATCATGGTTGGAATGATTGGGAAATGGGAATCTTAATTAAATGTATTCTTATGTTTTACATGTTTTATGAACCAAGTTACTTTTATTTCTTAAATGATAAAATATAAAGCAAAATCAGCTGCTAATGTAATGGGTAGATGGTTTTTGAAGAACAAAGAGATACACAAGTTTAAAATATTCACGACAAAAAAATTCTGACTTATTCAATTTGTGATTCAAATAATGGACTCCTCAATCTTCAGACGGACTCCCAAAATTTTTAACATAGGAGTCCGTTTGACTCCCATCAAATTCATCCTAATTTCAATTCCTGTGCGGGAAACACGAGGTTCAAGTCTGGAGTGTTCGTAAACTAATCCTCAACACCCGTGTCACCCGAGTTACTAGTGTAACCTTTCCGAAAACGCCCTTCATAGTGTGTCCCCAAGTCCCCCCCTTAAACAAGGCCCATGATTATGCAACAGTACACCATCCCATCAGCTCGATACTCTCATCTACAGAGGACTGCTGCTTTATATCTATCCAGATCCAGGCTACAGCAGCCTGCTAAATCAGTTGTGAGCATAAGCGATCAGGCTACAACATTTCACTGGGGGTGTTCTATTTCACGTCCTCGCTTACATGCATTTTTAGAAACTCTAGCACAGTTCTGCAGAGGCTAATCAGTCAAAACGCCTACAAACAAAAACGCCTACAGTTTTTTTCCATTATCAAAAACGCCTACAGCTAATTTTTCTGTTACATGACAATGTAAAAATAATAGATCTTTAGCTTCTAGGACCCGCCGACAAAGGAAATTCTGCCTACCAAGAAAAAAAGAACCACTTACCAATTTATCTATTTGGCCAGCCGCCGACCTTACCTGACCAAAGGCAAAAAATTTTTTTTTCGTCCTACGGACCGGCCTAAGGAAAAGAGCCTCGAGAAGATACGAGAAGCTAAAGATCAATTATGTGTGGCCTAACATAGGCCAATACTCAAGACTGAAATACACCTTAATTTTGAAGAAATAAAAAGAGATTTAACAGTAAGCGTTTTGGTATGGCGATATAGGCGTTTGGTAAAGTGGTGTAGGCGTTTTTGACATTTATTAGTGGGCGTTTTTGCATTGCCATTCTTGCTTCGTCAAAAACCACAGTAGGCGCTTTTGTCTGTAGGCGTTTTGACTGCTAATCCTGCTGAGTTCTGCTGGGCGTGGACCTGATGGGCAGCAGCGCGGACCGTAGGGCAGTAGTCCCACTCAGGCTATTGCCCTACAGTTTGTAAGATCATAGCAGGAGACAATTTTTTTGACACTAGGGACACTGCAGTCAATCATGACATCTCTTTTTATCACCTGGTTGGCTGTGAATATCACTGTTTACAGTCAAAATATCAGGGCCTATGATATTGTAAAAAATACCACCCTTCAAGGGCGATATATTTTTTAACAATGGTTATGACATCACCAGCATTTCAGCTGCCTGATGATGTCACAAACCAAACAAGGGACAGAATAATGGGACTGTGACGTCATGTCCATTGTTGCTCCATGGTGACGTCACATTTTTGTAATGGTAGAAAATAGTCCCTCTTTATAACTGAAAATATGAGGTAAAACCAGGTGATAAAAACAAAACAACCACGCGTCAGGGCACTTCGTACAATATCACTCGCTGTTGTGTGAATTAATATCACTCTCACCCTGCGGGCTCGAGTGATATTAATTCACACAACAGCTCGTGATATTGTTACTCAGTGACCCTGACTTGGGTTGTTTTGTTATAAGATTCTCTTATGACGTCATAGCATTGCAATGGTTTGTTACATTGTAGTGTCACTAAATCTTGCCAGAGGTAAACAAAATGACAGCAATGTTATTTAAATAGGAGCAAAAAATAATTGATTCAAATCAATCTTGAAATGTACCACGACTATTCCAAAACTGTTACCATTGAGGTGAAGGTGAATGTTTGAATTTTTCCTGTACCAGGCCAGTAGGCTGAGCTAACAGACCAAACATTTGTCCTCTGCTTTACGTGACAGAGAGTAGATTCCAATTCGACTTGAATTTCATCAGTCTGCAGCCTCACTGCGTTCAACTGCCTCTACAGCAGACTGTGTTCAGACAGATCCAGACAAGTGTCAACATGTCAATGTAAAGAGATATTATCACCAGGTTGGCTGTGAATATCCTTGTTTACAGTCAAAAGATCAGGGCCTATGATATTGTAAAAAATACCACCCTTCAAAGGTGACATTTTTTAACAAAAGTAGGGATGCACGGATATCCAGCAATGTATCCGGTATCCGGCCGGATAGTGGTATTTGCAGGATATCCAGTATCCGGCAAAATTAGGATGTCAGAACCGGATATCTGGGATGCTCAAAAATTAGTGAAAAGCTAAAAAAACTATAATAAATAAAAGAATGTTACAAGAAACCAGTCAAAATCATGACGTAGCCATCTTCAAAATCATGACGTAGCCATCTTCAAAATTTTAATTCAGTCACAGAACATATATAACGTAAAACTTTCCATCAGAGGAAGTCCTCCTGCTGGACAGATATCTCGCAGCTTTCAGAAAAAATATATATTTGTAATCAACCGCGAACGCTGAAAAACTTCCTTTTTCGTAAGTTTATCGTCCAGTTCCAACTATGAGCTGCCTGATGACGTCACAAACCAAACTAAGGCAATACAATGGGATTATGACGTCATATCCATTATTGCTCCATGATGACGTCACAGTTTTGTAATGCACTAATGGCAGAAAATAGTCTCTCTTTATTTTAACTGAAAATTTTAGGAAAAACCAGGTGATAAAAACAAAACAACCACACGTCAGGGCACTTCAAACAATATCACTCCCTGTCGTGTGAATTAATATCACTCGAGCCCGAAGGGCTCATGTGATATTAATTCATACAACAGCTTGTGATATTGTTACTCACTGACTTGGGTTGTTTTGTTATAATATCATATCACTAAATTAAATTAGGTTTCATTTTTTTGACAGATCCCACTCAAGCAAACTAAGTGACATGCAAACAGTGACTTTGGCAAACCGCCCAAAAAAAGTTCAGACAGAGTGAAACCGAATTCAATAACCTAAAAGGAGTTTATTTTACCAGGATTAAAGTCAAGATAGAGGCATTTGCAAGATTTTACTATTTTTAGTCATTTTGACAGGCGATCTTTTGACAGCAACACTAACCTTTTCCAGCGGTAATGTTGCTCAATCTGATGTGAGTAGGCTTGTCCTTGTCCTTGTACTCGGCTTTTTTGCCTCTTCCAGTCATTTTTCTGGAATTTAATTACTCGATCAAGCAAGGATGGAGCTGGATTTTGATGGATTCTTCTGGATTTTCACAGCACCGTGTTGAGTCATGCACCGGCACCGGCTCCCAGAACTTTCCGCTCAGATGTAAACATCCGGTTAGGAACCGAATTATTAAGTTTGTTATACTTTATCAATTTAGTATTTATGAAGATTCAGAGACAGAAATTAAGAGGACCGAGATTCAGCGATATATAAAAAAATAAAATAATTATTCACAAAATTGCTCTCGCGATCACGTTATCTTGGACCCAAACACGCCAATCTGGGATCCACGGCATTTCATGACCTTAGGTAGCTAGTACCGCTTTCTGTGATTTGATTGGTCGAGAGAACAATGTAATCAACATCCGCTCATTCACAAATGCGTTGTGACGTCACCTACTACTTGCTTGTCCACTGATATGTGGACAGAAACGAGTCTGAAACACGCGGGAGTTACGATCTCAAGTTGGTGGTTAGGCAGGGCCGGTGTAGTTTTCGGATATGACGATTTCTGAACTCCTTGGCAGGCAGTATGGTAAGTTGTGATGGGTAAAAGTTAAAAGAACCATTGCTGCATTTATAGAAGGTGATTTTTCTCATAAAATGTGTACTTAACTTTAAATCCTCCTTGAAACATCGATCACAATAATTGAATGTTCAATCAACACATGAACATGTCACGCATGAATGAACATCTCAGTTGTTGACAATAGTCTCTGTTGTCTACTGTGTCTACAATTGAGATTGTCGTTATCTGGCTTGTGGACCTTGCACCCAGTGTTAGCAGTGTTGCAAATCATGTGTTTAGCCTTTAGAGTTTAGGGGCCGACCAGATGATAGTTTTTGTGGGGGGGGGGGGGGATCTATTGACTTTACCCCCGGGACGAACTTTATTTTCGCTATTGAACTGATGAAGCATCGTCAAACAATTTTTAGCGAGCAAGCTACAACATTTCACTGGGATTGCTACCTGTCAGATCCGCGCTTACATGCATTGCCAGTCAACCAGGCGACAGACAACCAGGCGACATCACTACCAACTTGGCGACAACCATCCAGGCGACACACCACTACCAGCCGTGTGACAAGTTTTGACCAGCCAGGCGACAACAAGTACCAACGATTATAAGACGTTTCACCGCCGGCAGTAGTTGGACGTTTCACCGCTGGTTTATAACTATGTTAGCCAAGTAATCATTGCCTTGTATCAGCTTGATAAGCCACAATTCTACAAAAACACGCAAAATATTGTCTGTGTTGTTACTCTATCTACATGCTCTATTATTATCTAAGTTTTTTGTTACTTTGTAGTAAATGCACATAACATTTGTTGTGTCTCATTTCACATGTTACAATGTAGCTAAAAGTATGCAGAATAACAAGAAAACATAACTAAATGGACAATGTGATTACCAGAATAACATAGGATAACAAAATGCACTAAAACAATCAACTAAGTTATCCTTTCCAATGACTTTAATAACCAAATAGTTAAATTAACTGGTGAAACGTCTCACATTGCCGACGGTGAAACTTCCCAGCGGTGAAACGTCCCAGCGGTGAAACGTCCCAGCGGTGAAACGTCCTGCTACCGTACCAACTAGTAGGGCTGTGCAATCGAAACATTTTCTGAAATCGATTAATCGACTTTTATTTCGATTTGATTATCGATTTTAAATCGATTTTTACTTAGAATGTTAAGATCAGCATAATTATATGAATTCCTTGACTCTCGACAAATATCCATTGTGTTAAAATTACAATGAGCAGGACCAACAGACTTTTTGCAGGAGGTCCAGTGCCGTGAGTTGGTAAAATTTCAGTTTTGGGCCAATATGCACTTACATTTTAGGTCATATCTCAGCCCCATAAAGGAATTTATGCTGGTATGATGGATCGAATGATAGGCAAAAATATCTTCTTTGATGTAAATAGCAGCAATTGCATCAATATGTCACTGGTCTTGAGATAATGAGTGATCAATGATTGCAGTTAGGGAAATTTTTGGTGTCCCGCCTGGACACTGCATGCAAAATTTTTGCATACAACTTTCAAATACAGGAAAAGGGATGAATTTAGGATCAAAATTGCAATGCATTACTGTTCCCTGATTAGGTGGGCATCTTGTGAAAGCAGAAAAATGGCAATTGGATGTTTCTATATTTTTTTGATACACCTTTTGTAATCCTCAGTTGGTATGTCCCAGGAGAAGCTTAAAAGTGCAATGTGATTTTTGATGCCACAGATAAACCACTGATCGAAACATATTCGGAAAATTTGATATACCAATGCATTGCTCATGACCTTGTCTGTCAGGAATATATCACTTAAAGTGGCTGAGGCTGTTGTGCCAGGAGCTGTGATGGCTTGAGTAAGACTGACAACAGCGCGACGCTCTTATATTCTGCAAACATTCTGTGGGACTTCTCTTGTTCAGGTACTTCCTGATGAAGGCTTGTTGCTGGAATTCTTGCATTCTTGGTATTATTGTTATGCTCATGAGCCTGGCGTTGTATTGGTGTATAGAATAGGGTAGAAAGTCCAACCCATAATGGCATTAGAGCCCTATCTTTGAGACTGACAAAAAATGCGACGCTCTCACATTTTGAAATATTTATGAGGACCTTCCTTCTTTACACGCTTCTTGATGAAGGCTAGTGGAAGGAAAGTTACCTTTTCTGATATGATTTTGTTGCTCATGAGCCCAGGTTTCTATTGGTCTATAGAACGCGGTTGTAAATGTAACCTATCATGGTATTAGTGGCCTGTCTTTGTCACTGACAACAAATGTGGCACTCTTACACTTTGTAAAAATGTGTGTTCAGACATGTCTTGTTCAAATGCCTTGTGATAAAGACTCTTTGCTGGAATTTTCACTTGTTTGATATTGTGTTGTTACACTTGAGCTTGGCTTTCCATTGGTATATACAATATGGTTTTTAGTCAAACCTATCATGGTATAATGGGCCTGTGTTTAAGGCTGACAAAAAGTGCAAAGCTTGCTTTCGGGCATTACAGGCTAATTACACCATAGAAGGTATGAGAAGGCAAATAATGAAAAATCTGTTTTATGTTTGTTTTAAGAATATTATTCAACAAAATGTGTGAAAGTTTCATAGTGATATCTTAAATAGTCTTTGCTGCAGAGCTATTTGAAGAAACAAAGTTTCGTAGTGAATAAACTGCATTTCAAGTTAGTATTTTCTTCACATTCATGTTTAAATTTACTAGCATAATGTGGCATAGACGTCACAAAAACGCATATACAACCTCAAATTTTTGGATTTGGAATCTAATAACACATAGGAAGCATATCAGTGATTATTGATTTTTTGGTCAATTTCACCAGAAGTCCCAAATTTTACCAACTTGTGGCATTGGTCCAGGAAGGAAAAAGGAAATAAAGTATATGAATTAATTTGATTAACTTAATATTATTCATAATCATAATGTATTGATTCAATGTAACTGCTGATAAAGCTGACTTCTTTAAAACCATGCAAATCCTGCATGCAGAGCAGTACAGTAGTAAATAAATAACAGATGTGTATTAGATAAAGTTCTGTCTCCGAAGTCTATAAATTCAACATGGATGCAGACTTGTAGGAGTAAAACTTAATTTCTAATTTGTGAAATATCTTTCATGGCTGGCAGTGTGGCTTATGCACAAATAAGAACATCACAGGTAGCACGATGGTGTTCAGCTCCTCAAAAGCTTCAAAACGATACCAAATACAGCCATGTATCATGAATTCTTCGATTTTTAGTTATTTTGTGGAGATGATCGAAATCGAAACTTTTGGCGACGATTGTCGGCGATAATCGTCGCATCGGCACAGCCCTACCGACTAGGTGACATATATTTTGAGTGACATACCAACTAGGTGACACGCATTCCCGAATCTAGGCGACAAACTTAATTACGCATTCCACAAGACTGCAGGAAGTCAAGGCAGGATATTTACAAAATTCTTAGATTCCTCATTTAAATCCAGGGGAGCCGCGGGCATTTTGCTTTTCTGGCTTGGAATTTATTGTTTGCATTGATTGATACACAACTGTAATTATGAATAAAAATACTTCATTTCATTGAAATATTGAGTTTAAGGACCTAATACATTTTGACTGTTGGTTGATTAAGATAATTGAGATCTAAAATGATCCACAGGGTGGCAGGACTGCATGTTTCATGAGCGATAATCTGTCGCTTAATCTTTGGAGGTTTTTGTCATCTGGAACAGCTGCAAACTGATATATCGATGTCGCCCAGTGAATTAAAAGTGCTTGTCGCCCAATGCAAAAGCTTGTCACCTGGTTAGAAGTGTTTGTCGCCTGGATGAAAGTACTTTGTCGCCTGGATGGAAGTGTCTGTCGTCTGGATGGAAGTGATAAGTGATTTGAAAATTTTGTGTAGCCTAGTTCGTGGTGGCATGGTGTCGCCTGGTTGTCTGTCGCCAGGAGTGCAGATTAATCTGAAAAGTCAAGTGGTCAGAGGACCACCATCCAAAAAAAGATAACTACAAAACTCCTTATTCTTTTGTAATCATCCATTACACTGCTTATTCCATATCACATGCTGATTGCCATCCACCAAGTAGCTCTGTACCTGAGTGTTCAATAGCCTGTTCAATGGCAATTAAGTCCAATTGGTGTGAAAGTCACAAAAAGAAAGGTCTGGAATCTACAGAAATGCAATTAGCACGATTTAATTGCCTGTAAAGTTTCAATAGGCAACTGATTATCTGCTGCTATGACACACAATTGGAATGTTCTCAATGGTTATATTAGGGTATTTTGCTATATCAAGAATGATAGTCGTCCACAGGACGACCATAAAGAAGTTTAAGGTCGTCCTGAAACATGATAAGGTCGTCTCGGACGATCGGACGACTTCTAATCTGCACCCCTGTCTGTCGCCTGGTTGACCACACACCAGAAAATACAATGGTTCCATTTCATGCGTTGCAATGGAATCGAAATTGGATGTTGTGGTTTTCTTGAGAGTAAAATAGCTCTAATCCAGCAATCTGATTAATCCATAGACAGGAAGTGTGCCTTTTCTGTTTGTACGTGTGAAAGGTCATGGTTTTGCGTGGTATCAGAATTTTTCTAAAAAAAATTCTGATTTTTTGGTGTAAGTGAAAATAATGACCTTTCACATGATCTATTATCGCTCATTATTTTCTAAGTGAAGTCCTGCTGATCGAGTTCTGCTGGGCGGAAGTAGAAGTAGAAGGGCGCAGACCTGAGAGGCAGCTGTTCTAGTGACCCAGAAGCCAATTCGACACCCAATTCGATGTGCCGAGTCCACGAAAAGTGCCGGTTTGCGGGTCAAAACCGGCAAAAATAGCATGTGACCGGCAAGAATAAAGTGGCCTAATGGTTAAGAGTGCTTGTTTGCACAACCACTGGCTCTGAGGGCGTGGGTTCGAATCCCACCCGGAACTCAATTTAGTCCGAGCCCATTGGACATTAAACTGAGGCGGGTTGTATCCAGTGTTCTATGCTGGGGCAACTGAAAGACCCTGGGCATCCCCGAATTAATAGGGTATGTACCAGACTCACAGTTTTCTCATCTCATCATCATAAGGCGATCGCCTGCCTCGATATAGCCCACTAAGGTGCTGCTGAGGCGTAAAACACAAACAAACAAACAAAGTTACCTGCCCAAATGTCCGATTGGTGAGCTGGAGAGTCAATGAGCTGATGCAGCAACCAATGCAATTAGTGCTGGCCAGCCTGGCCTGTGAAGTCATCAGTGCAATTGAAAGCATCAATGATTCAAATTGAGTCAGAGGTGTCAAATGGATTGCTATTAAACAAAAGAAGATTCAATAGATCAGCAAATTGCAATTAGCAATAAACAACGAAGAAAATTACTCCATATAGTGAAAGTTTTATTTTCATTTAATTTTCGATCAAGCAGTGACCATCATCAGAATGAGAATAGCAGAAGAGGAGATTAAAACATAGAGATTGAAATATAAAGATTACAACAGAGAAAACCAACAACATAGATTTTAACATAAAGATCAAGCAATGGAGAGAGAAACAAAATTAAACAGAATTATACAATGTTAGCATTTATCTAAATAACTGGAATTCTCTAGAAAGTTTAAGGTAATGCCCTCCAAAAAAACATTATTGTATAATTATTATCATTTTGCAGGGCATTGTCTGGCCATTAACGCCCAGTTCGCGGGCGTTAAAGAGCATTATTATCATTTTAGAGGGCATTGTCTGGCCATTAACGTCCAGTTCGCGGGCGTTAATGGCCGTTAACGCCCGCGAAAACGCCACCTGGTGTATTGTGACGTCATCAGAAGTGACGTCATGGTGATGTTGTTGATTTTTTTGGGCTAAAACGGCCAAAAATGGTCAGAATTGAAAAATTTCAAAGCCTAAAAATATCTCCACGAAGAGGAGAACACTGCACTGTAATCGGTTTTGCTCCAGATTCAATAACAAGAGCGTGAGAACGCGAAAACGGAGCGGGCGTTAATGAATCCAAAAAAAGGTACTTTCTTTTTGGATATGGATTGTGTTCAAAAATGATAATAATGATAATAACATTTTGTTGTCGGGCATTATGGGGTATTAATCAGTTATGGCCCTCGGGCAGAAATCATTTAATGCCCTCGCCTGGCGGCTCGGGCATTAAGTTAATGATTTCTGCCCTCAGGCCATAACTGATTAATACCCCATAATGCTCCAAAAAAACGTTATTGACCAATTATTATTACTCTACATGCACTTTACCTGGCAGATAATGCTCCAGACCCCCCATGTTAATCCACCATAAAGAAAAACATTAATCTCATTAATGCCCTGCTTGCAGGGCCATAACGATATTATGGACCAGGGGAAGAGGCCCCCTGGTGTATTGTGCATGTTGTGACGTCACCTGGCAGTGACATCATAGTGACGTCATGTCAACGTTATTATTTGTGACGTCATTGCATTGTGACTGCTTAAAAAAGTTCACTTGGTCTAGAATCTGATGACAACGATATATTCACAGCTCGCTATTCTGATTCTTTTCTGCTCACCCTCAGTCTTTGCAGAGGTCTACAAATAGTACAATGAATGTGTTTTGCAACACTGGTATTGGCATCATCAGTTGCCGATGCCTTTATTTTTGGTGACACCACAACTTGGAAGAATCAAATTTTTTTTTTTTTTAATAAGTTAATTTTCCTAATCATTACGGAATACAGGACGTAAAGCCCCAATCATCCATCCATCCATCCTAATCATTAGGGTAATATTTAAATAATGTGATGGAAACGTACTTAGGGGCAGTTTGAGGCCATAGCTGGCATTAGCACCTAAATAGGCTAAATTATTATATTAACGGTGACAAAAATATTGTTTTTAGTCGACCGATCTATATCCTATTGTTTTTCTTGTCTTGACTAAGGTCATTACATTAAAATAAGATTTTAGGTATGCAAAATTGTAGTAAACAGTAACAATAATGCAAATAATATTTTTTTGTCGGGCATTACCGGGATTAATGACTGGCAGCCTCGGGCAGTAAAATCATTAATGCCCTCGCCTTCGGCTTGGGCATTAATGATTTTACTGCCCTCGGCTGCCAGTCATTAATCCCTGGTAATGCCCTCCAAAAAAACATTATTGTATAATTAACGCCCGCGAAAACGCCCCCTGGTGTATTTTACAATCGTGACGTCATCAGAAGTGATGTCATGGCGAGGTTATTGACTTCTGAGATTGAATTTTTGGTTTGTTTTGGCTCAATCTTGGCCAAAAATGGTCCATTTTGAACGATTTAAAAACCTAGAATGATCAAAGTCGCCATGCTCAGTTAATTTTTGGACACAGATTTGCTGTAGCTCTAATAATAAGGCCCTCTAAAATGATAATAATAATACAAAGTATCCAACTATTCATTCTATTTGGACAAACAGACTAGCCACTTGTATGAGGCAGTTATAAGTTTAAATATTAGCAGACGACCAATGACAGTTATTTCTTTCGTTTATGCCACATATGTCACCTTCTATACCTGTACCTCTAAACAGACTTTAATAAAGTCACCACCTTTTATCTATTATTAGCAATACATCAAATTTTATCATGCTTTTGTTCTTTTTCTACAGTACGGACACAATTACAGACGCCACTCTGGAAAGTGTGTTGAAACTTAATGTTAATGAATGGACCAGTTTTACGCCTTCCATAAAAGTGGGTGTAGTTTCATAAGTAAAGCAAACAAACAAAAGCTGTTTGATTTTATCAGGACACATGCTCAGGTCAATGTAAACACCCCGGTCATTGTTTTATGATACTTCAAATAGTTTCTATAAGACAAAACCCAGGAAAAAACACCATTTTTAGCCTGGCTCACCAGGCTAATTCAGGAGTAATGGTCTGAAAATATTGTCTGTCAACTCTACTGTTCAATAACTACAGGTTCAATATATCTGTTTTTGTGTTTTATTGGTTTGTTAGGGTAGCTAGATGTATGGAAATTACTTTTTTTTTCCAATTTCAAAAAATTTTTTTCCCAAATTTTTTTTCTCCAAGATTTGAAAAAAAATAAAATAAAATTTCAACTTTTTTTCAATTACACTAATTTTTTTTTTTTTCAAAAAGAGGAAATCGGGCAACTTCTGTTTTTCAAAATTTTAACATTTTTTGCTCCAAGATTTAAAACTTTTTTTCCTAAATTAAAAAAGAGAAAAAAATTGTTTTCCTAGATTTAAAAAAATTGTACACATTCTTTTCGTGGTTATTTGGATATTATTTTGTTCATGGAACAACCACAATAACAGCACTTCACTTGCCGCAATTCAGAACCACCTTTCTCTGCCATTTCCAAAAAAGTAGACTTAACTATTTCACCGGCATTGCTACATATTTTGTCGTCATCACTGCCACTTGAGCCAGGCTTTGAATCCGCGGATTCTTGTTTGCAGTATGACTGGGTCTCAAGTGTATTCATACGCCATTAGAAGGATTAAAATTTGTCAGACATATATTTTCTTGGTTCTTTTTAGTTTACCTTTTATTTATTAACAATTTTGACTCATTGAATCACCATTATTACCCCCTGAGGTGAAATTATAAAAATAAATTAAAAAGCATGTTTTTTCCTGTGTCATGACTGATTTCCTTTTTAAAATCACATGAAACGTGGTTGAATAACTCGTCTATAATAACATTGAATGATTTACTGACCTTTCCTCCAGTATACATGCCATTAAGGGCCTTTGTGGATGTAAGCAGCATCAGACCGTAAGTTTAGACCACCTGAAATTTTTGTTTATCACACATATTCAAGTAAGTGATAAAAATAGATGAAGTTTGCTGTATTGTAGAACTTTCCTGATGCATAGGCAAGAAAGTCCATGAAGAATTTTTTCATCTAAGCCACTATTTGCCCCGATATTGAAAAAATACTGACTTTCGTCTGATACTGTATATCACTTGAATAGAAAACCGGTCGTGTCACTCCAACTTAGACAGTGTAATCAAGTTGTAAACAAGCCTTGATGGTGCCGGCAATCTGAGTAAACACATGACTTGTGTGCTAGGCCCTCAGGAAGAAGAAGTGTGGCGGTGAACTGGTGGTTAAACGTTGCACCACTGCCAGCGGTGAAAGGTCCCGGTGGTGATACGTCCTGCTACCTTTACATCAATACATGCAAAGAAGCAAAAGCCAGGAACACACTTCCTGCTATGATATAGTCCTGTTCTAGTCTTTACTGTTTTTATGGGTTTTATCTCTACCTGATGTTTAACTCTTATACACCTGTTATAGCTCATGGCTCCATAAAACTGAATTGAGCTACCCTGTTAATATAAAGGTGATTTTGACCCTTTTCCATATCTTCACTCTTTTTAATTCAGGTAAAACCAGAAATCTCAGCCTGGATCACATTGTGGAGAAGTTCCAATGTTCCAGAGTGGATGTCCATGCATTGGAGGGTCAAGATTTGGTGAGTTTTTCCATTCAGGCTATTCAGCTTAATGTTGCTTTTCCTAGGACAAAAATACTCGTTGTCATGATACAACAGAATTTGTATCACGATAACTGTGGTTTTTGTATCAAGATTACCATAATATGGCGATTATAAATTTGCGTGGTCGCCAAGAAAAAAAATGCAGTTTTGCGATCCGACAATTAGTGTCGGAAGTCGGCAAACCGCTGGGGCCGAAATTTTGGTGCCGGAATCCGGGGAAAACAAACACACTACTTACGCGCTCATAGGATTTCAACAATTTCGCCAAGAACACTTCAAAATCAAGCCAATAAAGCCCAGAATGTATGGATTTTTTTTTTAAACCGCCGTTTTACAATATACCGGTCTTGGAAATTACCATAGTAAATTATACCGCCACGTTTTAATACCGCGGTAATCGTGAAAACCGAAGGCCAATTTTCACTGATATGCATGGATATGTGGCTAATTTGCAAATTTATGGCAATTTATGCAATTTACGTTAGCCACACGGAGGATGTATTAGCCAATGCTAATGTGGCTAATTGCGAGGAAAAGCACTGAGCTATATATATATATATTATACAGTTATCGCACATCACCGAGTGCAATATCAGTTTTTATGGCACCTAATATCAAAACTGATATTGCACGAGGTGATGTGCAATAACTGTTATATCATATGGTTTTTTTGTGACAAATGCAAATAAAAGGGCCGGAATTCTGATGTCTAGACTCTTTTTTTTTTGTTTCTTTTGACCTACGTTTTTAAATGTAGGCCTATCTCATCAAAAATCAATAAATATTTCACCCAAAAAAAGGCTTCTCTCTTGTGGAATGATATACTTGATGATGGGTCTTCTTTAAATTCATTTTACTATTATTTTTTTGCAGACTTTAGATCTCTTAACAAAACAAAGTCACTGAAACTTGGGGGAAAAGGTTTTTCGGCCTCTTAATCCTTTATAGGCCTACTGACTAAAAATAATAAAATAAACATTACAAAAAGTCGATATCCACTTAGCCCTTTAAAATACATCTTTTGCCACCAAAATCATTTTCCTATCTATTTCCATTACTGGCTGGTGATTCATTTTTTGCTAAAACCAAGAAACAATCTTGTTCTGCCGCAAGTCTGTGTTTCTTTTGAACTACATATTTAAAATGTATCTCATCAGAAATCAATAACTATTTCACTCACAAAAATTTTTTTCACACTTTTGGAGTTCAAAAATTATATTCTTGATGATAGATATTATTTTCGATTTTTTTCTGAAACTTTATAGCAGACTTTTGACCTCAATACACAAAAAAATCACTGAAAAATCGGCAAAAACGCTATTTTTTCGGTCACTTATTGCTTTATTCTGATAAAACAAATAATATAATCAGTACAAAAAGTTTATATCCTAATAGCCCTTAATAGACGCATCTTTTGCCGCAAAAACCAGCTTTCTAGCTGCCTCCGTTGCTCTGCATTGCATTTTTTAGTAAAATGAAAAAACAATCTTTTTCTCTGCATGTGGTTGCAGCAGCACTGAAATATGTAGTCCGAGCATTGCTTCTGATCCCAGAAATGCATGTAATGCCATTTCTGGGTCAGAGACACTTCCCCCTTATGAACTGGATCAGCTGATTCCTCAGCTTTCACTGAACATTCACCAATGAAACTTCACACAAGTTTTACTTGATGAGTATATTTTCAAAATAAATCACAATGACATGCCTGACTCCTGTCCTGCTCCTGGGATAAAAGTTTCAAAATATTACGTTGTCAAAAAGCTGCCATTACGTTCATGATCATTGCAAGACTCAGGAATGTGTTTGTGACGTCACACAATTGTAGCAATGACGTCACAAGTTGACCAAGTAGATTCACGGCAATGTGGCGTCGGAAAACGGACGACTTTGATGAATTTTTGTTGGTAAATGGTTAATTTCTCAATCATAACTAAATGTAGATGATTCATACTTAGTACACGATCGTTTTTAATGAAGCGACACAACATAGCGTTGACAGATTTTCTTGTTACATTGTAGTTATTGAGTTCAGTCAATGCAAGTGGCCCCGACTATGAAATATGGTGCTTCCTCTCTGGTCCGTCCAATCTTTCACATGTTAAAATGAGCGTGCAATATAATGCGTGCAATATCGTAGAATATTGCACGGCTGTAGGCCAATGAGAAGCGAGTATTTCCACTAGCCATATGATATATATATATATAGAGCTGTTGTCATTTGTCAATACCCGGGTACTTTTTAATGCAGGTGCGCATGCGCAACTGCATTATACCAGTCAATATAATGGGTTTTGTGGATTGGAACATGCACGGGCCTGGATATTGCTATCAAATAATGAATTTTCGTATTTGAAAAACAGATTTTCCGTCAGTAGAGAACCCCTAGTGCAGCCTTTAAAAGTCCCGCTGGACCGTCTACCCGAGGCCAGTAAAAAAGGGGTCGCCCTGGTTGCAACCCACCGTCGCGGTAAAATGCGGGTGGTCGGTTCAGGGTCTGCTGTTAAAATGGTGATCATCATCAGGGATCTTTTGGCAAAGGGATTCATAAATGACTGTATTAAGGGTATTTGGTGTCATTTTAAAGCTCTTGAGGAGATTAGCACTATTAGGCTGTTTGTGTTGCTCATTTCCGTGATGGTGCAAAACTGCTGACCAAAATGTTGAGAAATTAAGTTATATTTTACCCCGAAGTCTGGAAAGTTCTACAACAATTGGACAAGATTCTCTTTATAATCAGTTTTCTCTCCACCTTCATATATAATATAACCAATGTGTTGGACTTAGAAAGGATTTATAATGAATGCACTAGCTAAAATTAAGTGGGTCAATTTCATTGCTTGAAACAGTAAAAATAGGTATTGCAAACTAATGTGTTACACCTGAAATAAGACTGGTCAGTAAAAATGTTGGCGGTCCGGTAAACCTCAGTTTTTATCGGCCCGAATGCCTTGTGAAAGGTGAGAGCTGCTAGTGTTGTGCGCAGAAGCATTTTGGATAATGTATAGGTTATTTTTGGAAAGAAAATCGTATTTGTTACGATATGAGGTGAAATGATGCATTTCTGATGACCGAAAAAATAAGATTAAATTTTTTCTAATCCCCACATCTAAGAATGATGAAAAAGGTACATGGAGAATATATATCAGGCAATCTATACACCAATTTTCGATTTGAAAAGTCGATTGGTTATTGCTTCAGGCCTGTTGAGAAATTGTTTCTGTAGAAAAATGGGTTTCGTGGATTGGGACGAACTCATCATGGAGTCCATGATCTACATTCTGGGTAAATGTTGGGAATCAGAATTTGGCTTTTTTTGCAAAAAATTGCCCGAAAAAATTGAAAATATCGGAATTGACCCCACAGATAATGATTCCAAGGGAATTGTAATTACCCCGAGTCCTCCCTAGCATCCCAAAAAACACTTCCAGCGTATTACCTGCATCAATTTGTGGTTTCAAGTTCCGGTATAAGGGCAATTCCGTAAAGTCAGATTTACAGATTTGTCGGACATACTTCGACACGATGACTTGTAGCTCAGCTCCTATTGCACTTGGAGCTTTGGTTGATGGCTTGTCTGATAACCCTATTACATGGCCTCATCCCTGTTTTACAATGAAACAGCGGAGGTGTAATGGTAGGGCTACACAAGCTGCGAAAGTGTCAAATCTGTAAATCTGACTTAACGGAATTGTCCCTATTCTGGAAACTAAAGCCACAAATTGAAGCAGATAATACGCTGGAAATGTTTTTTAGGGCGTTGGGGAGGACTCAGGGTAATTACAATTCCCTTGGAATCATTTTTTGTGGGGTCAAAGATTTAAGTATGGCATTGAGCATTCTGAAACCAAGGAAGCTGACTCAGGCCAAAAAATGGTCTAAAAAAGCCTTCGAAATGGCTGAAAATATGCATTTTCATAAAAGCCAGAGTGGCCCGGCACAAGTCGCATGCCACAAAATTTTTTTGCACCAATTTTAATTTTTTGGCCTCGACCAACTTTCTATACCACTGGCATATTGAAATTCCAAAAAAAAGTTTTTTTCAGCCCACCCTAATGGGTTATGTATAGCAATGTATAGGGTATTAAGAGACGGCTATTCTCATTTATTAGCAAAATTATGCTTCTCTGACACCCAAAAAAAATTAGATGAATAGCATTCCGATTCTCCCCTTTGTGATAATGGAAAAAAGGCATTTTCAATGGACATCAGACTTTATGTACACATATTTTTCGCTTTCGAACTTCTAGTATTTGTCATACCCTAGTATAATCAGAGACAGTCTTGATCTCACCCACATTGATTTTTGGAACTAGGGTTTTTGGCGCAAATCCAGAGGACAGCATACATTATAACAAAACAACCCAAGTCAGGGTCACTGAGTAGACCTTTGCACCAGCTGTTACCAGGAAAGGTTCCTGGCTAACCAAAATATCAGCTGGTTACCGGCTTAGCCACTGTGGAATCAGCTGAGGCTGGCTGCTTAACCAATCAGCTGGCTCGGAGTGGCTTACAGTCGCATTTCAGTGAATGGCTAATGTGAACGATTTCCATTTAGCAATATCTCCACTTTTCATCAAGGGCTTGGCATTTTTGGGGTGACATTAAAATAAGCATCAGCATTTTACCAGGGAGCTTCCTAAGATTTCCAAAGGAGGGAGGGTTAGTTCAGTTGGTACTTTGTAGCCTTCTGCTTGGGTTCGATTCCTGCTCTGGCTGGGTCATTTCAACCTGTGTTAGACAGCAGTTTCAATCATCCTCCACCTCATTGCTGTGTCCTCTTCCAGTTCTAACTAGCCTACCAAGTGCATAAATACAAGATGTACAGGCCCAATCATCCATCCCAAAGATTTCCAGAATATAATTCATCAGCTTTCATAGATATTGTATGTTATTGATTAGTTTTCTTAAGACAAAGGTCTGTACATTTTGACTCACCAGGAGCTTTCATCCTTCTCTCAAGGGCTTCCTCAGCTGTCTGAAGTGGCTCAGTTGGTCACATGACTGCTCAGAGTCAAGTCATGTGACAGGTGGTTGCAGTATATGGGGGGGAGGTCCCAGACTTGGTCCCAGTTTAGCTATGGTTTGTGGCGTCTTATCGACATGGCTTCCTTGATTTTCCTCTTCATCCAATTATCTTCTCTCCCTATTATTCTGACATTGTCCCAATCAATACAGTGGCCCGTTTTGCTGCAGTGTTCATTTACAGCTGAAGATGTTGTCTTTCGGTGCTCTTCCATTCTTTTTTCGAGGCTTCTAGCTGTCTCCCCGATGTAGAGCCTACTGCATGTGCTACACTTCACCTCTTAGATCACTCCTGTTTTCTTTTCCTTGGGTGTCGGGTCTTTTGGAAGGATGAGTTGTTGACGTAATGTGTTGACCAGTTTATGAAAGATGTTAATTCCGTGTTTCCTGTAGATTCTTTCTGGTGACTCTTGATATTCCTTTGACGTAGGGGATGCCGATGGGGGGTTGTTTCTTCCTGAAGTAGTTGTGACGTTACCTTTTTCTACCTTTTTTTTCTAACAGCATGACAGCCAGTAATTTACTATTTAAATAAGACTGGATGGAGCTAGAAGCACAATTATTTTTTTGTTGAATGCAGTAACATCTATTCTACACTGCATTCCAGCTTCATCCACAAATTAAATCTGTAATTCATTAGTTTGCGGCTGCACTTAGAAGTCTTGCAGAATTGATTATATTTTAAGGCAAATGTATTGGTGTACATCCATGGGAAGACTGGTGTTTTTGAGTGGCTAATGCATAGGATACTTTATTCTGTAGTGCCTAAGACAGAGTTCAAGCACTGAGTTCCATTTATGTGTCATCGGTGTGAAAAAATCCTGTGTCGCCTAAAATCCACATATCTGGACGAAATTTGCTTTATCCAATGCTGAAAATAGTTGGCTTCCATAACAGTATCACTTTTGTGTTGTGTGTATACACTTTCCATGTGCAATTGGTCGAAAAAAAGGCAAAAACCATTGATTTTGGGTGACAAAAAAAATCACGTTCATGTTTAATGCTTCATATCTTGGATCACATAAATATTCCTTTAAATGTAATATGACTTATACTAGCTTTGATTGTCTGTATCACGTTTCTAAACACTAAATGACAAAATAAAATATCTTACAAATGACAGTCCAGTCAGTTCAGGAGATGTCAAAAGCCTACACAGCTCCGTAAAAAAACTTAATCTCAAAAAGTTCTCAAGATAATGCGATGAAAATCGAACTTCGTATGCCCAACTAAATTGGTTACAAGAAGTTTATATTGGCAGAGCCCAAATTTGGATTGTTTTCGAGATAGCAGTAATGCAAAAGAGACCCCTGTTATAAGTAGTTGTCTACAATTTTTATGGCGCTTCAACTAACCCTTGGGCAGGGGTAATTAGAAGAAGAAAAAAATTTGGAAGTTTGTGTCTGTGACACAAGTTCAATAAGTATTTACAATATCTCGATCATATGCTGATCATTGAGTTGAACACACGCTCACATGCCAAAATTTGGTGTAAATATCTTGGGCTCAGTGGCGTATTTGGGGGGCATTGGCCCCCCCCCCCGCCCAAATTTAACATGGAAGAGATAGGAAAGCCGCGGAGCGCCCAGTATTCACCCCATGTAATGCCCCCCCCCAGGCCATTTCTAGATACACCCCTGCTGAGGCCATTAGCTTTCTAGAGCAAAAATTAAAATGAATGCTTCAAATAACCCCGATCTCTCCTACTTGTTTTGGTGCATATTTAGATTTTTGTTAAATATATATGAAAGTTTTTCTCTGGTTTTGCAGGATTTGATTCCACCTTTTTCCTGTCAGTTTTCCACAGGTATGAATTTTGTCCATTTCTATTTTGCATGAGTTTTATCAACTGCATCCTTTTTTTGCATACAACTTTCATGCAAATTTATTTCCTTTAAGTCAATCCTCATATTGTTGCTGTGGCTGATGAAGATGGTGGCATTGCCATTCTGGATACGCTGCAAGCTGGAATTCAGGCTGTTCAGCAATGTGAGTAACCTGGTGAATTCACAAGCCAATCAATCAGTCAGATGGCCAAATACACATTTGTATTTTATTGTTTCCTGCGTATAAATTGTATCGCATTTCAAAAAGAAGTTCCTTTCCCAAAAATTTAAGGTGTGCATTATGACTGTCAGGATTTCTTAATTTTGAGCAAGCTTTATTATCAGTGATTATGGGGTCGATGTAAATTGATTACTTACATTTTCTTTTCAGCATGGCGTGCACATGAGAATGCCATTTTTGACCTGGAGTGGGTTCCTGGTGACAATAAACTAGTGACAGCATCCGGGGATCAGAAATTGATTTTGTGGGACGTGGACACTGAGGAGCCCCTGATGACCTGCAGGGGACACAACAGCAGTGTGCGCACGGTCAAGCATAGGGACAAATGTGAGTTGCATGTTTGAAGGTAGTTTACCATCCTGTATATTACAAGTCAGTTTGGGTCATTTCGTTTATTTCTATGCACACATTCAATTCTGCATTATTTACACTGTCCTTACACCAATGTCTCTTGTTACACTGTATTCTCGACAGTGCCATACTTTATTTCCCTATTTTTAACCGACCTAACGTCGGTTATTAGAGGGGGGTGGGTGCGACTCATGTAAACCATGTCCATGTGTCCATGTGTCCATATGTAAACAAGTAAACATTTCTTGTCAACATGTGTAAGTGTCCATTTGTCACCTTAGTTTTCAACTTAGAGTAATGAAACTTGGTACAGGTATGGTACTATGGGCATGGATCGGGGACATGTCGAGAAATCCAAGATGGCTGCCATTTTGTGGCGGCCATTTTGGCAGCCATCTTTCTTCATTCTTAAACTGCCCATTGTGACCTTAATATTTCACTTACAGTTATGAAATTTGTGGCAGGTATTGGCCTGTGGGTATGGATGAGGAACATGTCGAGAAATCCAAGATGGCGGCCATTTTGGCAGCCATCTTTCCTTTTTTTTAGAAATCTGTTCAAACTGCATTGATCCTATACTGATAGTCTAGCATCTTCCAATCAAATATTTCTCCTATCTTCCAATATCAGTTGCTCAGTGGTTTAAGCAATGGCACCTTCAATTTCATTGCGCTAGGTCGGTTTTGAATCTGCGGATTCTTGTTTACACCTACTGTTCCTCTTGGCATGACAGCTCCTCAGTACTCTGTACTACACAGCCCTGAGAGCAGAAGTAATAGTTGTAGCATGGCTCTCCCCAGGCACCTGAGAGGGAGGGCTTGGCCGGCTGGCCCACTCTCATTAACGGGCCCCTGGATGTAGATTCTACAGGCCCGTAGCCAGGGGGGGTGCGACGGGTGCGAACGCACCCCCCCCACGGCCGAAAATGGTCCCAAAAGGTCCACTATTTGGGTCCAAAATGGTCCCAGAATCAGGAGGATATACCTGACTTCATGTCAAGTAATCCAAATTGCAATTCAGTGTGTTTGATTTGCCCAGTTGGTCATAGACTTCACAGCCTCTCCGAATTGCAATTCACACCTATTGATGAATTCCCCCACTCCTAATTGCGATTTACCCCTTTTGGTCATGCAGGGTATTTTGTTTAACTAAATTACAATTGATAAGCATGGAATTTGTAATGGACCACCTGTTTCCTGATATTGGACCAGTGATCCAATATTGGGACTACTGACTGACTGACTGACTGACTTACAAAGTCTTGTGTTGTGCTGGTATACCCCGGATCAGCCGGGGCAGGTCAACCATCATCTTTTGTTAAGGGAGCTGCACTGTTATTTTTGACACCTTCTTAAGAAAAACCCCTACCAGCTCCTACCAGAAATTATTTATTTCAAGACTGCTCAGAATGAATATATTTATTTCACCAAAACTGAGCAGGACATTATTTATTTTTTAAAAGCTCCCCCCCCCCTTTGATTTTAAATGGTCTCCCCCTTACCTTGCCCGGAGGACCGGCGGAGGTGGGAGAACACTCCTGATGTTGGGGAGTTTTGTAAGACTTCAATTATGGTTCTGTGGCCGAATGGGTACAAGGCTCTTTTCTGCTGATGACTCTTCTCTTTGTTTGGTTCAACATTCTGTTGTTTTGAGACCAGTGCTGGTGTATTGTTCATTTGATTTCTTCTTTATTAACCTTCGTTGTTGCAGAAAGTGAATGCATTTTATTTAATAATAGTAACAATATCCCACAATAGGCAGTGAAGTTCTGGCAATAAACCATGTGATTCACACCATGTGATTCACACCATGTGGTTCATCGTTGTGGTTCATCGTTGCAGGTCAACCATCATCTTTTGTTAAGGGAGCTGCACTGTTATTATTTGATGACCGCTGTATGGATATGAGATGAGAAGGCTGGGAGTCTGGAACATACCCTATCAAATCAGGGATGCCCAGGGTCTTTCAGTTGCCCCAGCATAGAATACTGGATACAACCCACCTCCATTTAATGTCACATGGGCTCGGACTAAAGTGAGTTCCCAGGGTGAGATTTGAACCCACGCCCTAAAAGCCAGTGGACAAGCATTCTTGACCATTAGGCCCAGGGGAACTGGTAGAGAGGGAGAAGTCACAGAGGAGGTTGACACAACTGACACAACTTTCACACAAGAGGGAAGAGGCAGAGAGTGAAAGCATAGAGGGATTCAAGTCCAATGTAGAGATATGTAGTTCCAGTGTCTTTAAAATTGTCACAATGTCACCTGTATATAGGCTTTATACCGCTCCTAGATGCCTTTCTGTTGGCTTGGGATTAAATCACAGACCAAAGAAAGTGCTTGTTACACTCTGGAACTAATCGGCACTTACATGTATATTGGACTTGAACAAACTCAGAGAGGGAGGCAAGAGCCATTACAGTCTGTCACTTTGATATAGAAGAGAGTGAACTGTTGCACTGTGAAAATGGCACTGCTTGTGTCATCATGTTGATGATTTGTCATGATCATACCTGATACTTTTTAAAGTTAATTTGATTTAAGCAGACTAATCCCGCTTGTTGATGACAACCAAACGAAAGGATTATGCATCTGATTTTCACTCTAAAATCAGTTATGACAAGTCATATGGCCTTCTCTTGATCACAACTAATCAAACAGCCTCTATGTTTCCCATGTTAAAGGAGAGAAGATGACACTTCATCGGCCACCATGAGTCACAAAGTACATTTTTCAAAGTGAACTGATCCTAATTTTTTCTGTATCAAAGTGACAGACTGTAAAGGAGGCACAAGTAACATTATACATGTTTTAGTAAGGAGACAAGAGCTGAAAAGAATGGGAGAAAGCAGGGACAGATGAGGCAGAGGGGGAGAAATCATAGAGAAAAGAGGCAGAAAGACCACAGGGAAGGCAAGAGCAACCCAAGAAGCCAAGAACCACACTGTAGGAAGGAGACAAGAGCTGGGGAGGAGTCAGAATGGGTGACAGCAGAGAGGAAGGAGGAGAGGGAGAAAGCATAGAGGGAAGAGGCAGAGAGAGGAGCCAAGAAGAGATATGTATACACCTTATAGAAAGGAGAAGAGAATTGGGGAGGAGTCAGAATTGGAGGTAAAAATAGAGGGAGGAGATTGAGATGGACTAAATAGAGAAGTAGGTGGCAGAGACTGAAGATGGACTAGGCAGAGAAGGAGGAGGCAGAGAGGGAGAAACCATAAAGTGAAGAGGCAGTGCAAGGAGAGAGGAGGGAGAAGAAAAGCGCAATCCAAGAAGCCAATTTAATAGCTACACTGCAAAAAAGAGACACGAGCTGGGGGAGGAGTCAGAGAATGGGAGAAAGCAGGGAGGGAGAAGGTAGAGATAGAGGAAACATAGTGGAAAGAGGCAGATTTATAAGGCAGAAGAGATTTAGGAAGTTAGAGCAATCCAAGGAGCAAAGAACTATACATTGTTGGAAGGATACAAGAGCTGGAGCATGGCACAAAACGCCGATAAGCTAGTGCAGGGAGGGAAGCGGTGACATGGCACCTAGAATATGTAGAGGAGGCAGAAGCTGGAGAGAAGGAAGTACAGAGACAGAACATGCTATATGTTGGTCCCGGATCGTGTCTTTCATTTAATGGTGGCATTAGTACTCCACATTGTTCAGGATTCTTCTCCAACCCTCTGGGTGCTATTGGCTTGCGACACCGTACATGTACATTTGGGTGTCCCAAGACCCAATGCCTCATTGTGCCTCCTTCCCAATAACTTATTAGTTACGGCCTTCATAATGTTAGGACTTATTTTAATGATTCTGCACATTTTATTTGAATATTTCTGAATTCATGCATAACAGCAGACCTCATTTTGTGGCTCGAAAATAATAAGTCCCATTGAGGGATTTCTTGTTTGAATTAGTGCAAATGAAGTTTGGCCCAAGGTTAAAATTGATCAACCTTTCCATGATCAGAAAGGCTCAGAATGCACCATTGTCATTACTTTCTCCAAAATTTTCCTGGGGGGGTATGCCCCCAGACCCCCCTAGCTTGGCTTCGCACCTTTGGTGCTCATGAAGAAGAGTCCACTTTTTCCCTAAAAGAACCCCCACACAAAAATTCCTGGCTATGGGCCTGTTCTACTTCGTAAGCGCTTCGTTAAAGTTCTGCGTCATTTGGGATCTCGTCACACGTGACTTGGCGCGAGAATCCCGTGCTGCGTCAGTCGTTTGCTTGCGCTTGCAGAAAACCAACTGCTCGCTTATTTTGGAATAAAAATGCCTTTGCAATACCAGAGGAAGTGGCACATATTGCATGCCAGTGCAGATGCAGGCCTGTGATAAATGATGCCGCACCATTTTGGGGGGGGGGGGGGAACTTGTGGCCTCTCGACACACAGTACATCACCCACTGAGGTGTTGATTCAGCCCAGTGCTCTGGGCAAAGATTCATTGTGCATTAGAGCATCTGAATGTGATTCTGGGTTGCCTGACAATGTGCCCCCTTTCCCACCAATGTGCCCCCTTCCCTGCCAATGTGCCCCCTCCCTGCCAATCTGCCCCTCCCCCACCAATTTGCCCCCTCCCAACCAATGTGCCCCCTCCCAACCAATGTGCCCCCTCCCCACCAATGTGCCCCTCCCCACCAGTGTGCCCTCTCCCCATTAATGTGCCCCCTCCCCACCAATGTGCCCCAATTCCCACCAATGTGCCCCCATTCCCACCAATGTGCCCCCTCCCCACCAATGTTCCCCCTCCCCACCAATGTGCCTCCCTCCCCACCAATGTGTCCCTCCCCACCAATGTGCCCCCTCCCCACCAATGTTCCCCCTCCCCACCAATGTGCCTCCCTCCCCACCAATGTGTCCCTCCCCACCAATGTGTCCCTCCCCACCAATGTTCCCCCTCCCCACCAATGTGCCTCCCTCCCCACCAATGTGTCCCTCCCCACCAATGTGCCCCCTCCCTGCCAATGTGCCCCCTGACCAAAATTTGTCTAAATATCTTTGTCAATTCCATCTCTCCCCCCCCCTTGCAGCCATTGCACCTTTGTTGCCTTCTATTATAGTTTCAATTTGTTCTATTATTTACACCTATTTCAGTGGCCCCGTTCTATTATGACAAATGAAACTGGTGACTTGCATAGAATTCCTAACATAATGCCGCTATTCCCATTTAAAACTTCTTGAAATATAACCTCGTATTGAAGAGGCATGAACGTTTACCCAATTTGTCATCCTTATCTATCTATGTTTGTTGCAAATGTATGCAAATGCAGCGGCGGATCCAGGGTGGGGCCAGGAGCTCAGGCTCATCCTAAATCACTGAGATTGAAATAAAATTTTGCAGAAAATACGCAGCAACTGAATGCCGTAATGAAACCTACACGGGCTTCCTATATAAGTTTTCGTTTCTGGCTTTAGTCACTCCTGTATACATATAAAGCCGACATTTCGTCCCGGTGGCACTGCATTCCATTGGAATGATTATTTGGGTACTTTGTGCTACAACAAAATAATTACAGTCGCCCTTACCATGAAATAAATAATTTCCTGCCGAGGACAACTGCAAGGCCTTCCCTTGATTATTTTAAAAATGGTTGCCCCCCATGTGAAAATAGGGGTGACAATTTCGTCCCTTTGGGACTGCATTACATGCGTTGAACCATCCCCTATCTCATGGTGCGTCTAATTTAATTTGTTTCTTTCTGACATGGGAGAGTATTTTGATCAAGGTCAGGGTCTTACTATAAATAATACAACATTTACTCATTTGCTTTACGCAGACGATCTAGTACTTATTTCCGAGAGTGCCGCTGGCATGCAAGTTCTCTTAGACAATCTGGCAAGATATTGCAGAAAATGGCATTTACTTATCAACTCACAAAAGAGTAAAGTGATGATTATCCAACCTGGTGTAAGACATAGAGCTGGTAATGCAGATTACCAGTTTGCAATTGATAAAGGAAAACTTGAAGTTGTAGATTCATATAAATATCAAGGACATATAATTAGTAATAGTCGCAAAACTCATGGTTTGATGTATGAACACTTAGCATCACAAGCTCAAAAGGCAATGCATGCCCTGAAAGAAATAATTAGATCTACTGTTGGATGTCTTTCACCAAATCTAAGTCTCAAAATGTTTGATACTCACATCCTGCCTATACTAGAATATATCACAGTGAAATCTGGTTCACAGCAAAACGAAATGATATTTTGGAAAGAGTACAATTGAAATTTCTCAAAAATCTGCTTGGAGTCAGAAGTCAGTCTTCTACAATAGCTACCTTAGCAGATACTGGCCGATTCCACTTAATATATAGACGGCAAGCAGCTGCAGTTAAATATTGGCATAGACTAAAGACGGGTAATTGTCCAAAATTATTGCGTGAATGTTATAACATTCAAGTTGCACTGAATAGTAAAAACTTCCTTGTTGGTTGTCTAAAATACATCCTGTTTTTACTCATCTGGGAATTACTGACTTTAAACTAACTCCCAATAAAATGATCTCACTTATGTTCAGTGGCGTCCCTATGGGGGGGCACAGGGGGGGGCACGTGCCCCCGATATTGGACCTGTGCCCCCCCAGATGCCCCCCATATGTACTTTTCAATCTTGGCTAAAATATACAATTAGTATTATGGGTGCCCCCCCCCAGAGAATCGCGTGCCCCCCCCCCCATTCGCGAACCCCTAGTTATGCCACTGCTTATGTTCACTAAAGCTGGAGAAAATTTGTTAGCTGAAATAAATAATAGTATAAAAAACCCTAAGCTAAGAACATACAAATTATTTAAAACTGATCTGCGTCTTGAACCATTCTTAAACTTGAATTTTCACAAGTACATATATATCGCAGTATTGCCCGCTTTAGATTAAGTTCTCACAATTTAAAAATAGAACTAGGGAGACACAAACGACCGTATGTTCCTGCGGATGAAAGATTTTGCAAAAGATGTGCATCGAGACTAGTTGAGGATGAACGTCATTGTCTCATGATTTGTGATTATTGGAAAAATGAACGAGTAGAACTTTTAGAAGTGGCTACAAAATTGATAGAAAACTTTGTGGTATTAACTTCTCGAGCACAGTGTCTTGAAATTATAAAGAATAAAACATCTGATATAAACTATGCGCTAGGTAAATTCTTAAATGTTGTTATAAAATCTGATAATATCACTTAGTGTAAAATTATGATAATAGTACCTATCCACATGGTTAGGTTGGCTAATGGCACCATTGTTTTGTATGTGGCAAGCTTGCTTGAGATAAACATTTGCAAATTGTTTGTTAGTGTGAATATATTATATTTGTTCTATTTTTCTTTAACCTGTAAATACTTTGATAAATATATATTTGGTGCTAAATTGTATAAAATTATGTTGTTTGCTTAATGAGTACTCTAGTATGTATATATATATTTAAACATAATATGATGTACTCTTGTATATATGTTTGTACTATAATAACTAGAATTTATTTATTTATTTTATTTTTTTATGCTCTTGTTTCTTTGTTGTTGTTTTTGGTTTTCCCTGTACATTGTACCATGTGCTTGTTTTGTAACTGAGAGTTTGGTCAAATGTGACCTTTTTTTTGTCAATAAAAACGTATACATATATATATAGGGACGTCAGAGTTTGCCCACTGCTAAGCCTGCCTCTCTGCTACTATTGCAGCAGGCCTATCTTTAATGACTTCTGGTTGTTACACTTTTCACCCATTCATAAAAGTAAAAGTACAAATGTCAATATTATATTTCATTATTAATATGATATATTTTTTATGTTATTTCATCAAAATGTTATGGTAAAATAACCCATTTTGTGAGTGGCAGCCGTTCAACGACAATGTCATGATGCATGATTTATTTTTTTGACATGGGTCTCATTATTAGGATCAGATCAGTAGTAAGACCATTATTAGGGCTCGTTTGTCATCATGCAAGGAAAGAAAAACTTATTTCCTCACATCAGATATAAAAAAAAATTTCCACTTCTAAAAAGCATCAGTTAAATGAGTGTTGAATTTAAGGTAATTTTCAAGTAACCTAATTTCAACCAAAATTATGTTGGCAAAATTTGGCATAGCGCAGGAGGTTAGTAGACATTCTCTACTATGTGGTCATATGATTAGTTTTGTGGTATATATTAGCGCATTTTAGCGCAAAAGCTTTTTCTAAGAAATAGACACATTTTATTTAGTGTTTTTGTGCCAAACTGTGAAGGTGCGTCACGGGACATTTCATCATGCATTGTTTCAATGACTTTTAATTAATTTTCGCTAACAAATAACTAAAATAGTTTTAAAAAATCAGATGTATGACAAATGGTTGCAAATAAAACAAAAAGTAGCAACATTCTTGCTACTTTGTAACTAATTGCAACAAGTTATTAATTGTAGCAAGTTGATGCTACTCCAGACGTCAACAGTGTCTGAACTGTGACATGCACTAATAATAAGTCTTTTATTTCTTGCAGGGTTTCATTGCTTTACAGTCTTGAAAGCTATAGATTCGCAATTTTCTTAACTGTGTTTCGACCTTCATGAATCCTGATCACAGCTAACAATGCTTGCTGTCACAATATAAAAGCCGCTGATCTCAAAATGAGGCACAAGTCACAAGTGGTTTGCTCCTGCTATCCATGGCTCCTCCCCCTGACAACTCCTTGACTACCTTGGATGAATCCACCAAAAATGACAAAAAAAATGTCTTTTTGTTTTCTAATGTTATTCCTGACATTGTGTCCTTGTCAGCCTTTCTCAATTGTTGCAACTCCAGCCGATTTTATCATATGGAGCAGCATAAATAGAACAGTAACTATGCTGCTTTATCATTTAAATCTAAATATAAAATAATATATATAATCGATCACATGTGAAACGCCAACAAGTGCCATATATGAACTGTGAACTCAGAAAAGCTGTCAATGTAAAAGCAATGTTGAGAAGAAAGTATAATAAATGCAAGACAAGTCATACATGGGAAAAATACAGAAAACAAAGAAATCTTGTGAATTCTCTGAAACGTAAGTCCATTAAAGTCTACTTTGAAAAAAGATGTTCAGTTGTTAATAATGGTAAAGACTTTTGGAATACAATCCGGCCTTTTGTGAGTCATGGTTCACATATGAGCAACTGCGTGTCTCTATTGGAAAATAACAACATTGTCTCTGACTCAAACAGTATTGCTAACATATTTAACCAATATTTTGTTGATGCAGCAAAAGATCTCAGTGAGCCTCTTCATCTTTCAAGCATGTCCACTCAGGAAATTATTGGCTACTACAAAGATCATATGTCAATGAGCACCATCAAAAATTATGTAGGAAATAAGAAGTTCAGCTTTGAAATTATATCATGTGATACAGTTTTGAAAAAATTAGGACTTTTAAATGTTAAGAAAAGTCAAGGTTTTGATAATATTCCTGTGAAATTAATCAAAATTGGTGCTGACGTATTATGTCATAGTTTGACAGAAATCATGAACTCTTGTATAACAATGGGATCTTTTCCTGACTGTTTGAAACATGCAGAGGTGACACCTATATTTAAGAAAAATGATGCACTTGATAAGATGAACTACAGACCTATTAGTTTATTGACAGTGATCTCAAAAATATTTGAAGGAATATATTGTGATCAGATAATGAAATACTTTGACGACATATTGTGCAAAGAGCTATCAGCTTATAGAAAAAATCACAGTTGCGAGAGTGTTATTCTTAAATGTGTCGAAAATTTTAAGCTCTCCCTTGATGCAAATGAAGTAGTTGGTTGTGTATCAATGGATCTTTCCAAGGCATTTGATGCAATACCACACTTTCTATTAATAGCAAAGTTAGCGTCATATGGCCTGTCAGATAGTGCTTTAAATTTGGTCCGTAACTATTTATCTAATAGGAAGCAAAGAGTAAAGATAAATGGTGTGAGAAGTGAATGGATGTTCTTGGAAAGAGGGGTTCCCCAAGGGTCTCTATGGGGTCCTGTATTATTTAATATTTTTGTAAATGATTTGTTGTGGATTCTAAAAAGCAAATGTGACATTTATAACTACGCAGATGATAATACGTTAGTGGTTCATCATGAAGATCCATCCATTGTAAAATCAACAATGGAAAATGCATGTGAAATTGCTATTAATTGGTTTATCCAGAATAATATGAAAGCTAATCCTGATAAATTTCAGGCCATGGTTCTATCTAGAAGAAACTGTGAAATTGAGTTTAATGTAGACAATTGTGTAATACAGAAGAGGGACACTATAAAATTGTTAGGTATTCACATTGACAAGGACTTAAAGTTTTCTGACCACATTCAGTATCTCACAGTGAAAAGTGCAAGACAGGTTAATGCATTGTCTCGACTTAGTAAGATTCTGAATACTGAGAGTAAACTGGTACTAGTAAATTCCTTAGTTTTGTCAAATTTTAGATACTGTAACACTGTCTATTTTCATTGTAGTAAGAAAGACATACGAAAAATGGAAAATATTCTCAAAAGAGCCCTCAAGTATGTTTTCAAAGAATATGACAAAAGCTACATTGAACTACTACAGAATGCAAATATGGGTTCACTGTATTTAATGAGACTACGTGATGTTTTGTTAAATGTGCACAAAGTGAAACTAAACTGTTTCCCTCCCATGAATTCTAGTCTCTTTCAGACAAATAGAAATCGGTATAATACCCGCAACGAACTTATGGTGCTTCCAAAATATGACACTGTAAAATATGGTTGTAATTCATTCAGATTTTATGGTGCTTCGATGTATAACAGATTGCCTAATGATTCTAAATATTTGAGTGTTAAAGATTTTAGAAAAGCTATAAAAGATTGGAAGCCTGTCTGCCAATGTGGCACTTGTGTTCTATGTACCTGGAGATTTTAATGCTTAATCTATGATTTTTTAATGACTCATATCATTTGTAAATATTTCATCCTTGTTTTCATCTTGTCGTTTTTAGTCGGTTAAAAGCATTTTGCTTATGTTTATTTGTTGTACTGTACTGATCCGACTGTAAATAAAAGTTTACTTACTTACTTACTTACTTACTTACATGTGTGAGTAATACTCGGGATTTAATCTGCCTGCTATTTTCATTGACATTGACTTTGAAATTAACAAAAAAGACAATATGGCTCCAAACAGTATACTTTGAAAATGATCTGCAATGGCTGTCTCCAAAATGAGGCTCAAGTAACAATCACATTTTTGTGGGAAAAGGGAGAAATCATTATCTGAGTGCATAAATATATATGCAAATATTTTGTTATTTATTTGAACTATTATAAAAGCAGAAATGTATTCTGTAAAAGTCAGTAAAATAAATTTGGAGTTTTTGCAAGGTAACTACAAATGCTGTTGGTGCTCTGACACTATTGATTGATTTTAGCAATAGAGGGACCAGTCATTACTCAACAATGGATAATACTCGGTACCTAGCCCTATTTCTCAATAAAATATATTTGCCATTAAAATTTTACTGGAATTTGTTTCTCTGTTAAGGTATAGTACACTATATTGATATTATCATACATGCATTTTTTCAAGATGAAGCTTGAATAGGTTATAACGCAGAAATGATAATTGATAACGTCAGCAATTACGTTATTTCACCTTTTCAGCCAAGACGTTCCAGATAAAAATAGGCTTGTATGAAGACATTTTCTCTTCATTTAGCCATTTTATGTTTTGCTTTCATATATATCTATCATGGAATATGCTTCTATACCAGAAAACAAAACAATTTCATGCAAATTGTTATTAGTGCTAGTCAGCATATCAAGTATGGTGATAATTCGCAAAATTTTTGCTGAAAATTTTATCAGATTTTCACATTTCTGGTTCAGAATTTCTTTTCAGCTATCAAATATCTACTTTAATTGACTAAAAATGCGTTTCCCTCTGCACAAGCTTTAAAATGATGTATCATATGGCCAAATCGGTCAACTTTTTTAAAAATCACTGACGTCCCTATATTATATAATAAATACATTATTGACATAGCAATATGAAGTCTTAAACATGTTAGTGTTTTCTTTAATTTCTAAAATAATGACAGAAACTTTTATTTGCAGTTGTGTTTGCATCTGGAGCGAGGGATGGCCATGTGATGATTTGGGATTCAAGAACCAAATCCAAGGGTAAGAATTGGTGTTCAGACACTTGCTGCTCGTTAATGAAAGAACTGCATATACAAATCTGGTGGAGAACTCAATTGCAACTTGTATCAACTTCACTGATGAAGCATGTTCTCTTTTTTTCTTCACTTTCCTCTTTGTGTTAATACGCAACTGCATGCTTAAAAGAAAAATGGATAAATTTCATTACTTGTGTTTTACAGATGGATGCATGGGACCTGTCAACACTATTAAGAATGCCCATGCATTTGACCAGCTGCCTGGATCTGGGAAAAAACGAAGGTCACTCAGGTCTAATCAGGTAATCCCTCTTTTTTCAACAGATAAATCATTTTTGTTTGTATTATTGCAATCATCACACCAGGGGACGAATAAGAAATACAAATACAAAAAAAAATCGAAAATCTGTTGTCTTTCAATATGTCCGCTGGTTCTGAGAAATGTTTTATTTTAGTTGTAAGTCGGTTAAAAAGTCTTATCATGTTTGAAAATTAGGCTAGTAGTGGACAAATTGCTGTTAGGTCAGCCTGTATAATAGTTCGATGACATCAATTGTTTCTCTTTTTAATTTTTTGTTTATTTTGCTCTTCAGGACAGCCAGCAAAGTGTCACGACTGTGATATTCCAGGATGACTACACATTGCTCTCCTCAGGCAGTGTTGATGGGTTAGTCTACTCTATGTATTTGCTAATTGATAATAATTTTTTTTTTTTCGAAGGGCTATGGATAACATTGTTCTGCTTTATTTTGTTTTTCAGCTCAATCAAGGTTTGGGACCTGAGGAAGTCTTATAGTGTTATCAAGAATGAAGCAGTTCCCAAGCACAAGTTTATGTATGGAGGATCAAGTATTCGATTGCATGGTGAGTGGCCTGAACTTCTTAAATTTTCGGAACTTTCTGTCCTCCTTGTTAATGACTGCTTATGGTGCCTTGTCTTCTTTCGTTAGGGTTCAGTCACATGGTGCTGGATTCCACCAGGACACGATTGTTTGCAAGTTGCATGGATAACGTGGTCTACATGTATAACTCCTCCAATTTCTCAACTAGGCCAGGTATGTTGATTTGTTGTGTCGCAGATGTTTAGCATGATTCAATCACTATTTTTACCTAATTGTGGCTTGAATGTGTCTTGCAGTGAAGGCCTACAAGGGTCACAAGACATCATCCTTCTACATTCGTCTTTCCCTGAGTCCAGATGACTTGTACTTGCTCAGTGGTTCATCTGACTCGGATGGCTACATCTGGAACGTAAGTACTGTCTCAGGCTATTCAGCAAATTGTCTCTGTGAATATGAATTAAGAAAAAACAAATATATGGCAAAACTGATATTCCAGGTGAATAATCACAGAAGCAGTCCCATGGTGCTCAAGAGCCACACTGGGGAGGTGTCAGGAGTGAGTTGGTGTCCCACAGACTTTTCTAAGGTATGCATGTTTTGAATTTATTCTTATTGGTTAAGTCCATGTGGGTTTCTTCCAAGAGAGATAGGCATTTATTTTCTGCCTTGTTTTCAGCTGGTAACACTTGGAGATGACTGCACTGTTCGCATCTGGAGGCTTCATCCCGGAAAAGTTCATCCGAGCGTGAAACTTGACCAAGAGATAATCGCTGGAACTTGCGAAAAGACCCACAAAGAAAAAGGCAAGTATAGCAGTTTTTACTTAAAGTGAAACCATTGCCCTTTCAGTGAGACTAGTTATGGAGTAGTTTCTTGTATTGATAAAAACTATTAAAAAATTAATAGTAATCAGAAGATACAGTTTAAAACTCAAGCTGGTTTCTCCTTAAATGTTGCCCACATTAAGTCCAGAAGAGGGCATGGAATTTATGATTACGATAAAATAAAATTTGATTGTATAGGAACAAATCATTCAAGGTAACCTGTTACATCTCTCCAAGGCTCTCTACACTCTAAATTGGAAATGCGTACAACCTAAACAAAACCTAAACAGTAAACATTCCCGCTTTGAGCGCGTTTATTGGTGTTTAGCTTTTTCTTTATAAACACTATGTTTAGCCAAATTAAACAAGCTGCGTAAGCGACTGCGCAGATACAACCTAAACAATTATGACAAAAACCATTTAGTTTTAGCGTTTTATTTGTTTAGAACACTAAACAATACCTAAACAATTAGGTGCATAGTCTAAACAACCAAGTGTCTAATGCCTGAACTACTAAATGTTGACAACTTAAACAAAATCTCAACAACTAATGTGCGTACAAAATTCCCGCTTTGAGCGCATTTAAAAGTGCGTACAAAAAGTAAATGTTTAGGCTGTAAACAAATGCGTACATCTTCAATAAAAGTTTATATCATGTGAAAAAAAGCCATTCCATACTTTTATCAATACATAGATAGTGACTGTACAGGCAGCAGTTCTATGCTTTACATACCAAAAGTATATTTCCAAATAATCCCACTTTCTCATTACTTACGATCTGTCATAATTATGAAAAATTAATTTAGCATTTTATAAATTATATTCTCATGCAAAAGACACAATTCATCATAATTGTATAACACCTCCTGTCCAATAGTTTACCTGCCTACATGCCATATCTAATGATAGTGCCTAAAAAAATGTAGCAATTTAACTTCCTAATAAGTAGCATTGACAAATATTCTGTACTTGAAAGCACTTTATTATAATGAATAGCTAAATCGATGACTGTTTCTTGTTTGTAAATCATATTTTGAGACTTAACATTTACAAAATTACAAAATTGAAATAAATACCATTTTTTAAAAACCTTACTGACCAATCACGGGAAACTTCAAACATCAAAACAAACAACTTTTTAAATTAAATTTGGTACATAATTCAATTATTTTGTGTTAAAACTTTTACTAAAATATCAACAACATTTATTATTCTATTCTAAATACAATTACAAAATACCTTTTTTGTGCACAGTTTGCATTTTTCATGGTGCAGTTTCACATATCATTTGTGTGATTTTACAATTTCTCAAATCGTCCCATGCAGTTAGAGCCAAAACTAATTGGATTGGCACTAATGTTGCACAAGTTTTGTTTGTTTTGTGACGGCATCATTGTAATTTGCATGAAGAGAGGCCAAAAATACATTTAGTAAGGGCCTAATGGTTAAAATCACTGCGTATGTATAACAACATTTTACGAGCTGATGAAGGTTGTGTCCGTTGTCCACGCATGCGCTTAATCCGCACTTACAGGCTTTGTCTCTGTGTGAAGCTGGCCAAATGATCCAGACATTCTACTTTAGTATCTATTATTTGTCCTTGGAGACCATCACAGTTTGTGGCACATATGACAGCTAGTGCTTCTGACCTTTGTGGAAGTTCACTTTGTGTGTGTATTTTTTACTTTCGTGATTTCTCTAGGTCCTGGCCATTCCACATGCCGTTTTCATAATTTGAATAAATGCAATGTGCCTGAAAGGAGACATACACACCATGTACGTGAACAGCTAGTAACAATATCAACTGGTATTCAGGCAGAATGCCATCATTACCTTCTGAGTTATTATACAGAAGAGACAGTGTTAAAAATTTTTCATCAGTATTTTAGAATTAATTTTAAATGATTGCAAAAAATCTAAGTCTGACAACATATCAATGGCACTTACTACTTTCTGAAAATCTGTGCTGGTCCAACTCAAATTTTAAGGCAATGACATTTATAGAAAATTTGCTTTTAACTTAGTCCAAGATTTTCTCTTGATATGTCCTTTTGTGAAGTGATTAGTGATGGCATGGATGCCTGGAATCGATCATTTGATCAAAGATTGGGTAAGTTTTATTGCATCTACTCTAACTAGGCCTACTCCGGAAATTATGTTTCTACTTTGAGAGTAAACTACTTCAAAATTGTCCAATTTATAATGAAAATGAGTAAGGAATACCCTGGCTGGTGGCAATTCAAACCATCATTTGACATCTTCAATTGACTGACTTAATTGTTTCAATTGAATTACAGCAATCCACACCATAAAAACAACCAGCCACTAAATCAGAAGTATCAGCTTTTTATGTAATCAATCCCATGTCATGGGATATCCCAATTTCTAGACTCTGATCTACTTCCGGAGATGCAAAAAATGATTTTAAAAGAGTAAACTACAATACTCCAAGAATACCAAATCAAATCCACTCAGCATTCACAGACTGAGTGATATGATATTGTAGTGAAATATGAAACCATTCTGGTCTTGATGGTCTATAATGTGCCATTGCACTGCCATTGTTACCTGGACCATTGATATACTGTCAGCATGATGAACCAGTTATATAGCCATATGATGGACATTGTCACAAATAGCAATACTTGTTTGTTTTTAAGTAGTTACCTGAATAAAATTGCAGTAGCACCAAAGCAAGGATTCAAGGCCACTATTAGTGTCTGTCAGGTGGAGCCACAGCAACTGTCTTCCAATAATAAAGTTAGGTGGCACTGCCATCAAGTTACCCAGTTCAACAACTTGTTTAGTCTGTACAAAAGATCATGTAGATATCTACAATTCTGCATAATGTGTTTAGGAGCTCCACATATTCCAATTCTGATTCCACAAATGTTTAGCAAAGCTACGCAGTTTGTTTAAGTGAGATATACATGTTGTTTAGAATGCTCGACAACCCATCTAGACTGTAAATGTCATGTCTTCATATTGAACATGGTGTTGTCATTGACAAAATTTGAAAGCAACATCCATGGAGAACCTAAACATTAAACATTTGAAATGTTTAGAATTTGTTTAGGTCAGTTTAGAGTGTAGTCCATAGTAAACAGCAGTCTACCAATATAGTGATAACCCTTCCCAAAGTTCCCATTTAACATGTGTCCTCGTGGGCACAAGGCAACTTGTGCTGACAACCGTTCTGCTGTGCCATACCATGTCATATCGCCAGGTGGTGCTGCTTGACTTTCATAATAACTTCTTTGCCATTTCTTGCAGGAATAAACGCCCAGTCTCAGACCTCTCCACTGAACTCTCCCAAATCTCCGCACAAAGGTGCAATGATTGCCCCCAGCCCAATGTCTGCCCTGTCTCCCTCTGTCCACTCCAGCCTCCTTCATCTTCCCTCCAGCAGCCCCATGTCTCCCATGATGGCTTCTCCCCGGCTCGTCTCTCCTTCAATAACACGGTAAGTCCAAGAGTTGTTTGTTTTCTCGTATTTTGGGAATTGCTAAATGCCTCCACTTTCTTCTTTTTTTTCTTATTGGAATTCCCTCCTGTGTCGGGACTCTATTGGGAGTTATGATATGGTGCCGAGCTTTTGTTTAGGGATTGGCGTGGGGGTCCCCCTCCGAAATTTTTGGAAAAATCCAAGATGGCTGCCAAAATGGCCACCATATTTTTAATTGCCCACTGTGATTTTAGTATTTCACTTAGATTTATGAAATTTGGAAAAGGGATTTGCTTGTGGGTCTCCTTCATAAATTTTTGGGTAAATCCAAGATGGCTGCCAAAATGGCTATGAAGATGGCTGCCAAAATACAGGCCATATTTTGAATTGCCCACTGTGACTTTACTATCTCATAACTGAAATTTGATATAGGCATTTACTAAGGGGTTCCCTTCAGAGAGTTTTTATGGCTTACAGCAAAGTGAGCAAACACTATCAGTCTGCCAATCACTGCCGACCCCCTGCTAGTCTTGCACATTTTCATATATGCCCCCATTTAGTAATAAAGTATATATAATATGTAGAATCTTCATAAAATTTTTGAGAAATAGTGATTTACAACATGCAGGCCAGTGCAAGATTATGGTGTAAATTGTTTTCAATTTTTAAGCAAGAATTTCTTGTGTCTTTTATAGATGGTTCAGAACAGCCCTTTCCTCACCACCTGGCCAGAGTCCTCGCAAGTTGGAGGTTGTCTTCTCTCCTCGGAAATCTGGAACTCCTGGAAAAAGCCCTATGCCAACGGAAGCAGCAGTCATTTGCCAAAGGACGGGGACACCAAGGAGGGGACAGAAGAGAAAGCTGGCTTACGATGAAGCCGACAGCGACATCAATTCGAAGAAAAGGATTGTTAACGATGAAAATTTCAATGTACCCAGGAACACTCCAGTGCCAATTAGCCCCGCTAGGAATGGCTTAGAGGGACGAGTGCTGAGGAACCACACAAACAAAGCCAACACGCCTTGTCAGAAAAAACTGGAATTTGGCGTTAGCGCTGCTGTCGTTGATAATGATGACTGTGCGGAGTTTCTCTCCACTCCCACTAAATTTTCCTCCCCAACTGTCAACCTGCCCAATTATGTGCTGGACCCAAAACCACGGACCCCGAGAGCGAAAGCTGCGGCCGACTCAAACAAGGAAGTGGAGGTTGATTGGTTAACCCAGATAAGAATAGACCTGGCTGCTGAAACTCCTGAGAAGACATTGAGGATCTCCAGCCATCAGCCTAGCCCCAAGACACGCCTCAGTGTGCTCACTGAATCTGGGCGCAAATTGCGAAGTTCCCCCTCGAGCCGTGCTGAACGATCCTCTCCTCGATTGGCTAGGGTGAGTAGCTACATAATTGGGGCAATTTGGGAGAAGAGGATAATCAATAAATGTGTGATTATCTCAGCTTAGATGATTTATAAGATCTAATAGATGTGACAATTTTTGAAAGACAATTTACTTTCCACTTGTGGGTTTGACAGACCCTGAGTGATAAGTAACAAGATCAGCCAGAGTTTCAATATCAAAGTCTCGTATACAGTGTATACTGTATATCTATATATATGTAGTAAACAATTTCTTTAGCCAATATTGCATGATATTTTTTAAATCATGCTGCCAGATATTTTTACCATCCTGTCTGACACAGTTGATTGAAGTTTATTCATGTCCTTTCTTTTCCAGACTCCGACACAAGGAAGGAAGATCAGCCATTATTTCTCTGCTTCTCCTGCGTCTAGAAGTTCACTGGGAACACCTTCGAAACATTCCACATCGCCAACTAAAAAAGTTAGCTCGCCAGCTGTGAAGGAATCACAGTCAACGAAAAAAACCGACTCTCCTCTTACGAAAAAGACAGAGTCTCCCATGAAGAAGAAGACTGATTCGCCTATGAAGAAAAAGACTGACTCTCCTTTAAAGAAAAAGACTGACTCACCCTTGAAAAAACTGACCGACTCCCCCCTGAAAAAGACAGATTCCCCACTGACTAACAGAACTTGCTCACCAACTAAAAAGAGTGATTTAGCTGGTAGGAGAAACGAGTCTCCTTCGAAAACAAGAAATAGTTCTCCTTTGAAACGAAAGACCGAATCTCCTAGCAAAAGATTTGAAGGTTCGCCAATGAATAGACTTGCTCCAGCTAAATATCCCAGCTCTCCTTTGGCAAAGAAGAGTTGATGACTGTGATTCTATGAATGTAGCTTTTTAGAACACTTCAGTTTCATTAACCTTCAGCAGTTGCTGCGGCTGTTTCATTTTCTTTTACCATTATTATATTCCGTACATATTTCATTAATGATTATTTAAGTCTTTGGTATCATAAAGTAAATGGAGATAGACTGTGTTTTCTATGTTCATCTTGTTTCTGTTTTTGATGTTTCATGGAAGCAAAGAACTATTGTATTAAGTTAGTTATTTAATCACTGTTTAGTGTAGGAAATTTTACATGTGTAGACATGCATTTGAACAGTGTAATAATGTTCTTATGCAGAAAATAAGCCATTGGGCTGAATTGTAATATTAGGCCTAATTATGAATGTTATGAATCTGAGTGAATATTTAATATTCTGGTTTTGGTTGTGTAAATGCACACTGCTGTGAAAAGACAATATTTTAATCTATTTTCTCATCTAGATATTTATTAATGTAAATGCAAGGACAATCATGCGAAGGCTTATCATAATTTGATTTTGCAAATGAATTGAATTGTCAACTTAGGGTGTGTTAAAAGCGAACCTGCCAACTTCTGAAGTCCTATAACTCTTTTTATAATTTTCAAGGTAGTTTTTTTAGCAAGTTGATTGATCAAATGTATTTGCATTCTTGGCAACTGAAAGTGATTTTGTTCCATTTGATATTCTATTCCTATTTACTTGATTATTCTACATTTTTATTTATCGTTTATGTAGGTGTATGCCTACCGCCATTTTTGTTAGCCACATTGGTTCTTCAGCATGTCACTATAGTATAGTTATATCATGCTGATCTGAGTGATCTCCCTCTTTTTATCCATTCAGGTTCATACATTCAATTTCATACAATTTAAGTAGGCCTAACCTGGCCAATTCATTGTGTCATTAGATTTTCTTGCATGTTCTTAAGTTGTTTTTTTCTTCATGAGTTATAATATGAATCATTGTGCCTATAATTCCATTGGCAGCCATGATGTATTAACATACAGCCACACAATTCATGTGAAATTTTCAAATTTGTAATTTAATCAGGGGCGTTCAAAAAGATGATATTTGAAAAATGATTAAAAATCATGTTTGTTTCAATCGTACAGTATACTTCATTGTTCCTATAATGTTCAATAAAACTCAATTTTTACCTGAACTTGGTGTCTTTTGATTTATATTGTTTAGTTGGGTTTGAAAGGGTAATTAATTGGAGTTCTATAATCGGTCACTATTGCTCTGTGAGCTAATGTTTTGCGTTGTAAAAACCGATTGAAATTAAAACTTAGTTTTATCTTGTTATGTTAAACTTTTAAATCTTGGGAGTTGAAAAACTGAAAGTCAGCAGTGGTGTACGTAAATGAGCAGGAGCTCCCTGGAGCTGAGCCCCAAACCTCTCCAAGGCACTGAGCTCTTTGCAACACTTCGTTGACCTTACAGCTGAAGTCAAAAGGACAGATTCAAGAACATAACAGCCTGACAATCCTCCTGATTGGCTATGAAATTACCTTTGTCATGTTAAACCATCTACCTATACGTACACAGGCTCTCAACCTAAAGCAGTCACTCATTTAACCCTTGTAGCCGCAACCAATTTTGAGTACGCTAAGCCACAATGGGGGCCTCTGAGGCCCCCTCCCTTTCTCAAGCCTCAAATATACAGTGGTTCGAAAAAATTACTTCAAAAATAGTATTAGTGTATTAAATTAAGTCAAAATGGAGGATAGTGGCAGTGAAATTGGAAAAAAACGAAATCTTATTGATAAAAATACGATATCAAGATTTCATTAAATTTTCGAAATTTTGTCCATTTTGATGCATTTTTGGAATATTATGTTAGGTGTAAGAAAGCAAACTTCCACACTTGCAGTTTATGGCGAGACAGGGAAGTTTCCTTTGCATCTTAGACAACAAATGAGAATGATCAATTATTGGCTAAAACTTGAGAAAAGACCAGATGATAATGTTCTTAAAAAATGTTTGAATTTTCAGAAAAATATACCTTCACGAACATGCTGGTTCAGCAAAATAAAACAGGTACTAGAGAACAACAATATACAGTTTGGAGAAATTAATGAGACAGACCTAATAAATGAAACGTTCTCTAAGATGTTTAAAGAGAAACTATACCAAAAGTATCAAAATGATTTTTTCCAAGAAATGAATGACTCGACTAAACAACCAAAACTTAGAACTTATAAATTAATGAAGACTGATTTCAGAATAGAACCTTATTTACTACATAGAATATAGAATATATAGAATAGAATATAGAATTTTATTGGCAAACAAAATACAATTACACTTCAACATAACAAATAGCACAATTAAAATACCAATAGAAAATAGGAACTGACACAATGAATTTGTATTTGTTCCCTAGCAATTTCACAATATAATTTCTTAATCTTTAAGTAACAATGAATGAATATCTATAGGAAATAAAAATCAATAATAATACTGATAAATTAAAAACATTGATAAGTACTAGCATTTACAAAAGTGGTAATGACTATAACCTTAATAATAGTTAAGAATTACAGAATTACAAAGGATATTCTAGATAGAGATTACAAATTCCTAAAAATAATAGTTATTTTCTTTTTAAATGTAAATTTACTACAATTTAAATCAATGACGTTTACAACAGAATTCCAAATTTCTGCACCTTTAAATCTAACATGCATTTTAACAATTTCTAATCTGCAAAATGGCAATCGAAAGTTATTCAGGGGCGGATACAGAGGGGGGCGGACCCGGCATACGCCCCCCCTAAATCGCCGAAAATTAGGCATCAAGTTTGGAGCTTTGAAATGGATTTCCTAGTTCAACTGACAGATTGTTTAAGCAGGCTTTGCATGGGCCTTTCATACCTGTATTGATGGCAATTTGCAGTTGACACTGAGTTGTTTCAAGTAAACCAATCTCAACCCCAGTGAATTGCAATTCTGCAATTTGTTAGGCTTCTTTTGTCACCCAATTGACTTAGTTGCAATCGAGACCAGAGGCCCAAGTATATAATGGTAACAGGGCTAATTACAATCAACATTCTACAGGTCTAGGCTCAGTTCTTTGTTCTCTTTAAAGTGGGTTAATTTCACATAATTATAGATGCTTTTTGGTCTAACTTTTGTGTAAAAGTATACCTGTACCTGCCTTCAGGCAAATGTATCCAAAACCCAAGCCGTAGGCTTACTTTTTTGCAATCAATGCATGAAAAAATAATTATGTTGGCTGTATAAGTAGTCGTCTTTCGTTTTTAAAGCAATTTATTTGTTAAAATTTGTCCGTCCTATGTCGTTATGATTTGATTTTACTTGCCCTCATTTGATCATATTAATTTTTATTTTTAATTAATTTGTCTAAACCTTTTACATAATCTTTTTCTAAATTGTTTTTAAGATATCGGTGACGTTAGCCTAAGGCTAAAGTTTACATGTTTTGTAAAAACGAAAAGAATTAAAATTGTTTATTGTCTATTGTTTATGGTCAGACATAGTTTTTTCTGAAAGGGAAAAAGCCCTGGTCACTATGGTCAAAGCAATCAGTTCTGGTGGCTTGCTAAGTAGCCTACGTACTGATACAAGCCTTGAAGGGGCCACTAGTTAAATGTCTCACATCCAAATGACATCCAGCTTTCATTTTGCTCATCTTGATTTTGACTGATTATTTCTGATCACCCACCGGGTTAGATCCCATACAGGCAAAAACCTAATTAGGCAGAGCAGACGTGGCCTCTAACCACTCAGCCACCCAGCTGCAGTCTCATCCTAGTAAAAATTCAATGAGTCTTCAATTGGTTAATAATATAAAGCAGATCTCATGTGTGTTCACTGTCCAGTCGTAAAGGTCTGTATTCTGTTAAAAATTCCTAATTGGCCTAAAACAAATAAGTTGTGTAGGCTTATTTCAAAGTGCCACAACAGGAACTCACAGGATTCATGGTTCTAATATAGACCTGTTACTGCATGTTACTGGAACTTATATTAAATTAACTTATAAACTCAAATGAAAATCAAATTATGTGATAATACATTGTGAATACATGTCTCTATGGTCCTAAGTTAGGCCAAAAAGATCTAAATATTTACATGAAATTAAGCCTCTCAATGGCCCTCAGATTGCTCAGAATTCATCTCCGGGCATCTGAAAAGCGTCAGCTTCTGGGGGTATAAAGCGGCCCCCAGACCCCCTGCCTCAATGGCTTCGGCCCTTCGGCCTTGCACTGCTGGCTAAGAGCTCAGCCCCCCCTAACTTCAAATCCTGGATCCGCCCCTGTTATTCATATTTCTTGTTCTATAATTATGAAAATCAGCTTGATAATTAAACATATCTGAAAATATTCTTGGTAATTCACCTTTTACAAACTTATACATAAACATCATAATTGAAACTTTATACAATTTAGGTATATATATATAATTGTAAAATTTTAAGTTCATTAAATATACTATTCGAGGGTGTTCTTCGACTAACACCTTTAATTATACGAACCACCCGTTTTTGCAAAACTAATAGCGAATTAATATAATTAGCATAAGTATTTCCCCATATTTCAATACCATAATTAAGATAAGGGTGGAAAAAACTATAGTATAAAGTAAGTAATGTATTATGATTTAAGTATTTTTTTGCTTTACAAATTATTCCAATAGATTTTGACAATTTAGATTTAATATAATTTATATGTTCTTGCCAATTTAACTTATGATCAATTATAACACCAAGAAATTTTGAGCTAAAAACACGAGAAACTTCATAACCATCAATCTGTAAATTACAAGTTATATTAACTGATTTACGACCTGATACAAACATATAATGAGTTTTGGTAACATTCAAAGTCAACTTATTCACAATCAACCATTTACTTAATTTGCATAGTTCAATGTTCATTTTTTCCAAAAGTTCATTTTCATCTTTCCCAGACAAGAACAAGTTAGTATCATCTGCGAACATTAAGACAAATAAATCAGTTACATTAGGTAAATCATTAACATATAACAAGAAAAGCATAGGGCCTAAAATAGATCCCTGAGGAATATTAACAGGAAATTATACACTAAAATTGCGAGATTTCGCACTAGCTCTCACAACCTTCGAATTGAAACTGGAAGACATGAAAGCCCTAAGTTGCCTGTAGAAAACAGAATTTGTAATAAGTGCGATTTAAATGAAGTTGAAAATGAAATACATTGTTTATTGTTATGTCCTAGTCATGGATTAGACAGGGAAAATCTTATTACTATATCATCTAATATAATATGCAACTTTGATCAACTCGATAATTTAAAAAAATTTTTAGCCATTATGACATCACGAGAACCCCAATTATTAAAAGCTATAGGTAAATTTCTTGTTAGTATTGATGTTTAATGATATAGTCTGTCGTTTTGCATTTATTAACATTTATTTAATTGGCTGGAACCTTAAATTGTGTAGATATTTTGTAAGATTGAAATTGATTATGTCTTTTTAAACTTGAACCATTTATTGTATGTTTGTATTACTATTTTGTTATTTTCTATTTTGACAAATGTGTCAGATGTGACATTTTCGTTGTCGTAATAAAAAAAAAATTTAAAAAAAAGTATTTTTAAGTTATTTTGAGACCAAACTAGAGTTTCGATCGGGACCGATGCGAAGGGAGAGCTCTCGCACGTCGAGTGGGCGTGGTGTAGTTAGGTTGATGTCACCTGTTCGTCACTGGGAATGAGTATTAAAAGAAATAGTGTGTATCTTTCGATATATTTCAATGTAGCGAACTGTGACTCTGTTGCATACATGCAGCATCAGTAACAAAGCACCCGGGACTAGTTTTTGCACTGTATTTGGCATTTTTCCGAAAGTATATATAGAATGGTCTGCATTTGGTCAGCATTTGGCCTGCATGATGAGAATTTTGGTCAGCATTCTCCTAATCTCCTAGAAAAATTCTTGGTTATTTATGCTCATTACACCCAGAGAATCTACCCTAGAAGATTCTCTCAGTATCTGCGAATTGTAATTCATTTACGTCACGAGCGTCTCAGCCAATCAGCATGCAACATTTCTCTCCACTTCGAAAGTTTACCGGCAATTTGCGAAGCAACTATTCATTCCTCAGAGACGTATGACCTATCATTTTAAAGGTCTCAGAGAGATCTAACTAACCATATAAGAAACACACATGTAACCCTAACGGATGTGTCGAAATAAGCCTCATTTGCATAACATGTGTGAAGGCCTGTTCATTGGCCATTATTAAACCACTGCAGCTCTGCTGATGCAGTGGTTTCTACATTTCATACGAAATTTCTTACACACTTGTCTCAAATTTTTATTTCACAAGGCTTTTTCTACAAGCCAAATCAAGCCCTGTTCTTTTCACATGTGTTAGATATACCCCTTCTCCAATGTGTAACATTCTTAGTTTTGTCCTCCATCTCCTTGGCTCCCCCTCAGGATCCAGAATGTCAATCCAGAGGATTATTTTCGCGCCAATAAGGCATTTAAAATTCCGTCCAGCCAGCATTTCTGCCTCCAGCACAGAAGATTTTCACACAGAAAATGTGCTGCAGAGCTCTAACCCTTGGCACTGACCTTATTATTTTAAATTGCTGTAACTCAACCAAAAATCAACGGATTCTAACAATTTAAAAAGCTAAAATGATCTACAAAAGCCGGCCATGGCAAAGTTACTTTTAGTCTATCTCCTCTTCTTATCCCGTTATATACCATGTAAACACACAAAATTTTTAGTAAAAAAAACTTTTCTATGAAGCAAATACATTATCATATATTTTGGTCACAGTAAAAAAAAAAAGACAGTGTAGCTGATTTTGTAGGTGTGTCTGCAGTGGTTTCATGAAACTCATAGATTCTAGTTGTGGGTGTGTCTGATCTATTCACTGAAGGCTTTGCTGAAGTGGCTCATTACCTTTTTTTTTAACTACCACTTAAAATACTGGATTTTATTATTTTGAGGCAGGGTCTTGTAATCAACTGTGGATTACAGAGAGTGGAAATCATTGATGATGGCTTAAATGCAATTAATAGAAACAACCTCGATTGGATGAAATTCTAGATTATACAGCCTGCAAAAACAAAATTTGTATAGCCTTCTTGAAATAAACTTTGTTGATAGGGGTATACATGGGTCTCAAAAACAGATGAAGTGTCAAATGTTGGAAATTAAAGGAAAAATGAATGTCTCATGTCCCATTTTATCGAAGCATAAATGATAAAGAAATGTATCAAATGTTTGTCACTTTTTATTAGTCAATCTATCAGTGTCTCTCGATTTTTAAGAGGGCCAGTGTCCCTGTTTCACTTTTTAAGAAGGGCAGCTGTACCATGTCGATTGTTTATTGCCATTGATTATTGAACTTCCTCAACAGCAATAGGTCAGGTGTCATCTTCGAGTGAACTAATCCACTCAATTACAATTAGACATTTATGTTTTTCCACTTTTCTGAGTTGAATAAAACAAGTTTCCATATTTTTTATTTCGATTTCTAGTAGGCCTATATAGGCCTATAATAAAAAATTCTAATAAATTGTTGTTGTTTTGCAATCTATCATTTTGAAGAAAAATAAAGTCTTGATATTCAGTCATAACTAGATCTTACTCAACTTTTACATTTGTCTCCCATCTATCTGTCTATCTATTTTTCATCTGATGTTTTAAACTTGTTCTGGTGTTTACATCTCTGTTTTATTTTTCATTTGTTTTTTGTTAAATACTTTTTTTTTTTTTTTTTCATTTCACCTCCACAAAGGGAGAAAAAGTACAAATAATACACATAATGTATGTACATTTTAGAAATAAACATTATAATTGGGACAGTTTAGATAGCTGTTGTTAAAAGATGCACTAAAAAATGGTCGTCAGAATATGGTTTTACAAAATTTTCATGAAAAAGTAACATTTTTAAAGAATCAACATGACCATCAAATGAATTAGTGCTATTTCTTATAGGAGGATTTAATAATAAAGATATGACTGATTCACCCCTCATTAAAACTCTTGACAATAATGTACCTGGTAAAATTTCATAACATAATAGAAAACGTGACACATAATACAAAAGTAATATTCTACATGGGCTCTCTACCTGTCCTATCCTGTGAAGCAGATTGGTGCAATTTCTGTGAACTATATCACTAACTTTATTCAAGCCCATCGCTTGTAACAATTGTGTATTATGAGACCTTTTGCTAAGACCTAAACATTGCTTCATAAGTTTACCTTGAACAGAGTCCATTTTATCAATGTCATTTGAATTCAGATGAACACAATCTGAACCATAAACAAGAGAAGGTTGACATATATATGTTTATACAAATGTGATTCAGCTGATGCCCCTGGATACAACATACCTGCAGATGACAAACTATAAAATGATTTCCTACACTTACTGAATCGATGGTTTACATGATCAGAATTTGTACCCGTTTTATTATACACACAGCCCAATATTTCAAGGGTGCTAACATTCTCAAGTTTACTGTCATTTATCAACCATGAGGGTTCAACAACAAATGGATTATTTCCAATAATAATACATTTTGACTTCTCCTTGTTATAATTAAACCTCCATCTCTTACTGTAATTCACACAAAGGTCTAACATATGTTGCAGTCCAGTGATAGAAGAACTCATGACAGTCACATCATCAGCATAAGCAAAGGAATTGTAAATCATGTTACCAATTCGCACACCAGTGTCTAGTGATGACAATTCCAGTAATAACCCATTTATGAATATGTTAAAAAGATATGGTGACAAAATACTCCCTTGTCTGGTACCTCTGATAACGACAAAGACTTGTCCTAGAGTGGGTCCTGGTCTTGAATAATTGTTGCCTTTACATTGTAATTATTTCTATAGAATTCAATTCAAGACCAAATAAAGTTATTCTGATTCTGGTTACAATAAATTTACTACTTAACTTACCATTCCATTAACAACAGCATTCAAATTATTGTACCATTCATACAGAAATAACCACTTGTAAGCGGGAAGGATATCTATCAGTTTAACAAAAAGAGATTTGTGACAAACAGTATCAAAACATTTTTCTGCATCTAAACTAGCCACAAACAGTGGGCTTTGTTGTGATTTACAGTAACTTATAACATCAGTAAATAGGTTGCAAGCCATACTAGTACCTCTACCCTCTCGAAAACCAAACTGGGTATCACTATAACTTTTTAAGTATTCTCTGCATTTATCATGATGAGTGCAATCCACTTTCATGCTCACCTGCCATTCAGGTTTTAATTTAGCTAGCAACTAGAGGTTGTGTGGAGATTGAATGGATCGACTATGCTGTCCCACAGGGACTAAATGATCGCCTGTGTTACATAATACGCAAGCCAAAACCTTGTTTTGCGAATTTGATTGGGCAATACTTCACCAAGTTCACTAATACCGAGGAAATAATCCATCTCTTGCATGACAAATGGGGCTCTGTTTTTTACGAGGGGCGGGGGTTGCTGGGTATTTATACAACAGAAGTTCGCCAGTATTAACTAGAATGGTGTGCATGAGATGCACAAAAAGAGCTCTGCTACCAGTACATGACACCATGTTAAGTGGGGCAGCCGAGGAGGTTGGGCACCCCAGGGGGGAGGCACCCTAGCAGCAGCAACGGGGGTCCGCGGGGGTATGTCCCCATGTCCCCGGGGGTATGTCCCCATGTCCGCGAGGGTATGTCCCCATGTCCCCGGGGGTATGTCCCCGGGGGTATGTCCCCATGTCCCCGGGGGTATGTCCCCGGGGGTATGTCCCCATGTCCCAGGGGGTATGTCCCCATGTCCCCGGGGGTATGTCCCCATGTCCGCGGGGGTATGTCCCCATGTCAGCGGGGTATGTCCCCATGTCCCCGGGGGTAACTGTGAATGACATAAGATTATGCAACAATTACACAATGCAGAGACATGGAGCAGCCAAGCCTGATATCCACTGAAGTCTTTACCCCAGTGATCTTGGCTTCAATTGAAAGGATTAGCAGGGAATGCATGCAATGACCCTCTGACATAAGATTACATAATCAAGACTTCTCCAGTGCTCCATTCAACAAAAGCCAGTCTGTCTGATTCATTCACATTTAATTTTCATGCAAATAACTAAAGAAAAGGGGCTGACATTACTTTATCTTCTAAAATTTACATCACTGAAGATTTAGTGTCAACATTTTAAAATATTAACAAACAAATGCATGTTTTTGAATATATTTAATGCTTTGAAAGTCCACTCCACATATATTATGTATTTCCTATTGATAATATTTGATGAGGAGTGGTACAAAAAGTAAAACTTAGACATTATTGAGGCAAATTTGATTGACCAGGGCAACATATTGACTGATATATATATATAAATTCTTAATATTTATCTAATTTTGCTAATATTGACCTCTGCTGTCAACAAAAATTTCATATTGCTCAAAATTAGCATCATGATGATGTGAAACATGTCAGGTTTATTTCGACAAAAAATGTCAAAGACTGGTATGACATCAGAAATGAAAATGGAGAGTAAATAGACATTTTAACAATTTTTTGCATTTTAAATCATAAATTTCAATGGAATAATTTGCAATAACTCATGCAATGGCTTTGAATATTTCATAGTGTGTCTAACTGCAATGAGCTTTAAATTTAAATAATTTGACCATTACCATTTTGGCTTTTCATGCAGAAATGTTGGAAAATTGGGATTTTTTCTAATTTTTGGGTTTTTATAAAAATTCATAGGACCAACGTTTCAACTGAGTTGAGATATTTAAAGAGACATAGTTAAGAGACCTAGTTGGCAAATTTCATATATTTAACTCCAAAATTGACTGAATCATGCAGGTTTGAAATAATAGCATTTTTTTTTATTTTTGGTAAATTTTCGTACGTTCAACTTTCTCAGAGCATTTAGACCCCATATCTTGGGTATTTAATGAATACAATATGCAAATTTCAGTGTCAAAAGTACAGCAGTTTTTACCCTGGGTTCCCCCAGGGTAATTTTATCTAAAAACCAGTCTGAGAGATTTTTAGAAAAAAGTTTTCCCGGCCTTAATACAGGTGTGGATGTGGTCAAGCGGGCCATTTTGTGTTCATATAGAGGTGAACTAAAATGCGTTGTGGAATTGGGGATAGTTTGTTGTGTTTTTTTATTTTTTATTTTTTTGAAAAAAAATTTTTTTTCTAATTTAAAAAAAAAAAAAAGTTTGTGTAATAGATCGTTTGAGTCTTGAGGGCTATGTGGGTATGGATCGGGAACATGTCGACTATTCCAAGATGGCAGCCATTTTGTGGTGGCCATTTTGGCAGCCATCTTTCTTCATTCTTGACCTGCCTATTGTGACCTTAATATTTCACCTACAGTTATGAAATTTGGTACAGGTATTGACCTGACAGTATCGATCGGAAACATGTTGAGAAATCCAAGATGGTGCCATTTTGTGGCGGCCATTTTGGCCGCCATCTTTCTTCTTTCTTGAACTGCCCATTGTGACCTCAATATTTCGCTTAGAGTTATGAAATTTGGTATAGGTATTGGCCTGTGGGTATGAATCGGGAACATGTTGAGAAATCCAAGATGGCCACCAAAATGGCCTCTTGAAAATGGCCGCATACTTGAACTGCCCATTGTGACCTTTATATTTCCCTTACAGTTATGCAGGGTATAAAATAAGAAAATTTGATCACTGCACATATTGTCTCGTGCGAACTGTGGGTAACTGAACGGTGTTCTCATGAGCCAGGGCTCATGCATTGCTCAATTGAATAATAAAATATCAAAAATTATTGAAGGAAATATCAGTACATGCATGTACATGTCTCAATAGCTTGTTGATGGGCTTTTGCATGTCTAACTTCTTTTTTTTTACAAATTGTGTCTGATGGAGCTCTACTGTTCACAGTTCTATACTTCTGAGTAAATAAAGTAACAGACCGTCTTTCTTCAGAAATTGACCAAATGCTTAGATAGTCCAAAATTGATCATGAGTGTGACTGTTATGAAATTAGCTGCACTTATTGGCCTGTGGCCATGAATCAGGAAAATGTTGAGAATTCAAAGATTTCTTCATTCTTGAACTGCCCATTGTAACATAATACATTAATATATCGCTTAGAGTTAGATTTATGAAATTAGCTACAGGTATTGGCCTGTGGGTGGTAATCAGGCGCACATTGATAGATTTCACATTAACAGACGAGCGTTGAAACCGCTTGCGGTTTTGGTTTAGTTCTGTCCCAGAACAAAAAAAAATGTTTCCACATTTTTCAATCATTGTGAAAAGTATTAATGTCATGGGATCTAAGACCTATAAATGGCTCAACTGGGATAAAAGATACCACATTTACTCAAAAATGATAAATATACAAGCCATAGTTTTGGCTTGAAGCCCAATACACAAAAAAATATTTTTCACATTATTCAATAATTGTGAGAAAAGTATTAATCTCAACTGGATTACCGTAAAGTCCGTAAAAGGCACAACTAGGATAAAAGATACAATGATGTCCCAAAAATAAAAAGCATCCCATAGTTTTGGCATTACTCAATGCACAAGTGGGCCCGCCGTCGGACAAATTTCCCAAAGTAACTAAAAATTTTTCCCAAGTAACTAACATACTACACTTCTAGGCATTTTTCTGAAATCGCCTCCACTTGGTTTTTTAGCCGATGCCCAGGCCCTTAGCAATACAGGATATGTGAAGTAACTTACTTGCCACAGGCGTATATGTTCACCACCAAGAGTCCACCAGGTGGATTTGTCAATGGAAATAAGCACTGTGCACTAACGAGTGGGGTACCCTCGCCATCAGGGTAGCCATTACAAGTACTGATTCGTGATTTCAAAGTGAAATTGCAAAAAATGTAGGGGGATTGAAGTCTTCAAATTGCTAAGACAGGTTAAAGGGCTTGTAGAATGAATAATTGTCAAGTGCCAGATTCATACAAGTAAGATGAAGTAAGAAATTAATGAAATTAGAAATCAGGCGAGGCGAGGGTACCACAAAAACAGAAAAATGGTTGGGCGAGGGTACCAGCATTTTGGCGAGGGTACCAACACGATTTTGGCGAGGGTACCAGCGTTTTGGCGAGGGTACCAACGCCGGAAGTGGCGAGGGTACTGCAAGATTTGGGCGAGGGTCACTTCCGGTTGGCGAGGGTACCCACCAAAAAGAGATAGGCGAGGGTAAAGCAATCCAAGACACATCTGAGCAAAAAGTCTTGGAAGAAAAGGCAATGAATCAAAATAATTACCAATCAGGAACTCCCAATCAAGAACACAATTGTACCCTGTCAATTAAGGAGAATCTTAAAATCAGTTAACTCCCAATGAGAAAACAGCTGCACAATATTATAGGCCTACCCAACTACCCATTCACCTCTCCACTGTGAAAGTTAGTACAATGTTGATTTGACACATTTTGGTATAAATTTACAAATAAAAACAAATAAGCAGAAGAAAGGTAAATAATTTAATTAATCAGAATCTGAAATATGAATCGGAATCAGGGAAGTATTGAGGAGAATAAGGCTCTTTTTTTTCCCAAGAAAAAACAAATCACCCTAAACACCCTTGTCCTGAGCACCATCCGCAGTGAGACTTTCTAATTTTAACCCCCACCCTTCAGCAAGGCATACGAAATTGCACACACTGAATCAGCAAGCATCAGCAACCATCAACAACTACTATGTACATCAGGGATTTTTTTTTTGGAAAAATTAAACAAATGTTTAATTTTTCCCTGTGGATGCTTTTGGGTAATTAATATGATATTACACATAGTTACACAATCATGGGCGTAATTTGGTGGGGGATGGGAGAGGACATGTACCCCCACCCCCCACATGATTCCGAGGACATAATATGAAATGTCCCCCCCCCCCACTTTTTTGGAGTAAAAACTAGAAAAGTGGTAATGGCCTTTGGGCTCAATTTGGTGAGGAGCAGTTCTAAAAGACATGTCCCCCACCTTTCTGCTTGGGCAGGTTACTTTGCGATAAAAAAGTTAGAAATTCATGAATGTAAACAAGAACCTGCGGGTTGCATAATGCAGGTGCAATATACTAATATTGGGTTGCGTTTGACCAAATATTTTCGAGACTTAGAGATTTTCATATATTGTGTACAAGCAAATGACCTTGAAAAAAGCCAAGGATAAATCTGACAGTTGGTGTCTAGGGTTATGTATGCTGTCGTCAGGATTTGCGCCAAAAACCCTAGTTCCAAAAATCTATGTTGGTGAGATCAAGACTGTCTCTGATTATACTAGCGTATGACAAATACCAGAAGTTTGAAAGCAAATGCCTTTTTTCCAATCTCACAAAGGGAGAATCGGAATGCTATACATCTAATTTTTTTCGGCTGTCAGAGAAGCATAATTTTTCTAATAAATGAGAATAGCCGTCTCTTAATACCCTATACATCGCTATACATAACCCATAATGCACCTTCACACCATTGTTGATGTTCTCCATAAGTGAAAATTTGAAAATTATATTTAAATGGCAAGATCAAAGAGCTCCATCAAATTCACAAATCCCATCTACGGAACAATCTGTAATCGGACATGGAGCGCTAAAAACATTTGTAAGCAAAATATAGTTATATCGAATGCCTGAAGTACATTTAAGATACTTTTTTTCTTATTTATTACATAGAAAACAGGAAAAGGAAAAAGTAAATATTATTATAAAAACATAATTTTATTATTTTGGTTACAGGTGAGAATATTTTATCTGTCTCTTAATAGTAATACCCTGTCCATAATCTGAAATGCTCTTATACACCATTGTAGATATTCTCCATAAGTGAAAATCTGACTTACAAATAAGAAAATGCAATTCGGATGGTAAGATCATGGAGTTCGACCCAATCCACAAAACTCATTATTCTACAGAAACGATTTCTCAACAGGACTGGAGCAAGAACCAATCGACTTTTCAAAGTGAAAATTGTTATATAGATTGCCTGATATATATTCTCCATACGTTTTTCATCATTCTTAAATGCGGGGAATAGAAAAAATGTAATCTTATTTTTTCGGTCATCAGAAATGCATCATTTCACCTCATATCATAACAAATACGATTTTCTTTCCAAAAATAACCTATACATTATCCAAAATGCTTCTGCGCACAACACAAGGGGTTCTCTACTGACGGAAAATTTGATTTTCAAAACCGAAAATGCATTATTTGATAGCAATATGCCCGTGCATGTTCCAATCCACAAAACCCATTATATTGACTGGTATAATGCAGTTGCGCATGCGCACCTGCATTAAAAACCTGACTGACTTTGTTTATATGCAGATCAGACAGCCGAATACGACCGTGTCACCGCGTGTCTACCCCCCACCACATTTTCCATGAAAATTACGCCCCTGTACACAATATCCGTGCATAATGTTAAAGAAATGCATGTAATAGCACGCATCCTCTGCATAATAGCAAGCAGTCCCTGCATAGCTATTTTTCTCATTGTTCCGTGCCAATTTCCTCTATTTCTTATAATTCATCAATAGATTAATCTATCAATGAAGTTTAAAAACCATGCTTGATCACTTTTAAATTATAACACAAAAAATTTCTATTTCATTTTAAAAAACAGTTAACACATTTTTGAAGATCCTTCAAATCACCCTTGGATATATATACCATGTGATATGAAATGCCATGCATGTGACATGTCATGCTTCACCTGTTTCACACATGTAACTGCTACAGTCATCTCAGGTGGTACCCTCACCATGACAATTATTGAAAATGGTGGTACCCTCGAGAGCCTCCTTTGGTTACCCTCGCCCTGACGATGTATTTCAAATGCAAAATCTCAGAAATATGTGATCTATCACATGTGGAATGCATGTCCAATGGTTAGTTTAACATTAGAACTACATGCTTGATAAGGATGGGCTTTGGATTTGATGAAATAACGTCAGGATGACAGAAAACTACTTTGAATCGAGTGTTGTAATGGCTGCCCTGATGGCGAGGGTACCCCCCTCGTTAGTGCACAGTGATAAGGAAACATGTGTGAAGACACATCATCAAAATTTGTGCACTTTTGGGGAAACCCTGGGCTAAATTTAGACATGTTGGGGAAATGTCAGTGTGACCTTGCTACAGTTGAGATTCCCAGAAAAGGCCACATTGTGGCTCTTTTCATGGAGCAGAGGAGATCTTTTAAAGCTGCCAATAGCACAGATCATCTGTCAGATGGTTAAATAAATATAATAGACAGACAGAAGATCTGTAGACAGATCTATAGTATAGGTAGAAAGGCTATGAAAGAGGTCAGACATGAAGGAACTTGCAGCATTGAATTGAAGCTGTGAATGGAATTCTCATCAACTCCTCAACAAATCTCTTTTAAAAATTCCATTATCTAGCAAAACAAATTATAACTACAAATATCGGCTATACTTTTTTCCGAAAAAAATTTTCTTGTTCAACTTTAGAATGTTGTAGCATGACAGTTTCAGTCCGATTTTGCTGATATTAACCTCGTTTGAAAGAGAAGAGTTTATCCTAACAGAAAAAAGATATGGCATATTTTTCATGTTCACCTGAACAATACAACAATAGGGTTAACCCCCAAAATGTCCATTTTCCGAAATGTGCATTTCGACATGTCCAGTTCATGAGGGCAGTGTAATCAAACCAATCAACATATTGCTGAGATCTTGATTTCATCGGAAAGAGTAAGACCTGAATTTTTATAAAACCAAAAGTGCATATTTTTAGAAAATTTTCCTGATTTTTGCCAGCATGAATAAGCTGGCAAAGTTTGAAAAAGGTGCTTTTGTGACAGTTTTTCTTGACTTTGAACAGCCACAAAGCCATGAAAGGCTAAAGTGACTGTGCGTTACTATACAGCACCAGATAGATCTTTGTGAGAACTTAACAGTCACATAAAAGTCACACAGATTTTTTGATACATTAAGACCATAGGGACAAAAAACACAGTATAACGCTACGCTAATAGTCACGCTTTTTGATAGTCACGACAGTATTCAGCACTAAAACGTGACTATCTGTGATCATCTGTGACTGTCTGTGATCATCTGTGACTGTCTGTGATCATCTTTTGACTGTCTGTGATGTTTCAGCCAGACAGAATTGCTGCTGGCATAGAGAAGAGCAAAATTGCAATTAGCTTTTTGTAGTTAAGAGTGGTTGGTGTTCAAGGCATTCACTAGATTCTAATTGCAATTCTGGACATTCTTGAACTTTTCTTGACACTATCAAACTCCTAATTGCTGTTAAACATTGTGTCATGCCTGATCACAAGGAGCAGAGCTATTGGACTATGAAATTGGCTATTATTCATTTCACACTGTGGTACATTTAGCCACAGTGGCTAAGCATTTTGAAAATCCAACAAGATCCTTGTCTTTTGTGAAAGAATTAAATATTTTGGTGACTGTTCGTGACTTTTTGTGACAGTCTGGGTGGTCATTCGGTGTGACTGTCACTATCAGTGACTAACAATGACAGTGGTTGCTAATTAATGTTTAACCCCATCTTGACTGACACAAGTGAATATATTAATTGTATTGATTACGTGTGTAATTGGTGTAGTGATAATTATTTAGACTTGAATGTGTCAAAGACCAGGGAGTTAGTCTGGGATTTTAGACGTAGTAGATCAATGCAGCCACAACCTGTGAATATTGGTAACATGAATGTGGACATTTCTGAGAATTACAAATATTTGGGCATTATTGTGGACAATCAATTCAATTTTGCTTCGCATGTTAACACTCAATGTAAAAAAGCATCAAAAAGATTGTATTTTGTAAGGTCTCTGGTTAAACTGAATGTTAATTATGATTTGATTGTGTCTTTCTTTAGCACTGTTGTTACACCAGTTCTTATGTATGCCAGTGTGGCTTTCTTTGGGTTGCTGAGTAAACAGCTTAAGAATGAACTGAGTAGACCAAACAAAGTTTGTGAACGTTTATTGAAACGGAACTATGTAATTGACAATAATGAATCTCATTATAAGAATTGTGTGGTTAGCCTGGCTAATAAGATCATGCGGGATTCTACACACCCACTTTATGAACTCTTTGAGCTTTTGCCCAGTGGGCGCAGATATCGAATGCCCTCTATCAGGACAAAGCGTTTTAAAGACACTTTCCTTCCTGTATCTGTTTCCCTGTTAAATGCTTCAATGTAATGTACCTTAACCTTGTACCAAGTACCAAAATTTCACTGTTGTATTATATATATATTGATGTATACAATGTGACCAATAAATTATCTGTATCTGTATCTGTATCTGTACTGACTGTCAGTTTGCTTACTGTTGCAAATTGGTTCAAAATTTGTTTAGTCAATTTTATGTCTGAGTTAATACCAGTGTAGGCTGTATTCTGATATTTTCAGATGTTACACAAAAGAGTATATTTTACAAATGGTTGATTTTTTGCCATTGAATTATTGTTGAGTTGGTTGACTATAATAATTTAATTTAATTATAAGATGAATGTAAATATTTTGTCAATACCTTAACAGTGGTACATTCTCACATCATTTTGGAAAATAGTGGTTTTTTTTTTGCTTTGCTTATGAGGCTTGCAGTTAGGGCTATATTGGTCAATATTAGTCACAAAATCTTGATCAATGTGATTCATCAATCATCAAAAAACACTGGGACCAATGAGAGACAATGCAAATCGTACTTAAGATTTAAAAATATTAAATGGAGCATGGAGGTTCTAGTCATACAGGTTGATTATATGACCTTCTATGTTCACTTAATGCTTATTGTCAGCTGAAAGAAACATCAAGACTTGGTCAGAGTGTAAGCTTGAAATTTGAAAAGATGTTTCATGTAGGCATATTCTTCAACAAGGACTGATTGGAATAGTCACACTTAGTCACACAGTAGTGAGTGGTGACCATAAAGTGGTAACAGTCACAAAATTAATGCAACATTTTGATAGTTACTGAGGGTTACAAAATGGTGATCATTATGACTTTCTTCTTCAATTTGAAAGAATAGTTTTAACTATTTGACTCAAGTATGGGAAAACTAGATTTACCCATGATTTGGGGCAGGACTATAATGGAGAATAATTAACCCCCCCCCCCCGCCCCCTCGACCTGCATAGGCATCTGGCCCCGTGTTGCATGCTGACCATTTGAAATAGCATTTGAGTAATAATTGTAATATAAGTAAAGATTGGTGGTAGAGGAATTGAAGTTACAAATGCACTGCCATATGTAAGGTACAGTCAAGTGTACTTACACCTGAGCTTGTAATTGAGGGCATAGGAAAATAGGTAAAAGTGTATGGGCATTGAGACATTGACAGATGGAATGGACTTGAGAAGAGCTTTAAAATGAGGGTAAGATGAGGAAGATATGATGAGTGGAAGTGGTTGAGCGAGGTAGAAGTGAAGAGCTGTAGGTGGGAGTGAAGCGTGTTGAGGTTTTTGGCGGGAAGGCAGACAGTGGCGCCAGTCCTAAACGTGAGCAATAGCGGAACTACGATGGAGATGCATGCGCCCCTAGTGGGGAAAAACAGTAGAGGCAGAAAACGTAAATAAGGGAGCTGTTTCACTGTTATTTGCTGTTCTCAGAAGGACAGGATAGATCAATAAGGATAGGTGGACAGTTTAGGTGAGTGGCATTGCTCGGGGAGGAGTTTTTAGCTGTTGCAGGTGTGAGCATGTCGCCCATGATTTTTGCATCTTATACCCGGCAGGGATAAGTGCCCATGTAGGCACATTCTTCAACAAGGACTGATTTGAATAGTCACACTCAGTCACACAGCAGTGACCATTAAGTGGTAACCGTCACAAATGCTGCATTTTAGATAGTGAGGGTTACAAAATGGTGATCAAGATGATTTTCTTCTTCAATTTGAAATATAATAGCTTTAACTATTTGACTCAAGCATGGGAAAATAAGTGCCCAACTGCCCGTGTAGGTACATTCTTCGACAAGGACTCATTGGAATAGTCACACTCAGTCACACAATATTGACCATAAAGTGGTAACAGTCGCAAATGCTGCATTTTGATAGATAGTGAGGGCTACAAAATGGTGATCAATATGACTTTCTTCTTCAGTGTTCAATTTGAAAGAATAGCTTTAACTATTTGACTCAAGCATGGGAAAATAAGTGCCCATGTGGCACATTCTTCAACAAGGAATGCTTGGAATAGTCACACTCAGTCACACAGCAGTGACCATTAAGTAGTAACAGTCACAAATGCTGCATTTTGATAGATAGTGAGGGTTACAAAATGGTGATAATTATGACTTTCTTCTTCAATTTGAAAGAATAGCTTTACATTTTTTACTCAAGCATAGGAAAATAAGTGCCAATATGGACAAATTCTTCAACAAGGACTGATTGGAATAGTCACACTCAGTCACACAGTAGTAACCATAAAATGGTAACAGTCACAAACAGTCACAAATGCAACATTTTGATAGTCACAGAGGGTTACAAAATGGTGATCAACATGACTTTCTTGTTCAATTTGAATGAAAGGCCTTAAATAAATATTTGACTCAAGCATGGGAAAATAAGTTCTCATGTAGAACCTTTCTTAAACTTGGACTGTCATGGACTTATTCGAATGGTCACAAGCAGTCACACAGTAGTGACAATGACATTGCTACAGTCAAAATCTTTGGAGGCTGCCCAAAAATAATGCCCAAACTGCCCCAATGCCCCAAGAAACCTAGTGCACAAAAATATGATTTTAACCCCCCCCCCCCCACCTGCCTCCTATGCCTATGATCCCTCGTTTTCACCCCCAGAGAATTATAATGGTCACGGTAATTCACAGGGTACCTGTGAAGTTGGAACCAACTTGACAGTCACAAAAGGTCACAAGTTTGTGATAAATATGACTGTCTTCTGTTTGTATCTCAACGCTTGTCAGAATCACATCAGTCACATGATGTAATTTTACTGTTTTGTGGCATTCTATTTTATGCAGATTGGCAACTTTTTTTGCGAAAAAAAAAAAAAAATGAGCTAACTCAGTACACATCAATGTATTTCTTTTACCGGTATTACAAATTCTTCATACTCAGGACGAAGTGGCTTCTTGAGAAGAATAATTAAGGAAACATGCCTAAAACATAACTGTATGGACAAATAAACTTCATTTGAATTAACATACATTTTAATAACAGAGTAGCAGAGTTCCCCCGTGGCCTAATTGGTTAGTGCGCTTGTCAACTGGCTTTGAGGGCGTGGGTTCAAATCTCACCCCGGGAACTCACTTTAGTCCGAGCCCATAGGACTTTAAATGGAGGCGGGTTGTATCCAGTATTCTATGCTGGGGCAACTGAAAGACCCTGGGCATCCCTGAATTAATAGGGTATGTGCCAGACTCACATTCTTCTCATCTCATCATCATACGGCGATCGCCTGCCTCGATATAGCCCACTAAGGTGCTGCAGAGGCGTAAAACACAAACAAAACAAACAATAACAGAGTAGCACTGATACACCTACACAGAGCATTAATCCCAATCTTCACCCTCCCAAATTCCTCACTTAATTAAAGTTATTTAAATTTAAAGTATTAAACTCCAATGGTCACAGTTAGTCACAGACAAGACACCATAACAGTCAGATGAGGGTCATACATTTGTGACCAAGAGATACTGTGACTGTCACATATGGTCATGAGCTTGTGATCAATGTGACTGTCTTTTTTTGTTTGAAATCAAAAACATGTGAAAGTCACGTACAGTCACATGTTACCATTTGTACTATCATTTGGCGCTCTATATTTAGTTAATTTGTAACTATTTTGGCTTAAAAATTATATGAGCTGGAGCAGGAAACACCAAGGTATTTTTTGGTACCCATATTGCATGGGTTCTATGACATTCATGTTTTTCATGTTCAAAATGATGTTGGAGGCGTTTTCAGAAAAATGCCTTTCTATGCTCTCATGCAGTTTGGGCTTTTTTCGGACCAATGAGGCAGTTCTTGTGATGCCCGTCTGAGGTCGCTGCTTGCAAGGTGAAGGTCGGTCCTTTTCTGACAGCATGGCGGCGGCCACGGGAGGTGCTCATCGAGCAGGGCAATGGAAACAGACAAATAAAACACACAAAACGGGTAGACATCGTAGTAAGGGGCAACTACACAGGGAGGCCCAAGGTACGTCCTTTAATTGTCCATTTTTAATTACAGATTGTGGTTCCAAGGCTGAGAAAATCTGATTCATAGAATGTTATTGTGGGCGATAATTGGTCTCTCTATGCACGTGAACATGTAAATATTGGCAATACCTTTAAATGTTATTTCATTCTCATCGTGAAATGACAATACAGTTCTTGCAAATTTGTGTCACACAATTGGTGAGTTGTACATGTAGAAGACATGACCTTTTTGCGGGACTTACTAAAAAGCGGGCTGGAAGAAAGCGGGTAGCGGGTAGATTCTGATACAACAAGAAGCTCCATGATACAACACCATCCGCTACCCCTCCATCGTAGCTTCATCCGCTACCTATTCCAGTTTCTCTCTGCTCTAAGTGTTAGGCAATCTAAGGCAATTGTCGATTCCTGGCAATGCAGAATTGGCAATCACTAATTGATTTTTTAAAGATTTAGAGCCAGCTTACCTGCTAGGCTGTTCGTCTGTCCTCCTAAATGGCAATTAGAGTCTGCACCTTTGAAGGAAGTTAATCTAGATACTCAATTCCAATTAAATATATATAGGCTTTGATTAATTAATTTTAATGTTAGTACATGTTTTTATGATTATTTTACCATTTATACAACAATTTTATATTTGAAAACTGTATTATTTATGTACCAATCTCATTTTTGAGGCAAATAAATATTCTATTCTATTCTATTCTAATTGATTTGTACAAATTACAAAAATAAGAATTATGTCACATTATAAACATCCGACACATGAAATAAAAGAAAGTGCTCAAGACTTCTAGTCAATTTCTTTAGTCACACCAAAAAGATGCACTTTTGACTAAATGGTTTAAAGGAATATTTTAAAAAAAAAGGGCAAAAAAAACAAATTGTACATAGGCCTACTGTAGTACATCAACATGTTCAACCATATCTATAGGCCTACTATCATAAATCTTTTTGAATATTTATTTTATTCCGATTTTATTTCATATTCTAATATAATATATACATGTATATAAAATCAAAAAAAAAAAAATAGAAAATCTATCTTTGTAGAGAGCTTTGCATGTAGCCATAAAGTGAAAGTGTTGAGAAATAGATGGCAATTAAAGCCAATTAACTTATGAAAGTTCCAAGAAGCGTCATTGATTATGTTACTCTTTTAAATGGCAATCGCAAACCAGTAGGGCCTAAAAGTGCAGGCCTAATCGGCTTTCAGGAGAGCTCAGGAGCATTAAGCAGCAAAATGCTTAATTGCAAGTAGCGGAGGTAGAGGGGTGAAACAGTAGCGGGCAGACATGTATGTTATACTAGTGTCAGTTGAATAACCCTGTGTTTGTTCAGGGTGCTTCCCATTGTTTTTGTGTTTATTTTGCGTGTATCCGCTACCCGCTACCCCGCTTTTTTCAACCCGCTTTTTAGCAAGTCCCCCTTTTTGCTGTCAGATGAAGATTCATGCACAGACACTAAGTCTTGTAGTGTCTGTGTTCTGATGGAGACAGCTGTCAACGGGTCAGTGTAAAATGCGGACCATGCGGACCATGCGGACCAGACATACTGGCAGCCAGTGTGTTGGTTCAAGTCTTGGGTAAACACTGGCCAGTCTGGAAAGGGTTAAATCATGCGGACCAAACTGCTAACAGTGCAGACCATGCAGACCAACTTGATAACAACAGGGATATATATGATTTGAAATAAATTTATAAAAAAAAGGAACTTAGTATTTTTTTTTTCATGTCTGCATTCTGGTCTGCATTCTGGTCTGCATTCTGGTCTGCACTTTGGTCTGCACTCACAATTGCTAATTAAAACAATTAAATTGAATTGCACTTTAAATCCAGTCTTTTAAGTGGCAGCTAAAAAAAGAGGTAATTATCATAAATACCAATTATTTTCTAAAAAGGTCATGCAGGTTGGTGAATATTAATATTAATTTCATTGATTGTAGATCAACATTTCTATCATGCAGACCAAAATTTCCATCATGCAGACCAAATGCAGGCCAAAATGTATATATCAAGCAGAGCAAATGCAGGCCAAAATGTATATCATGCAGACCAAATGCAGACCAGAATTCTCATCATGCAGACCAAACGCAGACCAGAATTCCTATTATGCAGACCAAATGCAGACCAAAATTTCTACCACAGACCAACTTTATTATTATACATATGTGTATATTTATATATATTATATAGACAAATGTCTTTTTATGAAAATGTCAGGAAATACAGTCCAAAAGTAGTCTTACAGTTTCTGAGTTGTGACACTTGAAATGCAATTAAGCCAATTAGAGTTCAATGCCAAGTATTGAATTAATTGGCACTTTAGCAGATCTCCAGCAGAAATGGCTTTTAGAGGCAGTAGATTAAAACTTTTTTTTTCTTTTTTTGGGTCTATATATATATATATGGCCTACATCCTCTGGTCTGCACTCAGCACTGATATTGATTTGGTCCGCATCTGGTCCGCATTTTCCGCTTGATTAACTCTGTATTATCAGCTTGATTAAACAAGCAATGCTCCTCTGCACCCTCCTGTGTTTGTTTAATGTCTGGTCCGCATGGTCCGTTTGGTCCGCATTTTACACTGACCCGCTGTCAACATGAAATGGCAATTTCGATTACAACCAAATTAACGCTTATGAATAAATATATATATAATTATGTTATAAAGCAAATGCTCTTGTATATGTCATGGGTGCAAAAAAGCTTTATTATTCGAAAGGCTAAAGCCTATATACCGGTAGCTGGCTATGTGACAAAAAGCATCTCTCAGTATACTATAGTGTATTTATGGAATGTATTATCTCTTTGTGTTCATTATTTCAGGACGCGCTAATGTTAAAACAATTACAAAATATGCTAAGAAGGACTTAGATAAGCAAGCGAGGAGAAATAAGGTAAAGAAAACATTACTGCTGCTTTGAAATATATATACTTTTTATATTTTATTTCCATAGGTGCCATAGTTTTGTAACTTTTGTTCTAAGCCACCTTCCATGCAATTTCCTCTACTTAATTGTTAATGGAGGTGTACACATCTCCATTTATGCAGTCACAGTGATAGAATGGACAGTTTTGGTGGGACCATGGGAAATTTGAAATTTGAGCATTTTCAGAAAGTCTTTTGGGCCTTGTCTTGGCCACTTTGTTTTGAGATGTTTGGGTCAAGAGATGTGCCTCTGGCATAGGAATGAAATCAATGAATACCAGGCATGTTGTAATTAGGACGTGACTTTCTTTTATATCTTGCTTGGATCCACTGGGGGCGGCATATATCACACTGTGTATTGGCTGCTGTGCCTAAACTATTGCACTTGTATATATTATGTGATACTAGAAATGCCCATTGTGGCAAAATAGAGTATTTAAAAACTGGTGTGTAGTTATAGCTACCAAATTCTCTTTAAGTGAGGCAGTGTAGTAAACTGTAGTTGCCATGGTGATGCAATGCAAGCGGGGAAAATATTTTGGAAAAAAGTGTGCAAAAAAAATTTGGGACATTTTTTTTTCTGAAATTGGAAAAAGCAGTGGCCTAGTCCCCTTAGGAATCTATCTAATCAAACGCTATCTACCAAACTTTGTTGTTTATCGTTTTTCTCATCCATTTCTTTCACAATCGCCACAAAACTTGCTTCAGGTCAAGAAAATGCCATTCTTCCTTGAAATAAGGACTGTTATCCTTCAAAACGCTCTAATTCCTTTGCAAAGCTGCTTTATTTGACAGCTTATTCACGGAAAAACTACCTTCCAAAACATGGTGATCTTCCATCAGCACTGCTCATCCTCCCCCTGCTCCACTCTCTCAGCCTATGTCCTTCGGAGGGCACTCCAATAAAAAGAACAGCCCGCAACCTCAATAATTTGCATAATCACAACAGCACCTATGACGATGCAAATAAATGACCTGCAGCGAGTCAGGAAAATTTAGTGCTTATATTTTTCGCCACTGGCTTCTTTGTGTTTACACCAGTCTCAACTTCAAGTAAGCTAATCTCAACAAGTGTTTGTATACTAATGCATATCTTTCTGCTACTGGATAAAATAGATGATTCCAAAAGTTTTCATATTTCTTTGCCAAGTATGAATATTTACTGAAACATACAAATCATGTCACAAATAAGCTCATGTTCATCCTTGCTATAGATGGCGCCACATGGTGCATCTTAGGCTTTCCCCATAGTGAATTTCTTTGCATACTTTCAATGCAACCACGAAGGCATACATAGATAGATATCTTCATAGATACGTATATTAACACATAATTGATGTACCCAATACTACCCATATAGCCTATAAACACATACATAGATAGATAGAACGACAGCTACTGAGACATACATTGACAGATAGCCACATACATACACAGACACATAGCCAGCCAATTACTCTATCCCAACAATCAATATTGAAAATACCCCCCCCCCCCCCTCCTTACAACATCCAACTGAAGCCACCGTCACACATTCAGCGAATTGAGCCAAGGAGACCACTCACAAATCTCTGCAATAATGTATCTTACTATATACAAGGCTTTATCCTACTATAACTTCATGGACCCTTCGTCTTATCTAGCCAAAGTATAGTGCCCATCCACAAAAACTTGCATGCAAACTTAGCTCACCCACTACAAGACCGTAGGTTCGCTTTTCTGTTCAACACACATACCTACAATGCCTTTTATGCTCAACATTTATGTTTGATACCTCCATTTCACGGGTATTATGCTAGTACAATGTAAGTGCACTGTGGGAAAAAAGGTAGCCCATTCGGCTTAAGTCCAATATCCGGTTAAGTCTTTACTCTTTATTGTTACACCATGTTACCTACCACCTTGGACTCGAACCGCCCATTCCCCTCAGGTAAAAATGTTGACCCTGTGCGAAGTTGGTGGTCATGGTTAACCCTTGTAGCCGCAACTGATTTTGGGTACACAAAGCCGCAATGGGGGCCTCTGAGGCCCCCTCCCTTTCTCAACTCTCAAATATACAATGGTTTGAAAATTTTAAATTAAAAGTATTATTAGTATATTAAATTATGTCAAAATGGAGTATAGTGGCAGTGAAATTGGGAACAAATGAAATCGTATCGCTAAGAATATAAAATAACATTCCATCAAATTTTCGCAATTTTGTGCCAATTTGATTAATTTTTGGAATTTTCAGTATTTTTCAAGTTTTTTTAACACCAAACAGTTCTGTAAATTATTGGGATTGTCTTCTGATTCCATTACAAACCTAAAAATTACCCTAAAAATTGCAACAGATGAGAAAAGAAGCGCCGAAAATGGCCATTTTGGCCCTTGCCCTACAAGATGCATTCCTTCCGGAGTCCATTTCGGGCCAGTTTTTTTGCAAGAATAAAGGTCCTGCACTTCTATCATACCAGCTTACATTTACAAATCATCACTGTAGGGGTTTTTGATGATGCTGAATCCATTTTTTGTAGGTATAGATCACAAAAAGGTCTATTTCATCTGATTTTAGGTAAATTTATACAAATTTTACTCGAAATGCAAATAAATATCATTTTAATTATGTTGAAATGGACTGACAGGTAAATATCAAACCCTCAAACATACAAAAGTGACTGCATTGACCATGATTTGATCTGTCAGAAGTGGAAGCACAGGTGCAGTATTTATCAACAACTCATATGACATGCACAAGGGTGGGGGCCTACGAGGCCCCCATTGCGGCTTTGTGTCGGAAAAATGCTCGAACTCTTGCCAGAGTCCATGTTCAATATTGATAAATTCACAACTTTTGGATGTTGTTTGAGATTAGTTGGACTAGGATTACATGACATCTGCAATGTGATTGACAAAAAATTGAGCAAGATACTAAAGCGAAAAGTCCCAGGGGGTCTCCGAGGCCCCCATTGCGGCTACAAGGGTTAAAACAGACACCTCCTAGAGTTTTTAAGTCTATGAAAATGCACCCTGAGAATCTAGGCCTACCCTAGACGAATCCTTCCGTTGCCGCATATTATCAAAATTTACGTCACAAGCGTCAAGGCCAATCAGCGGTTAGGATTTCTTACACTTCAAATCTTTACCCGCAATTTTCTCCGTAACCACTAACATTTCAGGGACATATCACACACCATTTTAAAGCTCTTAGAAAGATCTATCCATCCTCGTATCAATCACACTTGTAACCCTTACGAAAGTGACCAAAACAGCGAAATCGGGCCTCATTTGCATAACATGTGTGGAGGCCTGTTCATTGGCCTGCTTCGGGGGTGTGTCTTATTTATCCACTGAAGGCTTTGCTGAAGTTCACAGTGAAGATGAAAAAAACCTTTGAAAAAAACATTTTTTTTTTTCTAAATCATGAAAAAAATAATTTTTTTTGAAATTGGAAAAAAAAGTTGCCCGCTTTTTTCAGGACATCAATATTAGTACATGGTGTGAATTTGGCAGTTATGGGTCGCCCGACGCCTCGTAAGAGGGACCGAAGCATCCAGAATAGCGCCTTTGTATGGATAGATTTGGTACATGAATGGTTCTTATAGCATATTAATTAAATATGACTTTTGGTGTTCATATTTCAGCAATTGGTACAGTTTCTGTAAAATATTGATTGCCTCTAAATTTGGGCAGCACGATTAATCGCAAATTTATCGTTATCATGATATCAAGTAGGGCGATAATGTTAATGCACAAAGAGGCGCTAAATAAATTTTAAAATTTTCCAGTATTTTTGCCCAAAAATGGGAATTAATTCTCACGAAATTCAAACTTTTTTACTACAGTTTGCGAGTTTACGGGTTAATCTCTTGCTTGTGAATTTATCGCACAATTTATAGACATCGTGATATGAGCCATAGTTATCGCATGTCGCATCTCAGCCTATTAACGTGCAGCCCTACTCTAAATAGCCCACACCGGTGCTAATGGGGCGTAAAACACAAACATTTTAAAGCTCTTTCAAAGTTCTTTAATGAATTATGAATGTATTCTTTTTTCCATATCACCTATGCCACATTTTGCGGCTTGAAGTGGATTACTTGTATAATTCTGAAATTCAGCACACAGTATAAACAACACCTGGTTCTGGCCAATCAGGAAAAGTCTTTTTCAGGGGATATGAAGTACACTACATCACCTCCATTAAGTCCATTTTGAACCCCTGGGTTCTTGTTGATCTGTGGGTCAAGGTTGTCAATGTACATTCAACATTTGTCATTATCTTTTTTGATCCATTGTTTGTGGCCTTGAAGGGATCAGAATGTGGATTGTAATGATAAACATGCATATTTAGATCTGATGTCAGCACTCAGCAGGCCTGACAGAACTTAGTATTGATTTCATGCCAGAGAATATCCCAGATGACTTTCTGAATGAATGAGTAATTGAGTTCTCGGCACATGACTGGAATAATTGGGAGATATGGTCATTATGTGGGAAGGGTGTGTCGTGGTTTTGACTTTTGCGTCTCTTTTCTTGCGTATATAACTATATATATATATCGTTTTATACAAAATAATGGCAATCTTAATCTAAGATATATTAAACAGTTGTATTGGCTTAATTGTAGACCACTTGTTATTATTGCTAGTAAAGACGAAGCAACCTAATATAAAAAAAAAATATATATATATATATATAAATTGAACTAGGTTTTAAATCTTATCACTTTGTTGTTTGCTTTATGTTTTGATGGTGCTCTTATTTTAAAACATTTGACAACCCTTTCCGAGGCTAGTCTTAGAATAGAAGAAGACAATTGTAATTCAAGTATTTATATGTAACAATAGATTAACTTATATCAATGACTGGAATTTCAAATAGTTGTTGTATGAAATGAATAATTTTTGAATGACAGACACAACAACAAAGAAAACACAAGCGAGACGTTGTCCTCGAGAAGAAAAGAAGTCGAGGAAGCCAGGGAGCTCCCCCTTTCCTTGTGGTAAGGAAATTGAAGACACACAAGTTTATCCTTTCCTCTTGAAAGATTAAAATTGCAGTCAATGAAATGGGTTATCGTCCGTAAACAGATGTAACTCAAATTTAAAATTGCAAATCTGTACAGATTTTACATCCATATATTGCAGATATTGAATATTTATCAGTCACACTCTGTAACTTCTGTGGATTTTATTCTGAACCTGTGAAACTTCTGTGAAGTTTCAAAAATATCTACACACAACATAAACTTTGAACACATTTTAAAAATTGATATTGTTTGCAGGCCGTAATAGCATTATCCAATCAAGTAGAGGTGAAGGACATGTTGGATCTGTTGAAGACCTGTGATGAAGAAGCCACTGTGACCACTAATGACCTAGGAATCTTGCACATTAAGTAAGATTTCTTTTTACTATTATTTACAAGTTTGTAAGATGGTGCAGCCCAGATCTCAGAAAATGTCCTAGATATTGAACTTTTAATGAAATTCAGGGTCTAGTCCTTCTCACAAGAAACAGGGGTTTTAGTCTTTTATGCTGATGCTTGTTTCAGTTAAACTAGATAAAAATGTATGTATTTTCCATTGCAGTCTATTAATGTAATGTTCCATGTATATGTACTAAAAAAATTGTCTGTTTCTTTTAACAGAATCAATGATCGTCGTTTGAACGTCGACATGTTTTATATATTTTTTCACCTTGTTACTCAAAAAAGATAAGGATCTTTACAAGTCATTCATTGCATTACTTGTCAACATGATTGTACTTGTTAAGATCCAAAGGATCCAAGCTTATGTCAGCACCACTCCCCAGTACTTTGCATAGTCCCATGAATCATTCAATTATGTCATTTGGATCTCCGCCAATTGGGCTTGAAATGCATTCTGTAGTTAAGTGCTCCAGTGTGAAGGAAGGGGGAAGGGTTGGTCTAGTGGTAGCATGCTAGGCTTCCAATTGCTGGGTCCAGGGTTTGAATCCAGCTCTTGCTGGGTCACCTGGGCCTATCTTGGATGGCTGTTTCAATGTACCTTCACTTCATTGCCGTGTCCTCCTCCTGTCCTATTTAGCCTTCCAGGTGCATAAATACAAGATGTAAAGCCCCAATCATCCATCCATCTATCCTGTGTGAAGGAATTGCTGAAGAATGAAACAGTTTGAAATTGAGATTTAAGTTTTGAATGAAAAAAAAAACAACCTTTCAATCGGAACTTTAAAAACTTCCAGTCAACAGGCAAACTAGACTTTTTCATGGAGAGTTATTTTTTTGTGCATGTAATAAATTACTGAACAAGTTGTTCAAATAAGATCTAAAAAAGCAAGTGGTTAAGCAATGCTGCTCCCTTCACAAATAAAAAAAAAATCCAATCTTGTCGATTCTCTATTAGAATATTATCAGCTCCATGTTATGATGCATTTAATGAAATAATATATATTATATAGGAAAGATATACAGGGTGTAGAGGCAAATTTTACAATTAACTTCATGTTCAAGTAACTTTTAAAAGAAAAAAATAGAGAATAATGCAACTTGGCATGGATTTAAAAGATGTTATCAGGTTTCAAATCAACAAGTATGACCAATTTTTAACAGGATTTGGTCTTACAATGGGCATCAGAGTAACTGGTCATTGACTTTGTTTGTGCCAACAAATTTCAAAGCTCCTTATATGGCACTTACAGACAAAACCCACTAAGTCAGTGGGTTTGTGCCATATGAAAAGGTACCAAGAGCAAATTGCATTAAAAATACCTGAACAAAAAAAAATTAGACATTTTTAATGGAGGTGTTTACACACCACCATTTTTTGCAGTTAGTGAGAAAGTGTATGAGAGAGTGGGTGAGAGAGTGTAAACTTTAGGCGGGAAATTCGAAATTGGAGAACAAAATCTGAAATAACTCTTTGCTTATTTCAAATAATCTCCTAATTGTTAAATTGCCCACAACTAGAGATGCAGGGCTGTCTTTGCAGCCTACTTGTATTGAACTCAAATAAATCTAAGTACTCCTTTCATCTGTTCTTTGATTGGAGTTTTTTTTGGGTGTTACAGTCCACCATTTTGAAAATAATGTGTATTGTGGTTTGTGTATCCAAATGAGCTGTCCACCATTTTGAAAATTATGTGTATTGTGTTTTGTTTATGCAAATGAGCTCACCTGCTATGTCAGGGTTACATTTGGATGTGTATTGGTTATTTTGCTGACTTGGGAATTTATGTTATCATAATACTGGGTCACAGAACATGGAATTCAACAGTTATAAGTAATTTTCCAACTATTTCAATGCAATTTAGGGATGGGTGTATTTATGGATAGGCCTAAATTAATATACATAGACAGATTGCTTGCTAAATAAATGAATAGTTAAATACCAGTAGGTAGATCGAAAGAGTTGGAAAGAGATAGAAAGAGATAGAAAGATAGATAGATCTATAGAAGATTAGATACTAGATAGTTACATTAATAAAGAAGAATGTATGAATTTTATGGATTAGATTGATTGCATGAATTAGATGGATAGATTATAGAGATGAAATAAATAGCTTATACTGATTAGTGAGACAAGACAAAGACTAAACTTCTTTATTGGTCATTCATGAAAAAATTAATATAGAATGAAATTGTCGGTGCAAAGACACAACAGATTACACAGATTTATCAAAAGGGTAAGCACGAGCAATACATTGCAATTTGGTACATTTGTTGTAATTTGTGACATGGTCCAACACGTTCGGGAGGAGGTAGAGTTAGCTCAATTAGTAATGGAATGGGTTGCCAATCACTTGGTCCTGGATTTGAATCCCTCATTGGCGAGGTCACCTTTTCTTGTGTTGGACAGTAGTTTCAATAATCTTTTGCTTCATTACCATGTCCTCCTCCTGTCCTGATTGGCCTGCGTAAATAAAGGACTTAAAGCCCCAATCATCCATCCATCTGTCCAAAATATCCATGCAAATCTGACATAGGATTTCACATCATTTCAGCTCTTAACAAAGTCTAGATTGATAGATTGAGTTCGTAATGTTGGCAGTCTACAAGTTGTCAAATATTCTAAATTTATCCCATTTAAGGAATCCTTTACTTGCCCAGCACAAACCCTGAAACACAGGGGCTGCCAATTAACATCTCATCCAAACAACATCGGTGGCCACATGTTTTCAGTCGGAACTCCTGAGGGTCTTTCTTTGTAGCTTTGCCTGGGTTTGAACCTGGGTCCGTCAATTTGGAAAATTTAGTTTACTCTCAATATTGTTCAACCTATGATCACCCATATCTATCTATCTATCTATCTATCTATCTATCTATCTATCTATCTTAAAATACCTGTCTGAATAGTAAGGCAGTGTGGTACAAATGATCTGCCAGATTCAGGGGATGCGAACTTAGACACCACACCACCTCCATTTTGAACCCCTGGGTTCTTGTTTAAAAATAAAATTGGGCCAAAAATCACTGAAATATATGTAAAACATGGATGTCAAGCCTCAAGCAGTTAGGAGCTGTATTGGAATAGTTCTGCACAATGGCCTGAGCATTTATATAGGAGCGCAGTCCTTCCCTGAACTACCAAATTGTGCCAATAGCCATAAAAATGCCAGATCAGCTGATGTCTAATTTTCAGACTTCAAACTTTTGCCAAGGCTTGATAAATACCTGTACAAAAATTATTTCCCCGGCATATTAAAGCTTGCCATCAACAAGTTCTCCCACCAAAGTGTGGTTGTCCTCCCGACTTTTATCACGGAGCACTGGCTCAAAATATTAAAGGACTATTTTTAGAAGCACCACCATGTTTTGGCGGCCATGTTGCATTAAATTTTATAATTATGGAAGTAGAAATGCATAGAAATATTCCCAATTGTGTTGTTTTTCAACGCCTGTAATATGAATTTGTTTTAAATTGGCTAAGTCTTTCATTTCGACCAACTTGAAATTTTAAAATCTGTCAAATTTTGTAAAATTTGCTTTTACACCCTGTATAAATAATGCACTGCCTCTTATTAGTCTCATCATTTACATGTACACTCATGGCATCCAATCAAAGACTTGTCGATATTGAATAAATATGGATTTTACCCTGTGATTAGAATAATTTTGAACAGATGAAATCTGATATTCTTACAGGCCATTGTCATGATTAGATTTATATTATAAACAAATAATGCAATTATCTTTTCAGTTTACCTCGGTTCAAGCAGAGATATGCCTTCATCTGCCCTGAATATGGGGACCTGTACGCCATGCTGGATGCGGCCAAATTGGCCGACACGTTGTTGCTGCTGCCCTCTGTTGATGATGGTATAGATGAATACGGGGACTACTGTCTCTCATGTCTGTTCGCTCAAGGGCTACCCTCTTCACTCATTGCCATAAAGGTTTGTGGTGTGATGACACAAACAATCTTTTTAGAAAGTTGATTTCAAAGCCTCACATGGACTGTAAAATTTAAGAGTAAGGTCAAATGTTTCACCGATAAATCTTTATTTTCAGGGTTTAAAAGATGTCAATGCAAAGAAGCAAGCCGAAATTAAGAAGAGAGTGCAGAAACAACTGGAAAATAGGTATGTCTTATTGCATTCTACTAAGTGAAGAGATATATATTTGATTAGTTCTCCTTCCCATTCTAACTGTTTATTTGGAACTAAACACAATTTTGAAAATTACAGATTTAGAGAAGAGAAATTACACCCCGTTGATACCTCACAAGATGCAGTGTTGCTCTTAAGAAATATCTCTGGTCAAAAGATGCGTCCTGTGGCTGTGAGGGACAGTCGACCTCATTTGGTGGCTGAATCTGTGACATTTGAGGGCTGTGAGGCTATGGTAAGTCATTGCAAGGTATTTTGATGGTTAGTCTCTGTTGTGTATGACTCCGTTGCTTGCAATCAGACCATATTTAACATTTTGTTTATTGCACTTTCAGCCTGAAGTAGGTACGCTAAAACTGACGGGTTATTTGAGAGGAAAGAATTTATCAGTAAATAGTTTGATACACCTACCTGGATGGGGCGATTTCCAGATGTCGCAAATTGAAGCAGTGTCAGACCCTCATCCTCTGTTCTCAAGAAACGAAAGGAAACGCAGAAATACCATGGTGGGTGTTTTGCTTGTGCATTGATTTGGTTTGATTTTGAGACCCTAATAAAACAGGGCATGTTATGCAGTCGCCCATTGAATTCAATTAATGGTAATCTATCAGTGAATATAACTCTAGAAATAGGTTATTGTAATTTGTTAGTGTGACAGAACTTAGGCCTATATATATTTATTGGATGGCAGCCATGTAATATTTTCATATGTGTTCAAAAATTATTGAGACTGACCCAAATAAAAATGTCAGGGAAGCAGGTTAAAAATTCACAGAATCATGCAGGCATAAACCACTGTTTTGTTTTTTCAAATGGATGTATCATATATATTGTTAAGGAGGATGAGGATGCCCCGGAGCAGATGGAGGAGGACGTTCGGTTATTAGAGAAGGCTGATCCCAGTAAACAAGAGTCACTTCAGTCGGAGGTAGTGCCGGACCCCATGGAGGGAGAACAGACCTGGCCCACAGAGGAGGAGCTGGCTGAGGCAGAAGGTGATTATGGAAAATGTGTGATATAAATATGTGGTCTCTTGTGTCAGCATCCAAGTTGATCCACCTCATACTGCAAGATGGGCCAAGAATGTTCCGCCATAATAAATATAAACTGAACCAAATTCTCAAACAACAACATTTTAACAAGTTAAGTGGCACCAACTGAAGGAAATTGTATGGCCTTTTGCATCATTTTCCTCAAGCTTTCACACTGAATCATTAGATTTGCTCTATTGAGTGCCTAATACCCTGGTACACTGACCATACCCCAATGTGATAAACCTTGCGGCAGATGCAGATGCAAAGGTCAGAATTGAACAATTTTATGGAACGGAGCCCTTTGACAGCTGATAATACATATGCATAAACTCAACAGCCCATCTGAATGATATCCAGAAAAATTCAGCCCTGGAAATAGTTTTGCGTTTTTAATTTGGATCAGTTTAGTTGGCACCGTTCCCACATGTGTAAATCAGTATTTTTCGCTATTTCTTCTTCACTGTCACTAATTCTCCTTTCACCTAAAATGTTTACATTTATACATGCTGAACATGCTGCAGCTCACTACATTGCACCATGTAGCTCAAATTATAATTGTATTTTCAGGAAAAACAGCAAATGCAGTTCGAAGACTGTGATCCATTTTGTAACATGTATTGGTACTATTACACCTTATGTTGCCTCTAAATAGCCCACACCGGTGCTGATGGGGCGTAAAAAACAAACTCACTCACTCACTGTTACACCTTATTTTTGTTAAAGTGAAAAGAGATATGACAAGTGATTGTGCAATATTCACTTCAGCGAACAGTCCCCGAACACCAGAGGGAGGTTGTGTTAATCCGCCACTGTAATGGTGATCGTATGCCCCCTGGTGGAAAAGTCTCACTGCACTTGGACGATGGATTGTATTATCCATTTTATGATTAATTGATTATTAAAATGATTAATTTTCTTCTTTCCAGCAGAACTGCATGCCAAAAGAAAGCAGCATGTGAAGAAAGTTCCAAAAGGGACTTCAGAGTACCAAGCAGCGTGGATTGTAGATAGTGATGAGGAAGACCTGGTAGGAATCTTTTATCCTCTTTAGATGTTTGATTCCTTTTTCGTAGAGTGAATTCACTCTTTTAGACTAGAAAAAGAAATGTTGTGAAGATTGGTACCAGTGCTTCTATATTGCAGTACGATGTATGCCCTACCTTGGTGGATTAGATTGATTGTATTATTCTTGTTTCATGATGCTAAATCAAGAAAAGGTTTTGGATTACATTGTACTTGTAGTAAGCGGAAGGAAAAACTGCCTTTAGTGACCATATAGTGTAAAGTGTTTTGCTGCTTGCTAACGGCGTTTATTGCTCACATAATTTTGAGCCACTGCATTTCAGAATGATTGTTTTAATTTTTCAACTGAAAGTGAAATCCACCATTTTTGCACTTGGACGAAAGTCATTGAAAGAGCTTCAGTTTAGTGTGTTTTTGGCATTTTTGATTGCCTTTGTCAGGATCTCAGACTATGTTGAAATTATAAATGCCAAATTGTGTATCCGAGAGGTAAGCAGGTGAGATTGTGATCTAGTGTTCATAGGTCCACCAGACCTGATCACAGCATGGTCCTTGCAGGAGTACGTCTGTGAAGGTTACTTGGTGTAGTTAGTGTGACAGTGGATCAGCTATTATCAATTACACTAAGAGCTCTTACCAAGGATGTCCTGGCATAATTAGTGAGTGTGGGTGATCCACCAGATTCTTATGTCGTTACATATAAACCTCCAGGAGGAACCGAGGCCAGTATTTAGTTCCATAGTCAGAGATAGTTTTGGAATAGTCCAGATTTATACTGCAGCTTTGAAAAGGTCTTGGAATGGCTTCATTGTCATTTCTGAATTGTTGTGAAATGGCTCTGACATTTCTGGGAATGATCAAGCCGCAAAATTATGATTTAGGAAGCTTAATTAACTTAATTTGCCTAGAGACTTATCAGCTTATTAGAAGTTACCTTTTATGCCCTTGGTGATTAAGTGAATGTTCCAGTAATAGCCCAGCAATGTAGGCCTATTACTCATCTGTTATTTCTTGATTTCTTGGAGAGAAGTGTCACAGGTTGTTGAACTGAACGCACTTTGTAAATTGTACACATGTCATCATTTTATTTTTGTTGTTGATGGGAAATCTTGTTGCGTTCTTCTCAAACTTTGCTTCAAATGAAAAAAAAAGAATGCTCTTTAAATCTTCTCATAAATGTATTCATCATATTTGTGGAATGATGGTGTCTGGGGGCATTTGTATTTGATTTGACATTAGATCAAAATACATTTTGTTGTGTTAAGACCATAGCTGAAGATTTGGCTAGGAACTGCACTTGTGGTGAGAAATCTTCCTCAATTAATGTGAATCTGTCTGCGACAAGGTACTGCATGAGAAATTATGTGTACTTAACCTTATTCTCATTATTGTGTACTTTCCAACTCCTGTTTATTTGAGTGCATGTCTACATATGCAATATAGCGTAAGTATGTCTAGTTCAGTATGGCGTTCACATTTGTTGTCATGATAATTGATAAGTTAGGTTTTAGTTCATAACTGGATGTGGCCACTATCTGTTGGTGATAAATCCCTTAAGTAATTGTTTGGAAATCAATCTCATTTTAAGATTTTTCAAATTAGGAATATTGCAAAACCAATGATGTATAATTTATGTTTCCTTGCACATGACATGCATGTTTGGAGAAGGAGGTTGTCAGAAGTATTACAATGATTCAAGGATAAGTTCTCCTTTTTAAAAAAAGATTGTCGGATTAACTTTGATGGACAGGTAGACCGCTATTGTTTGTCAGAGGAAAGACCTTGAGTTAACATTTAGTCATTAAAAGCAAAATTTGTCTTTATGCCTTTTTCATATATTGAGGTATGATACATATAAAATGTATGCAGCCATGTGTATTCTAATACTATGGTAAAGCTGGGTTGTCCTATTTGTAGCTATTGTGCTATTTGTACGGTCGTAGCATGGCTTTATTCCTTCATGAAACGTGCAGTCTTTTAAGATCCACCAGAAAAGCAATCCGGCAGAAGTTGTAGCATGGCTGATTATCTATGGAGTCATGGGTCGCATTGATTTATGAGGTTTCTAGCATTAAACAGCCGATTCTAACTTTTGAAGTGAGGCCATGTGGATGCAGGTGGTTATCTGCGTTGAGATAAAAAGGTTATAAGGCGCTGTTAGCCATTGCTGTGCACTTTAATCTTTGCAGATTCCTATGTTGTGTTCTCCTTGCTCTCGAGTGATTGGGATGTTTCATGCAGGGAGCCATTTCCCTCCCTGAGAACTCCTTCGAACGACACGGATTCCTGCTGTTGGTATTTTCTGCTCCATGATACAGGCTGTGCCCTTGTCGCACTTTGCTCTCTATAAATACTTAAATCTTAAGAGCTTCTCAATCAACAAATCTATTCAGCCTAGGGCTGCTGTTTACCTTATTGGTATTTGATGGCACGGAGATCATTGATGTGCGGCTGGCACAGGCTGCATGGTCTTGTTCATTAAATTAAAGTAATGATCAGCTATTAGGGCTTTGATTCATTCAAATCTGTTCGGAATTTCCTGCATTTCTCCCTTTGTTGGGTTAATGGCATGGCACATGAAGAAATTAGTAGATCTGATGAAAGATTTTAATGTGAGCTTTAATTATCAAATTTCATGTGACCTACTTTTACACAAATCCATTCGATAAGGTGTCCAGATTTTGCCTTGTGTGTGAAATTTGGCAGATTGCAGAGAAGCGAAGATTTAACCGATACACGATTGCAAGATTAATGGAATGATTGATTGGTTTGTTCTTTCAATGGCTGAGTGATTGATTCACAGATTTTTTTCAAAGCAACCTTGTGAATAACGGTCTTCCATTATGTTAATCAGAAGTAAATTGGTTGAGGAATATATTATTCAGACAAACGTGTAAAACCTCTTCTTTATATTTTGATAAGGTGAAAGGTTTCAACATTTTACCTCTTGTGTGAAAGCTAGCAGTTTACGGAGAAGTGAAGGTTTAACTGATGTACAGGGGTGGATCCAGGAATTAGGGAAGGGGGGGTTCAGGTTCAGTGATGGGACTATCACAGGATGCTAAGCCGAAGGGCTGAGCTGATGCGGCAGGGGGCTTGGGGCCGCTCAAGGCCCCGAGAAGCCAATGGATTTTACGTGCTCTGAGATGAATTTTGAGCGAACTGAATGCTGTTTAGGCTGCTTAATCGATAGATATATTGTTGGTGCTTCATCAGAAATTAGAGAGGTTCTGTTACACATTACTTGTCAACCCCTACAAACTGTCATCTCTCCCAATTCAACATAAGTGCGTTGCTGCATGTCCAGCAAATTATGAATTTCTCCCTCTCAAGGCTTGCTACTATAATTCAGCATACCAAACTACTAGCCCTGGCTTGTCTTACAATATTCAGGTCGATTATCACTATCCAGATATGCAAATTCCAATTTGCCTTCTAGTTTCTCGTGCGATTGTCTCTCTTCTTCAGCATGCGTGTCTTCCTCTGGGAGTCGAGTGTGAGAATTCTCTTTGTCTGCTATGCTGGTGTGAAGTAGTTGCTCTTCACTTTTTGCCCAGATCAGTTTGTTCTCTGTTTAGAAGTTGTTTAGCTTCCAGGAAGATGTTTTTTGCCAGACGAAAGTTAGAAGAGGCAATTCACACCACAATTATGCCCTTAGCTGCAAGGCTTGGCTGCGAGGGCTGCCTGCGGGATGGGCAGGGAGGCAAGTTTCTGGGAACCTTGGTAACTGGTCCACTCAAGAATAATTTAGTCTGTCTACAAGTTCTGCGATGCCTGTGGCAGCAGTGTATCAAGGCACCCACCCACATGTAAAATGATACGTGCGACTGTTATGTGTACTGAACTACTAATTAATTAGATACATTACCATTCTGGAAATATGATACATGTACTCAGATATACCTGCATCCTGTCCTAATCAGTGTATCTGATTACATAAGAAGTTTGTATACACCTTGTTAAGATGTGTTTGCTGGGAACTTTGGTTTCTTGTCTGACTCTTCACCTTTTCCTACTCACTGAATCTTGGCATTGCTGCATGTTCCCTTTCAGAGACATTCAAGGGAGTTGATTATGTTGAAACTGACCTACCGATAGCAGTTGTATATGACACCATACCTGGCCTGTTCGACATTGCTTGGGTACATATACGGTATTGCAATTACTTCAATTAGATTTTAAAACCATTTCTGCTTTATTCAACCCAGAGCTGCTGTCTGGATGTATTCACCGGCATGACGAACAGGAAGATGCACTAACCCTAGTTGTGTAATAGTTGTTTAGGCATTCACATCCTTCTGGATATGCCCTGCATTTCTGCTCAGTTTTGGCAGTTATTTGTCTTTATGGCTTGTTGGTTGACCTTGTGACCTGACTGATTGTGTTAGACCCTGTTTCAATGTCTGTTTTGCATCCCTGATGAGCTGCCCTTGGCTGGTCCTTGCCGCTTGGTGAGAGTATCAGGTGACAAGGAAAGTGCAGGGCTTCTCGACTGTCGTCCTATTGATGCACTGCTCCAGAGCGGCTGCGAGTTGTTGGCTTGCTAGTTGTTGGCTTGCAAGTTTTCAGCCAGTCTTGTTTCTGGACCACCCTGCTTCTTGGCTAGCCATTCACTTGCCAGATCTTTTCCTTCCCCAAGGTGTTTCTCTGAGACAGTCTCTCTATCTCAGCCAGCAGCAGCATGGCCCTGGGTTGGAGGTTTCCCAGCGCCCAGACTAGGGTTCAAATCCAGCATCGAGCCTATTGAGACATTTTACAAGAGTCACTTGTTTGTTCGATCGCAGTTGCATCAGTCTCTCCTTGTAAATCGACTTAGTTTCTTCCTCTGCCACCAGCCATGTGCAATAATTATGCATTGGTAACAGCAGAACCCTTCATTCCGAATGCAATTGATAGTTGCTGCTTGAGTATTTATAATATGCTGCAACACTGGAACCCACATATATATAGCAAGTATTAAGAGTTGCTTAGCAAAAGTTTGAGGCAGTTAATTTCCGCCTTGTTTCACAGTCTTGAATCCGAACAAGGATTTCTTTCCCTGAACCTTCCCTGAGAAACTATTTTCCTCGTGTGAGCTTGGCTGTTGACATCAATTTCCCTCTATACATAATTTAGCTGGATGGTCTTTCTCACAAGATATAGATCTTGAGATAGGAAAGATTTATTGATCTATTTGAAATGGTTTCTTTGTAGGCCTACTTTGCAGTGTGTTGTTTGCACTTCACTGCATTTAGAATCCTCTCTTCGATATGTTCCGTATTTCCCTCTTTCCTTTACTTCCTTCGTTTTCTTTCTCCTCTTCCTTGCACAGGAAGTGTAATCGAGTTCTGTTGTGAGGGTATTCCTAAATGCCTTGTGTCTTTGACATCATCTGCAAAGACAATTTCCCACTACTCTTCGATCAATACATGCTACCACTTTCAGGCTGTTAACATACTATTCATAAGTCTGTGGCATTATTGCTACAGTCAACTTAAAGTTCCCTGCAACTTACAAGTGAAACCTTATTTTTGAATGCAAAGTCAGACATAGAATTTAATAGACTTAAACTTAAAGATTTGAAAGTTAGCTACTTCAATTTTTTCTACATATTTCTCTTATTCGTGTATTTGATCAATTGTTACATAGGCCATATGGATATATTCCTATTACTGTTAATGGCATTTCAGTTACAAAACTTTTTCAGAAGACCAGAATTTCTCAGTTATGCTGGCCTTAAAATTTGATATCACGTCTAGTTTCAACCTGACAATTGAAGTTGGTCCTCATCCATGTTTTCAATGTTATCCTTGCGTTTTAAACTCTTTTGAAAGTCATGGAGTTCAGTCCAAGTCTTTTATTTTATGTATGGGATGCCCCAGGACTAATTTGTACTTGTGATATAGAAGGACCTGGAGTGTGCTCTTTCCAGTTCATTTGTGACAGAAGGCAACACCAAAGTCACTGGCTGCCAGCGAGAGATTCCTCGGAGACAGCAGTCACCTCGGACGACAAACCAATAAGGAAATAGAGGAGACATTTGTTGCCTTCAAAGGAACCAGAGAAAGAATCTTTCTTGCCTCAGGATTAGCGTCTGAGGATGTGTCCCCCTACCTCTGCATACAAGGACTCTCTGTCGCAACACAATCACGAGGATGTCCTTTAACCTGGGTCACCCTTGGGATGCCTTGACAATGGCAAACCTGGCCTCTTTCGGCAGCCAGTTCGCTGATAGGAATTAGCATGGGCAACGGCTGACTGCCATCCACTGGCAATGGTAACCTAACATAAGCAACAATGGGTTTCTGGAGCAGTTTATGTGACCACGGGTATCATTCAGACTCTTCCACTTGTTTGCTATTAAGTTAATATTATGTATGTATCTAGTTAGCAAACTGCCTGTCCACTGCTTGCATTCACAATATATTGATTACCATTGGTAGGTTGCTGCCTCTGGAGCAATATATGTGAAGTTGACCAGTTCCTTGGGGTGATTCCACTGATTTCGCAACATTTTTCCAGAAGTTACCTTTAGCTCAATTAGGCGATTAAGCGACCGTCAAAAGAACCACCTGCAACTCGCACATGTATCTTCAGAAGGTGTTTTGTATGGACAAGGAGCTCTCCCAAAGACATTGGACCTTCTTCAAAGTCTTTTATATCCTTCTATTTGGAAATTGAGAAGGCCATCGTTTAGAATGTGTTCTTGGCTGTATTTTTAAATGTACCTTAAATGATTACCAATCAACTGCCCTCTCTTATGACCTCTCAATGTGACTTCTGTTGTTGGTGACTTAACATTCTTTTGGATAAACTTAATGAAAAGACCAACTATCAAAACCTCCACAGTTGGAACTAGTGAACTGCATCTACAGACCCACTATAGAAATGCAATGGAAAATTTGCTCTGACCCAATTGGCACTGAGCATGCCCAGGAGTGACCCGGTTTTCACTGAGCATGCTCAGACCTATTGAGCACGTGCAGAGGGCAATAATAAATGGTGGCCATTTTGAAATTTCCCTGATTCAAACTTTCAAGGCCAGTCTTCATGGGGTTCACTCATCGGACATGGCCTATGATTGTCTAAATTTTGTAAGGAATTTATTAGTATAGGTCTCATCAGTGAACACCATGTAGCTCACTTTCCGATCAAATTTTACCTTGAATGATAAGGGCAGTTTTCATAGTGGACTAGACCTACTATAACATCATGCTGGAACATAAGCCAAAATACATGTGGTGTTTGTTGGACCTACTGTATTGTGTTTGCCAGGGCAACCAAGGAGGAGGACATCCGCTCTTGTGGTCAGCTGAGTTCTTGCTGGACAAACTCTTCATGGTAGTCTTTATGTCGGGCTGTCTCGGGGCACTCATCGCTCAGCCATATTGCAAGGCCGCTGTAAACTACATTGTTATGATGCGCTGCCGACCAATCCCGGCTTAGTCATTGGAGGCTGTCGTTTATAAGTCTGGTGCAGTGCTTAGCGGAATCCATCACTCTTGTTGATGAGGCTGGGTCCAGAGTTCTCTTCCTGCGAATCCTCGCCTCCTCTTAGCCGCATAGCTCTGATACAACAGAAGTGTGATACAGTTTGAAAGCAATGCGAGCCTCTCACGCAACGCATGCTTCAGTTGTATGGACGTCAGTGTCTGTCTAAATTGACCTATATAGGTTAACGCTAAAGCCTTGTCCTGTTACTCAAACATGAATCACGGACAGCTGCTTTCAGGGTACATGCTGAAAAACAGGAATGCAGCTGCTGACTGGGACTGTCCATTGGATATCAGTTTGCTGTATCATTGTTTTCAACTAGTTTGGCTGTTCTATACCTTTTCTTCTATCAATGAAATTAAAGATTTTTTTAATTACCCTATTTTTTGTATTAAACGCCCAGTGGGCAGATGTAATGATGACAAGGGCAATTAATAGTTTTTCACATTAAAAACTCACGATGAAGTAATTTTTCATGGAATTTTAATTAAAATTGGTTCCTTTTGGAGGGGGTGAGCTTTTTTAAGGGGTGTGCTTTTAATACAGAAAATACGGTATGAATAGTTTCAGGATGGTACAAACTAGGCCTCTAATGGAAAAAAGGCAAGTACATTTAGTTCCCAGCTCTACCTTGCTTTCTGTATGCTGAAATGACATAGGACGGTCTGTGTGGGTTTTGCATAATTTTGGATGAAGTGAAGGGCTTTGTAACCGTATCACTTAATTTACTTTCCCTGCCTGAGTTGTTTTCAGGATAGCTTCTATGGTCCTCTCGTCATTTCATCCAAAGTGTGGCACTGAGGCAGAGCTTTACAGCATGACTGAAATTCAATTCCAGTTTTAAATGTCACACATTCGTCCCTGCATGAAGTGTAAATCAAGATTGGTTGCCACAGAAATGTCCAATGTGGTCAGAATTTGATATCTGTGGCGTTTCTATGGTTACCTTCCCATCTACTTAAAGTGTCACTTTCATTTGCTGTGTGTCTGGAAGATTCCCCAGTCACTTTGTCTGGCTTGCTTATTATCCGAGTTTGACTCAATTTTGTTCTAATGATCTTTGAGAATTGCTCCCAGTGACAGGCTGTCTTGAGGGGCCCATTCAAAATCACTTAGAGGGATTCATTCATCAGTCGGCATCGATAGTCATTATAGACGTTGGAGCGGATGAACTGAACTTGGGTGCTCTGCTTTGCTGGTCTCTACAACCGATCAAAAATGACATTTAAATGACATGGAAATGACTTGCGAGACTTTCTCAGTTGAAATGACTTGATCCAGGTCTTCGTTGTTATTCTCTCTCTCAAAAAAAAATAAACAAGACACTGAGGAGGAGTTTAAAAGGGTTTCAAAAGAAAAGAAATCTTAAGACAAAGAATTAAATGATGGACCTTCTAATAGTAATGTCACATGAATGTGGTAAATAAATAATATTGTTCCATGACCCCTATGTAACAAGCCCCCTGATTGGCCAACAACCCACCTGCATAATGTGATGTTCACCTGTGTGCAGTGGTGTGTGACAGGCAGGTCAATAACAAATGTTATATTCACTGATCAGTGAATATAACATTCGTTATTGACCTCCCTGGAAAAAAATTTCCAAAAAAAAAAATTTTCCGAAAAAAAAAAATCTTCCGGAAAAAAAAATTTTCCGAAAAAAAAAAAATTTCCGTAAAAAAAAAAATTTCCGAAAAAAAAAATTTCCGAAAAAAAAATTTAAAAAAAAAAAAAAAAATTCCGCAAAAAGAAAATTTCCAAAAAAATAATAATTTTTGTTTCAAAAAAAAAAAAGTTCCCCAAAAAAAAATTATCATGGAACAAAACAATTGTGAACTTCAGTTTCGGTCAATATCAGGTTTTACGGACCTGACCTAGTGATATTCACCTCGGCCTTCGGCCTCGGTGAATATCACCGGTCAGGTCCGTAAAACCTGATATTGACCTCAACCGAAGTCCATAATTGTATAATATTGCAATTCCTCACACAGTGTGGATCGCACAGGTCTGTTACTGCTTCATGCATCACACTGTTTCGAACAAGACATTATAAGTACATGGCTCACCGAAAAGGTATTTTGTAACATGTAATGCAAATTTTAGATTTATAAATAGTGATTTACCTTGATGTACAAATCAGGTTGTAGGTTGAAGCCAAAGTTGAGTGTGTTCTAGCTGAGCAGCCTGGGGCCTGCTGTTCATGCTGAGGGCAGTTGGTGCAAGGCCCTCCTGTGCCTTTCTTTGATGGGCGAGATCTGCAATGGTTGCTAGTCAGGCAGAACTCTGTCAGGCCTGTTTGATCTCCTCACATGAGTTTTAATCACTTCGCTCTGAAACTCTTGCTTCAGCACAAATTTCAATCGGGTCAGTTTAATTGGCAAAATCAAGGACTTCGTGACTAACAGCTTTTTGTGTTCCCAGCAACAGGAAGCGGTTGATTTGACTTGGTGGATTGATTGTCTCCTTGACAAAAGAACAATGGACACTGAATTGACAGCGCAGTGCTGCGACAGAGCGGGATGGAATTGAAAGGTTAATTAAACCGCTAAGGGTACGTGTAAGCCTGTATGTATGCCAATAAGCTTATTTAACTTGTGTAAAACCAAAACAAAAGCTTATAGAACCAAAACCGACATCAATAGTTACGTGACAAACCATGCTTTTTTATGACAGGTGTTTAAACTTGTAATCTGCCAGTCTATTTAGCTGATAACCTACTGTTAGATTGATGTTATTATGGCTTAAATCAAATCAAAAGAGCTTCCATAACTAAACAGGATAATGGCATAAAATGAGGTAATTTATTTTGCGCTTTAATGCCAGCTAATATTGGCTCCTGAGCTTAGACTGTCTTTTCCAGTCATATTATTGAAGTGCCTAAATAGCAGGGAAACTGCATGCATTGTATTAATCTCATATTACACTGAGCAGGCTTTTTGGGGTTATCAATGCGTTTGCCAGGACCTGGTGTTCTGGCCGGGTGTTCTGGCCTTGTCTCTTATGGTTGCTTCTCTTGTTCTTGGGCTGGCAGCTAACGAGTTGTGTTTAGCAATGGGCTTCAAAGGTCCTCCTGTTTCTCAATATTCTGAGGAATCTTACTAAGGATAGCTTTTGATATTGACATAGTGACTGAGTCCTTTAACTGTATCGTCTGAATGTATTGACTGAATGAAGATGCTGGTTTATCAGTCTGGTGCAGCCAAAATGTAGCAAATAGGCTTTCACTTTGAGTACAGTGTTGGTTCCATCTATTTGTTCCGATATCTTTTCATCCAAGAGTTCAAAGTCATTTCTTGTGTTTCACTTTTCCAAACTATTGAGGAATAGTCCGGCAGAAAAATGGAGATTTTTGGCCTAACCCAAAAGGCTCCGATATAGTTTTTTGCGGACCTCTTATCTTAAGAGGAGCCGCATATGCTTTTGAAATTCTGCCAAATCTTGTGGGTCAAGTTTCAGCTGCCCACTCTCTTCAATCCGAATGCCATCTACCATGTATCATGTGATTGGCCTCCTCGTGAAAAGTTCAACTTTTGGTACATATTAATCCCATAGCAAACTCCCTGGCAAGGGAAACCCAATTCTATACTAATGAATGACATCATATGCATTCCCCAAGGGGGTTCCCCTAGTAAGGAATCCCCCTGCAGCAGGCAGCTAATTTCTCGGGTCTCTGAGCAGGAGTTGAGCAATCATTCCTATTTCCCATGTTAACTTTGGACCTGTGGAGGGGGGGGGGAGACCTATAATCAAGTTTCTCATTTTTGTCAGCATATTTACTATTTAATAATTGAAATTATCAACCGCTCCCTCTTCAGCAGCATTGCTACAGACCAACTAGTAAATGCCAGATTAATATTTGTGACTGTCCAAGCATTTAGTGAGAGCACTGGCATCAGTGTAGGTGGGCCTGGAGGGGGGGGGCATTTGCCCCTCCACTTCTTGGCCAGAGTATACGTTTCTGAATTTTAAAAAATATAATTTTTCCTGAAATCTTCCTCAAAGGTATTACTATTTGCCCCACCACCTTAAAATGAAACATGACGCCCCTGAGTGAGACATTATCTTTGCTGCTTATGCTATTGCAAATATGGGGAGTGAATAAAAAAAATAGCCTACTATTTTATCAGCACAATTTTACTCTTAACTTTAAACATTGTCTCTGAGCATGATATACATTCTAGGCTACTGGGATGGGAAGGTGCTAATGGACATCTGCTTAAAAACAAACACAATCACAAGATCACTAGGCTTAGTAGAAATTATAACATAAGATCTTTTTTTTTCACCTTTTTTCCTTGAGATGTACTTGAAAGCCATTATTCTTATTTTTTCCCTCATCCTCTTTTAAAAAATATATATTATATACATCCTCTTTGGAATGTTCTTCTGAAAGCATGTCTAGTTGTTGTACAATGACTGAGAGACACCAAAGCTGGTCTTTATACTAATAATATTATTTATTTAGCATTGGCACATTCACAGAACATTGCCAGGTAGTGTCTTATGATTGCTATTACTCATTGAGCAGTGTCACTGTGTCAAAGAAGATATCAATTGATCAACTCAATTGGCTTGAGTTGGCAAGTCTTAAATTATAATTGCAATTACTCATTGAGCTCAGTCACTGTTAAAGATAGTATCAATTAATAGCAATTGGCTTGAGTTGGCAGGTAGTGTGTAATGATTGCAATTCAAGTGCACTTATGTATCTTCTTTGATTTATTTTGTTGTCATGTCAAGTACAGTGATAGCAAAATAGAGCACAATTTATGCAATATGCGCATTATTTTGATTGATCAAAACATGTTATAACTAAATAATTTTGATTTTTATCATATTTGTAGCTTTAATATTACAGCCGGACTTCCTGCTGGATTTGAACTGTTTGATATTTTCTGGTTTCATTATTTTGATTTCCCATTTTTTCCACAATAATAGCTACACCCAAAACAATTTTTTTTAAACCAACAAATTTCTAATAGTTTCATTGAAGGCCAAACTTAATGTTAATGTCTGTCTCTGTTTGGGATTGACAAATGGCAGCAGAATGCTGTCAGTCCCTTGAAAATCAAACTGGTTAAACATTAATTTGACATGTTTTGGACAGTTCACAAGATCAGGTCGCACAACAGCTGTCCACATTCCTACGCCAGACTACTTTCACGTTAATTAAAGCATATGGTTGGTGGCAAAGATCCAGTACTCTGCTTTGAATGAAAATGTTTGGAAATCACGAGACAAAAGAAAATTTTGAAACTTTAGCATAAACTTTGCCTGATATAGGGATTATTTTACCCATCAGAAGTTTGATGGTATTCAATCTACGTGTAGGCCTACCATTTATGCATGTTAAGTTATTGTCAGATAAGTGTCCACAAAGAATGCTCTCTCACTTATTCACTTGTACATATGATAACCATGTCTCCAACACAGATGTAATATTAGGGGAATATCACTATCACCCACTCCATATATTAATCAATGAACCTTCAATATAAACCCGAAACGACTACCTTTGAATCCCAGGATTCTTGTTAAAAATCTAGTGTGTTTGGTGTATATTACATAAAATTACAAGAGAAAAATATAACAAATTGTCTGGTGAATTACTAAGTGTTGAGATCCCAGAACCTGCACTGGAAAAGGGGAGAGGAAGTAAACCAAAACAAACCAGAGTCAAGTGTAAGGAGGTGTGAGACTTAGGACTCACATGTGATGTTAAGGCCTTTAAGGACGTCCATCCTTCCATCTCCTCCCACACAAGACCCTGGAATGGAAATCTAAGAACTAGAGCTTCTTGGTAGAGACCTGACTGTCACAAAACGAGTACTGCATGCCATCACCGGAAGAGGAATCTCTTCTTTAATCTCTTCGATGGACTTTGCGTATTTTATAAACACTGTTTCGTGTTTTTTTGTAAACACTGCAAAGCTGTTTGCATAAAAACCTATATTTATATCCCTGCCTGAGGAGAGAATCACATAATGAAATGTGCCTCACTGAGAAATCACTGTAACGATCACAAGCCCAGTAGTCCAGTGTCGTTTCTTGTATGGCTCTTCTATTACTCTTCCTTTGTCTCTCCTTTCTCAATACATGTACATCCTTTTACCAACCAACAAATGTCACCCTACCTTTTCCCTTCTGTCATTTCTTTTACTCTCAACACCTCCTTCCTCAAATCTCCTCCATCCAAACCGCCACCCTTGCCCTAAACAGTTTTCTTACCTGACCATCCTTCATGCCTAATTCTCTTTTGTTACCTCATTGCCTTTATGTTATCCTCCCTGCCTGTCACTGTAACTCCCCCATCTAATCAGTGTACATGTATCCTCCTTCCCTGCTCCCTCAAACCCCAAAAATGATGTTTCATTTGTCTCTCTACTGTAATTAGGGGCCGAGATATGGCTATTTTGGTTTTGGCGGCCATCTTGGGACGCCATCTTGGATTATGCAATTTGCTCAAGGGTGAGAGTTTCACATCACCTCAGAAATAATAGCCAAGGCCCCGTAGAACAATAATCTAAAGTCAAAAACATAACATGCACAAGGCACTTTAAAGCGGACCTCGTGGCATGCTGTGAGAATTTGCCATTAAATCATAAATATGTGATAATAGTGAGAAACTTAGTTATATGTTCCCCCATGGGCCAAAATTTAAATGGGAAATGCATACAGGATTTTTTTTTTTTTGTCGCCTGTTAATTGCTAATTGCTAGAGATACCCTTTTTTCTGTATAATTGCATTTGAAAACGTCTTTATTTTGTAATGAATTGCTCAATTAAAATATAACAATGTGTCAGCCAGTTAAACGTCACACCTTTGCAGAACAATGATTTAGCTGTTATGTATTTAGTTCTAGAGAATGTCTTCTGCACATTGTTCAATGTTCATACCTGCAAAGCTTGCTTTATTATAATCAGATCATCCATCCGTGTGTCACTGTAGGCCTACCATGAAATATCAGAGGATGCTGATGGGTGATTCACTGACCCAAGTTTTAGTGCAGTGCACAAAAAAATATTTTTAACCATTTTCATCTGTAGCATTTGTGTATTCTTATAATAAGTTTTATTACATGAAACAGTCCATAAATTACGTTGATATCAATCTTACATCTCACATGTCATTATTTCTTGTCCTCCGTGCCTATGCCACTATGATAGCTCAACTGCTGCTCAGTGACCCGTGAATTTAGCTGGCTGCTGCAGGGGGATTCCTTATTTGGGGAACCCCCTTGGGGAATGCATATGATGTCGTTCATTGCCATAGCATTGGGTTGAATGGATTTCCCTTGCCGGGGAGTTTACTATGGGATTAACATGAACCAAAAGTTGATCACCTCATGTGGAGGCCCATCACTTGATACATGGTAAATGGCATTATGATTGAAGAAGGCAGGCAGCAGAAACTTGACCCACAAGATATGGCAGAATTTCAATGTCATAAGCAGCTCCTCTTATACTAAGAGGTCTGCTTAAAAACTATATTGGAGACTTTTGGGTCAGGCCACAGTTCTGCTGGACTAGAACGGTGGTCAGATTTGAGAGGCAATGACAGGATAAGTCTTCTACAAACTAAATTGGAGTAGGACCCAAGCTACAGATGGACATACGGTGTCACCCTGAATTACACTTCAACACTGTAATCTTGACCATATTAGTTCTTGAAGAGGCTATATTTTTCCAGCCGATTTCCTAAACATTTGCCCACCATGGCTGCATGGAGTTGGAATTAAACCCACTGTCACACAAGGCAACTATGCTTACAATTGTACATGTTGCAATACGAAGCTGAGACAGAACGTCAAGGCTGTTCGGTCTTTTTTTACTTTCTAATGAAATGGATAAAAAGCACGATTTATCTGTCAAATGTTCCTTCAACTAAAAGTGTCAAGTATTTCTGTGTTCATTGGTCTTGACATTTACCGACTTCCATGATTCAGTAATTGCAATTAAATTCCAGGCCAGTGTTATTAAATCTTTTTGGAAAGCGTCATTTGTCATTTGATGCTGCGCTATCGGTGTCACAAATGACGTAGATGCAGTAAGAATGTCCTTGCGACCTATATAATGGAAATTAAATTGATTCTTGATTAATAGCTATAATAATTTTCCACCAGCGATGCCCAGTCTATATTTATGCATGTTTTTATCTTTGTTTAAACAGTTGATTAATCACACCACAACTATAATAAATAACTTTATTTACAATCATGACAGTTTTAATCATTTTACTTTTGACTGTTGACTGCCCATTGACAGCTGTTTCAACACAAGTATGTGAATAGTTATAATTTAAACAGGGTACACACCAAATATACATGTACTGTTTTATCCATGTTTTATATATTTTGGATATTTTGAACAATGCATACATTGCTATTTTCATCAAAAATACATTTTGTAATTTAATACTTGAGAATACCATAAAATGTCTGTGATATTTCCGTCAAAATATGAGCATCAATGTCATGAGATGGCAGACATATTAATTAGTAAAGATGAAAATTACTTTCTTAATTTGAGTCGTGTCTCAAGAGCCAGTGATCCTCACATCTCGATTTGTGGCTCATGATTTTGTCACTTTGAAACAAGAACAGGAACATGACAACATTTGCTTGAAACAAAAGATACACCAACAAAAACACTTCTGTCCAGGCTGATTGGATTGATCAAGAAAATTGATTTTCATGCAACAGTCACACAAATTATATCAAAAACAAAAAATACGGCACACGTTTTTTGCATCACAGAGACCAGACCTCCAATTGAATTGTGCGGACTTCCTGTCACCCACTTCCTGTCACCCACTTCCTGTCACCCACTTCCTGTGGCAGACGATTGTGTTACGGGTTTGTGTCAGGGTGGTACTTTTTGTTGTAAATGTAATTTGCTAGACCTTGACGTAATCTTGTTTGGCTATTCTAATTTCTGTTTGTCAATTTGCGTTCAACGTAATGAAATTGAGGAAATTAATATGCTGAAGTTGCCTTTTTCTGAGTTTATCTAATTGTTTGAAGGATTAGCAATTGTGTTGTGATACTGGGATGCACGACAAGAAGCCAATTTGCCAATCTAATGGAGGCAGATGTAATCAGCTTCACATGCAAATGCAATTTCCCTCAACTTGATGTCCTCATTTTTGATTTCCCAGCAACTGATATTTTGCAAGAAGGCGAGAACCATCATGCAGTGTTGTAAAAAGCTTGTGCACTTGCAAGAAGGCATTTTACAGCTTGGAAATCATTAAATTGGCTTTTCTTCTTTTGAATACAGAGCTGTCACGGCACACAATGCCCACAGTGTTCATCTTGCTAATTTTTTCTCATTTAATGATTGATTACCATTATTTTAATTGAGAAATTGACTGATACAACAATACTTATAATGTATGTGACAGTACAGAGTCAAAACTCAAATGTTAAATTTTACGAATAATGCAACTGGGCTTGTGTACAAAATGGCAGACGAACAACAACAAATAAAAGCACGTTTTTGTTGCGAAGCAATTTCTATTTGTGTTATTTGTTTCCATGGTGATTCTGAGGATGAATTGACCGAAGGTCAATATTGGTAGTTACAGAAGTAAGGAAGGTGACAGGACAGTCCAGCGCGACTTTGTTGGTTGTCCGTTTTCTGTGACACAACAAGAATGCAGGATGCCCCATGGTTTATATCTAATGCATTACAATGCCCTCGGACATTTGGGTTAATGCATGAACAACCTCATGCGTTTAGTATTATGTATACATAGCACAATGTCAGCGATATGTACAACTAGTCACTACCGATTTGTTAATACACTATGAAAAATACCAGTCTCATCTTCTTCCTAATCTCTTTTACCTAATTTGTGGAAACCTGTTCGATTTCAATACTCTGCAATAAACAGTTCATTTTATAACCATTAAGAGATAGACCGATTCAACAAAGGCACTAACAGGGTGTCAAGGAGACAGATGCAGCTGGACCAGAAGTTCTCTTTCAATGGAAATAGGTTCTGAAGCATTCACCAATCTGATATCTAGCACAGCTTTTTGTGGTTGTGATTTTGAATTAATGACAAAGAAAAATCTGTCTGCATTTTGAGCTGCAGTGACAGATCACAATCATGATTATCAAGAGCCTTTTTGGAGTTAAGTGCAGATCACATTATTCTTGACTGGCATATTCAAGTATCAGGTAGCCATAGAAATGCTTGGTAAATACCATTCCACTTACGCTCTCATGTAACCTATCATCCATTGCCAGCAAGTGCAGCGAGTTGCCTTTTCTGCTCATCTTTCTGCGTTTGAAGCCCTGTGTGCCTTTTAAGCCTGTGCTAGAAGTCCGATAGCTGCGTATTGTTTGAAGTCAGCACGGGCCGATAGTTGGCACACTTGCAGTGAAACATTTCAATCAGTTTTGAGCGGAATTTCTTGCCCAAAAGGCAATATATGATAAAGTTACAAGCAGAATTCAGCACAACTAGTAAGTTGGCAATCACCATAAAAACTACGTATGATGGACGTTCCAGCAGGTAAGGATTCATGGAATCAATAACGTTTACTGCTAAAGCGGGTACTCCGCATATAAAAAAGACTAGCACAATGGTCAAGGGGATTATTGTCAAGTTCTGCTCCCTCTTTTGGCGGAACTGCAGGGTCTCCCACTGCTTCTTGCCCTCCTTGAGAGCCATGACAAGTTTGAAGTTGAGGAAGATCAGCATCAACAGAGGTATAAAAAACAGCATCAGCGAGTAGAGTACTCCTGTGTATAGGTAGCGGTAGACTTCATGAGCCCCTACGGCAGTTTTATTCAGGCCCTCCCCATCAACCTTGAACTCAAAGTAGCGGGGAATGTTGTACAGGATTGATGTGATGTAGATGAGGAAGACGGACTTCCGGACCTTGGACATGGTGCAGATGTGGGCCGAGTTGAGCGGGAAGCAGATGGCCACGTAGCGCTCCAGGGAGACAAGGACAGTCAGCCAGACTGTGGTCATCTGGGTGATCATGAGGATGGGCCAGATGGAAAACTGCATGTAGCCGCGGTACAGGAAACACCACCGACACACTCCTATCCAATGGTAGATGTTGGCTACTGTCTGCAGAACAAACACACTAAATAAGAACACAGCGTCCGAGATGGCCACCGCTCGTAACACAAAGAACATGGGAGAGTGACCGTGCGCCTTTGACAACACCAAGAAGCTGATGATGTTGCCCACCAAGCCCATGATGCAGAAGAACCCTGTGATCCAGATGCCCACAATATCGCTGAGCAGGTCTGTATCACTGTATTCTGTCTCGGGGCCATCAAAGTGTAAGCTCCTGTTCGAGTCATTTCTAAAAAGATCCCAGAGGTCCTCAATGACTGTGTAACTGCCAGTCTCATTCATTCCGACAATCGGCCTTGCTCTCTGAACAACCATCGATCAAGTAAAGGCAGACTAGCCATGTGTATGTTTCATCCTTGGGATATTGGGCATGTTTTTGGTCTTACTTACTAGACTGATTTTTTTTTTCTTAACATGACGCAGGTGTCAAGCCCCCATTTAATCTCATGGAGGTGGCTGTCAAAAGCAGTTGTGTGGGAGAGCAAGAGTCGGCTGGCCAGGCTAGTGTGTGCGGCTTGAGTGGCGGATGTAATGCATTCCAGATCAAAGGGAGATCTTGAAGGACCTTTTCTGCATAAGAGCCCCAAGGTGTAGCACGTGTTGCCTGTCAACATCCACCTTAGGCCGAGTCGGGCCGTGTCTTTATCGATGTAGTTGCTGATCTGCTTGCTGGTCTAGCTTCTATCCATTAGCAGTCACCCGCTATGCTCTATCCCTGGACTTATATGGCTCAGTGACTGTATTAGGATCCAATTTTGAAATAACTCATATGGCTTCTGTCAATATAATCTAATGGCAAGACAACAGACGAGTTCCAGCGACCATGGCATGGTCCAGAGTAAAGAAGCTTTTGCCGGGGAAGTCGACAGTCATCACAAAAGGTAATCCCGCTGAAGCCAACTCCGCTACTTTCAGTTATTGGTCACGCGGTAAGTGAGAAAGCTGAGCTCACTCTTCTGTAAGTCCGAAGTCACATTCTGTAGTCAAAGCACGGCATGAAAAATTGTCTAGCTTCATTGAAGTGAGATGAAGTTGATTGCGAAAGCCTGTCCGGCACTCTAATGCAAGTTGTGCAACTTAAAGTACATGTTAAAGAGGATGGCTAATCAGAGGGCTGTGAGCATGATGAGGATGCTGCAGGATGCTGCAGGATGCTAGCATTGATGAAGTGCATGGCTGTGCCTGCAGCGGGACCGCCTCCGCCCCTGCAGCAAAGTTGGGCTCTTACGCTGCCTCTCTAGTTGCACTGGCCTCCTCCTAACAAGAGCTGCTGTCAGTCACCTTGCTTAATTACAGAGCTCTGTGGCCACAATGTGACATGGCTTGTCGTGTCCTCCTGCCATCACTGTCTGTGAGCGAAAAGATCTTCCTCAGATGCTCCTCCAATCTCCTTTCGGGTTGGTCACAAGTAAGGGCCACTGGCTCCGTTATTAGCCGTTTGTGGTCACTTATTAGCCTTCTGTCATCTCACTGGTTCCATTGGGGTTTCTTCATGTAAGTATCTGAGGCGAACCTGTTATATTGCCTCTTCGTGCAGATACTGACATCGGTGGTTTCTTAAAAATTTATCGATAAATCCCAGTGGTCTGCTGCACCTTTGCCGTGATTCGTAGACACTCTTTATTTGTTTGCCGTCGATATGGACCCTTGGCACCCTAAGTCTCGTGTCAGGTCGGCGGACACAGCTGCTGCCTTGTGGGTCTCTTTTTTCACTCACCCCACAGGGCTGTTATTGGCTGAATTATGCTGCAGTTCATAGAGTTATTATCATGGCTACAAGGAGATTGATTTGTGACCTCCAGGGCTTGTGGCTCTTTGTTGCGCTCAATCAGGGGACACTTGCAAAAGCAGTAACAGCAGTAACATAGGCAGCAACAGAAGCAGTGGCAGTAACAGGAGATAGTGGGCAGGTCCACTGGCTTACCGGTCACGTCTGCATCTTTGCCTGGCGTGGACATAAGTCTACACTTGCTGGCAGACTCTAGCACCTGCCGGGCTTCCCTCTGCCCTCCGCAACTTATTCTCAGCTTGTCGCAGCCAAGATGCATGGACGGACAAACAGGTCTCTTGTGAATCTGGGTGAAGGCAAGTGTTGAGTGATCAACAAATCATGGCATTAACATTTTTCTATGCGAGATTTACCATGAGTGTTGTTCATGACCTTTGTGCACCTTGGATGCCCTGGTGAAACAGTGAATGCTCACAAATGTAAGTCCAAACTTGTGCACAGTTGAGAACCTGGAGCTAGCTTCAGTCTGAGCATGTCTTGTGCCTGACAGGTGATATGCCTTTGTCATTAGATTGAAAGGCAAGATGAAACTTGTGCCTGTCGTCTGTAACTTTTGAGGTTTAGTGTCAGTGGAGGCTTTCGCTGCCTGCGACAGGAACAGGTGCAGTCTTTTTGCAGCTCCTGCAGGTGATTGGCGATGCTGCTGCAACTACACAGGATTCATCCAGGTGACGGTGTTCATCTGCAGCTGCAGCAACTTGTGGCACATCAAATGGCAGATGGATGGAGTGACTGGAGCATTATTGAGATGGAGATGTGATGGTCTGCTTAATCAGTAATGCATGTGCAGAAAACCTGGCCTCTCCTTTGGCTGTCATGGATGGTCGGAACTCCAGAACTGCTAATCACCCATGTTCCATGGGAGTGATGACTCTGAAAATAAAGAAAGACCAGTTTAGTTACAATCTCAAGTGCTTCTAAGGCTAGCACGTTAGTTACACTTCACACCCTTCCTGAGGAGGCTCTTGTGAGGTGAAGTAAATAGACGGTTGAAGTGTATGCAGTTAAATGGTTGGATTACAAAGCAGTGTGGAAGACGCTGCAATCCCTTCTCTAGAGAACATGCAATACATTCTCCATTTGTACCGAGAATCTCTGAGTTAATATTTTGGTCAGGTTCACTGCTAGCTTAGGCCATTGTCCCATGGAGATTGATTCAGCGCTGAAGAACAAGTAAAATTTGTTTTTACTCTATTTACATTGAGTGAAATAGCTTCAGGTTATCGCCTTATTGGTGAATACTCTACAGTTCCCATGGCTTTTGATGCCAGTAGGATACTAAACCCAGCCACTAGAAAAAACCTGTGCAATGTACTTCTTTGAATTCTATTCTATATCCACGATATCCTATTGGGATTAGCTTTTAATCACAATGTAGTTGCAATGCAGTTAGAAAGTTTCTACTAATTGAAATCATTTCCTGAAAGAAGATTGATGTAAATCATTTACAGATAATTTGAACTAAAAAAACCAGCCGTTGTAAGAAACAACGTAAGCCATCTTAGGACCACTGAATATCAGTCGGAGGACTGAGCCCAGTAAACAAGACTGCCTTAAGCCTTTAAGCACCAAATTGAATGTAAAATGCTCCCAAGTTTTTCTTCTTGTTTGAGATTTCAATTCAGCTTCCTCAACTGGCTTCAATTTAACAAAACCTTTGGTTGAGATGAAAGTAATGGCTTGTCAGAGGTTGTTTTATAGAGCTACCATAAGAACTGTATTCTGTGTTATACCCAGTGTGTATACATAAACTGATGAGAAGGATTCTGAAGTTTTTTTTCACGCTGAAATATGTTTTTTACTTGGAGGTGGGATGGATATTGGTTAGCACCGCCTATGTCACACAGCTGAATTAGCTGCTTGCTCAAGGTGACAATTTGGTTCTCACAGTAATGAACCCCTCCGACATGTTTGTCAATGCAATGATAATTATAACCCTTTGGGAAGCATGCAATATTAGGCAGTGCTAATGGACTTGATTTGGCCACCAGGAACAGATAAGGATAAACAGACATGGATAAAGGACCGACCGGGGCCTGTTGTAAATGTTTGCGAGTGTTCTCCCGGGTGGTCGTTTGGGGATGTCTTGAGTTAACAGGTCTTTGTGTGCATAACAATGCACAAGGTGCCAACAAGGTGTAACACTAGAGTCAGACACCTCACTCTACCCTATCACTCTTCTCCTGGCCTTGTGGTGACTTATTATATATCCACTGGAAATTCTTCTTAATGACCTTCTCTTCGGACTTGTCTTGGGCACACCGGGCTAGCTGTGAATTATGAAGATGTGAGAAATGTTTGGCAGCAGTACGATTGGCAGCAGCTTATGTAAAAGTGATGGTTATTTATGTGTGTTGGATTCTGCTGGAATGATGTAGCGATGCCTGATGTCTTATGTACAACTTAAATCTCCTGGCTGCCCATCGCAACATGCGAATGTGCTAGTGCCAAGTACTTCTCGCATCCATCAGGAATAAAAAGTAAACTCCTAAACTCTGAAGCAATCTTTATGTATCTCCGCAAATGAGCTTTTTTCTGCTGATGTACATATATATATCAAATGTATATCGACAAATATCTGGCGGATGAAACATAACCCCATGGCTTTAAATGACACCTTGACCTTCTGACATCTCTTCGGACTCCAGGGTTGTGTGTGCTATCAGTTCCAGCCAAGGGGCATGAGGTGATCTTGGCTGTGTACATGGTGTGATCTTGCTGGGAGCAGTTTACCTACCAGAGGTGTTGCCCCTACCTGCTGAGAAATCAAGTTGATTTACCCAATATACCACAAGGAGGTGTCTGGCACCTATCACTGTAATGCTTTTCCCAGGGTGTTTTCTTGTACCCATGGAGCGTTGGTGCTTTGATCCGTGCATTCTGTGCATTCTTTGATAAGCTGCTGCTAAACTCCAGGTTTAATTTCAAGCGTCATTTGCGCCTGGAGATTTCACTCTGCATTTCTGAGTTTGATAAGATCCTCCCTTTTTCTCCTTCTATCCGAAGTATCCATTAAATCATCTTGTTTATGCATTCGACCTTGATTAGAAGGCTTATATTCCATTCTATACCGTAATTGTTTCTTTTGCACTATGTCACTTATCAATATATTTCTTTGCTATCTCTGTGTTTATTGTTGCCACAGAATCCTAAACTGCTGTAATGCCCAGACTCAAAGGGATGAAGTGTGGCATTTCTTCACTTTGCTTCGCTAAGGTGTATGATGCAGATTGCAGGACTGTCGGACCTGGTGGTGACAGTGTCCGGATGACTTGGGCAGATGATCTGGGTAGTGGTTCATAATGTCAGTGGTTGTAGCATCTTCTCTCCTTACTTTTGCTCTTTACCATTTTGTAATGGTTTGGCTGGCCCATTTGTTGAGGTGTGGATAATTTAAGGTGGTTGCTCCCTTTCCCCTCTGACCAGGGCTAGGTGCTTTGCCGGCTGCGTGTTCTCTTATTGATTTGAGATCAGACACGGCTTTGCTGACTGCGGACCTATACCTAATATATTGGAACAGTTCGGCTCTCGTGTGGGGCCAGTTGCTCTTGAGATAGGACACTGTGGTTGGTGGGAGACACCCTATGCAATTTCTCAGGACCTATTAACTATGATAAATAGAGTATGAGGCCAGGATAGGAGATGACCAATGATAACTCTGCTGTGTTGGTCTCCAAGGGTTGGTCTGATGGCGATTAGAATCCTCAAAATGGAAATATATTCCTTGCTGACCACTGCTGTCTCGGTTGTGAAAAAGGCTCTCGCTTCACAAATATTGTGCATAAAACGGCTGCTGCTGGAATGTGGAATGAGGTGCCAAGGTGATGGACTGGTCTTCTCATGTGTCAAGTTGTCAATAAATCAATTATCAATATGTCTTTCCTTCTATCTTTCTCTGGCTATCGCTCTTCTTATTTATCTCTATCTATCTATCCATCTAGCTGTTTACCTATCTGTCTATCTAACTATCTAACTAACTACCGGTATCTATCTATCTATCTAGCTGTCTAACTGTCTTTCTGGCTATTTAACATCTCTTATTTGCAGTGCCTGATTTGTTATTATACAGATCCATATATTTATCGTTTTAAACAAAGTGAAGAAACTGATATCTGGTTATGCAATCACAAGTGCTGCGCAAAGTTCTGGCTTTGCTGGTTACATATTTAAAAATCATATTATGAATTTTGTGTGGGTGGTCTTAGTGTATTACTCGCACTGTTTGTCTCATAAGGCATCGTGGTGTTGTCATCAATAGGCAGGAGAAGCAGTATTGTTACAATTCATGTTTAAAGGGCAGAATAACATAATATGTGGCTGTCACGAAAAGGAATTTGTGTTCAATTAAGAAATACCAGATGCCACGGGCTTCTGCGCCGCTTTGTTTGTCATTTGATTTTCTTACATCAGCTCCCTGCTGTATGTGATTTGCATCAAAGCCGTCTAAATCGAACTGGAGAAAGAATATTGTAAATCTATTTGGTTGTCTCCTGGACTCAACGGGTGAGATTGCTGGTGAAAAAATCTATTGATATTTGATATTGATATATGAGGCCAAAACCAACCTGGAAAGAATTATTATAAAATTTGAATCGGGGATAAATGTCAGGCTTTTTTGAAAGGTTCACAAACAGAATGATAATGAGATCATTTGTGACCAAATCTGAGAATGTTGCCAACCTTTTAAACATGTACATTCGTTTTTACATGTGAAATCGTAGACTGATGGAAATGCAAATAAGCCATGTTTCCTTCTTGCTATGCCTTCGGAGTTTGCAAAGACGCAAAGCTGGTGAAACTGACCCAGATGGAAGGATGCCCGATGCCATCAGTGATGCCCCTAAGTCCATGCTGCTGCTCAGTGATACCATGCAGCCGAGCCGATTATCGATGCCAATCGATCTGTGCCTTTGAGGTTTCATAAACTATCTCAATCGACCATCGCTCTACATTGTCGTGAAGAAGTGCCTTTGAATGTAGCCGCACACTTCCCGTCTCTTAATAGGCTAAATCCCATCGCAAGAGGAGGGAGCCAATTTAAGCTAAGAACTTAGAAGCGTCCCTTGTCACCTCGGACGGACATGTTGATTTAAAGGACCGGTCTCTATTCAGTCTTGATGTATGGGCTGCAAGTGGGAGAGGAAATAAAAGAGGAAGAGAAAGACTGACCACTTCAAATGCACTTAAAAGTCCACAGGAGCTGAATTAGTTTGGTCCTGTCTGGGAAAAAACACACCAGAAAAAAAAACTTGTTTAACTTCAGAGGATTTTCTGTGGCTCAAATATAAAGGGAGCCATGGTGTTATGTTTCTGGCTAAAATCCGTACAGCTTTGCCCATGAATGGATTACCTCGCTGCAAAGACAAGTCAGGTGTAGCCTCCCACGAGCTTGTCCTGATGCCTTTCATCCAAAATCCTTTGTAACATGTATCTCGAATGCTTGCTCTCAAAAGCCAATTTGCTTTGTAAAGTGTCTCACTGTCTCGGCTATGAAATATCTTGGATATGAAATGCTAAAAGAATGCAAATAGTGATGCACACGAAGGACATTAATCATTGGTATAAAGCACTTCACAAAATGTTTTAGAGTGAGCGCGCCTCAGAATCCAGACCAGTCATGAAGTCACCAAATGACCTTTTTATTTACAGTCTGTTATTAGTAAATTATGACCTGAATTTATGTCCCAATGCCTTCAGCACAGATTCATTCGCATGAAACTTGTAAAACTCTGGTGAGAGGATATTAAGTGCATAAGGGTGGAGGGTAGTGATGCACGGATAGTGAAAATAGCCGGATACCGGATACCGGATAATCCTGCAACACCAACTGCCGGATACCGGATAGCGGCCGGATAGTTGGAACCGGATAATAAACACGCGAAAAAGGACGTTTTTCTGCATTTGCGCCAATTGCGCGGTTGATTCTAAATGTTTTTTCTGAGAGCCGAGATATATCTGTCTGGCATGAGGACTTTTCCTCCGATGGAATGTTTTTCGTTATGTTCTATGACTGAATTTATATCTTGAAGATGGTTACATAATGTTTTTGACTGTGTTTTCGTAACATTCTTTTACTTATTATCAAAGTTTGTTTAGCTTTTCATGTATTTTTGAGCATCCCAGATATCTGGTTAAGACACCATAATTCTGCCGGATACCGGATATCCGGCAAATTCCAATATCCGGCCGGATACCGGATACCTTGCCGGATATCCGTGCATCCCTAGTGGAGGGCTGACCTGGCATCTGCTCCCACCACTTAGGTCAATATTGTGCTGCAAGAGGCCAGGGCATTAACACGCAAATCATTGCACGGATTAGTGTTGGCCCATGCAGAAAGGCTACACCGAAATATCTTAGGCCTAAGGCGTAGCCCGGAAGGGAGATTCTCAAAGATTTGGGTGGAGGAAATGAAGCAATCTGGAAAATGAAGGCAGAACCAACTGAGCTGGTGATTTGAGGGAGCTTTGGTCATCCCAGCGTGATTAGTGGAGGATTGTCCAGAGAGACTTATGCAATGTTTTGTTGTCAAACCAGTTGAAGTAAACCAATTGAGTGCAGTAGTTCAAGTGCTGCCTCTCTTTAAAACCTGTTGTTAAGCCTGTATGGAAGTTTAGAAAGCCTTTCAGGAGAATGATGAAGCGGAGAGCTAAAATTAACGGAGGGCATCTGTGGACACCCTGTGTTGTCTTGGTAAATGGAACGGACTAAGGATGGGAGGCATGGCTTGAAAGAAATATTGTGAAAGATTAGATGCACCGGTGTAGATCGATGGAGGAGGCCTGCCTTACTACAAGACAGTAGGTCGTAATGCATCACCCACACCTGGGTATTACGTGAGATAGATGACCTATTTATTGATGTTTGGTTGATTTGCAGGTCGACAGATATGACTGACATTGACAGTGAGAGATAAAGCTAAGAAAATGTAAAAACAAAAAAAAGTTATCAATTCAGTTGGTCATTATTATCGTTTTCGTAGCTATTTGTTTCTCAAGTTTGCAATTTGCTTCATTCCAAAACTGTGATGTCAGGGATTAAGTTGAATAATTTTGCATATTACAAGGACAGATTTCAGGAAACTGACAAAGTGCATTGACACATGGATGATGTATGTTTCACTTGTTCAGCTTGCCGATGCTTCAATGAACTGTAACTGAACCAAACAGCCTACTTAGCCTCAAAGGAGAGTTGCAATTACTTACAACAAGAGTTGTTTGAAATTGTGATGACTGGTGTCTTGTGAAAAACAGCAACACATTTTGTTTGGAAAACAATGAAACTCTTTTGGTGAGGTGTAACACTCAGCTTAGACATGCGTTGTTTGTTGTAGTTGTGCACATATAGTAACATTGCCTGGCAGTTTTAAATTCCTTTGTCATTAACTGTGTTGTCAAACTCTGAACTGATATGTCACAGATTGAAGATTAGACCAATCACATTGACAGATACCCGGTGATGTCACGGTTTAACCTGCAAAACGAAGTTTTCAAAAAAACACATAGCTATGAAAATGATAATAAGTTAAGTTTCTATGAATGCAGAATGTGTATTTGCCAGTTCTCACATTTCTTCAGGCATATCTGTTATGTCTCATAAGGTTTGATTTATGACCTTCCCCTTCCCTGACCAAAACATTTATTTGAAGTGTTTATCAGCAATTGTTTTGAGCCTCTCCACATGATAGAAGAGCACCTTTATTTGACCACATAGCTGACTGTAAACGAAGAGGTAACCAATACAAACAGAAAGTGGTCAAGTCTCGTGCCCCGCTTTGTGCGTTATCCTGTATTCCTTGGCGGTGTGTTCACCTGGTTTATGCTCCACATTCTGCAAATTAGATATCACAAAGTGAGTATGCCAATCCCACGTAGTTATTTATAACAATGGACTGGCATTATCAATGTGATATGGATTATTTGAATGTTGCCAACTGCACTGTATGAGCGGTTGAATTTAATGGAATTTGTCAAAGTGGCCTTTTCTCCTTTGCCAAGCTGGACCATCAGATGAGAGGATAGGCTGTCTGTCATGCTTTTCCAAAAAAATATAGAAAATGCTGGTAGTTGAATTCTCATGGAAAGACGTCGACAAGACGACGAATGCGACAAATTTGTGACATTTCCAGTCGAAACTTGACACGGTCCTTTCTGTCTGAAGATTGAAATTTGCAAGCGAAGGTTTTTGACGAAGGTTCCACAATAAGGAATGGTGTTGGTTTGGCCTTGCATGTGCTTTAAAGTAGCAGTCCTCGCCGCCTTCTCTCACGTTGTATTGAAGGAGAAATCTTACATTCAGATGGGGAAGGACCGAAGGAGCATTTCATACTTGGCATTGGCTTTCCCTGATCTGAATATTTTATGTGATGGATCTGAAGTGACTTTGTCTTGGGAGCATGCATCTTCTATTTCCAGTATGAATGTGTAATTGCAATTCATATTCTATATTATGGATTAGAATAGAATGCAACTGCTACATTTCTGTTCTTTCTTCCCATCAAAACTTTTTTTATGTCTTTAATATAGGCAAACAGTATTACTTATTTTCTGGATACTTTGTGTCCTGACAGATAGCCCTATGGGGTGGACAATATGGTAATGAGCAAAAGTCTGCAAATGTTCATATTGGTTTTTACCATGAATATGTTGATTTGATTCTCTTTCTCACCAGTTTCAATTCTTCGCCTCTTTGTTGTGTCTTCCTCCTGTCTTAATTAGCCTACCAAGTGCATACAATGGCGTAAAGCCCCAATCATCCATCCATCCATTGTTAAAAGCACTTATTCTGTTATATATATCTTTAGTCAGAACACATGCATCATACATGTATTAAAAAAAAAAATAGTATATCTCACAATAGTTTCTCATGTGTCGTAACATCTCCTAACCCAATTTGGGTTCCAGTTAGTAAATGTACAAAGGCAGATATTTCTTTGCTCCTGGCCTATTGGCTGACTAATGTGACCTCGGAACACAACACTAACACATGGGGCCAAATGGTCTTCTTTTGTCACGAAAATTGCATTTTCCCCCAGACTGGCTTACTGCACCATATGAGTAAAAACCTTATTGCATGAATGTTGAAAAGAGTGCCTGTCACCAATCAAGGTCAGCTTGGCGCGATTTGTTAGGGTAATTATCAGTCATTCAGTTATTTAATTGACCGGTGTGTTTTTTGGAAGTAATCCCTCGTGAGAATACCTTAAAAACTGACTTGAAAAACAGGCCATCCTGGTTATTAAAAATGTTCCCACATATTACATTGATATTGTTATTCTTTACGTTTGTGCCTGAGTCTTTTTCCCGGAGAGCCATGTGGAGCCTTCTCATTTCTGGTGAATTTCCCCAACTGAATGTTAAGGGGGCGAACATTTAATAATTCGGGGGGAGGGGGCTTGGAGTGTTCCTCGGCAGGAAATTATTTATTTCACGGCAACGGCGGTCATATTTATTTATTTCAAGCATGCAAAGTCCCTTGATATTCATTCCCAAATCAAGCAACCCCTTATCAAGAAATACCCCCTCCAGAAATTACTCAAGACTGCCCTAAAAGAATTTATTTATTTCACCAAAACTGAGCAAGAGATTATTTAAACTGGAAGTCCATAAAATACAAAAGCAGAGAAAAAGATGCGTAGACTTGAAATAGAAGCTGTTGCACGAGTTACTCTGGAGTTACTCATTGAAAAGAAATCGATGGATGTTTCCAATTAAAAAGGCTTTATTGCATTCATTCTGTGTTATGGATATTTGCAAGGTAATTGATGGCCAGGTTATTGATCATGAATTAGGAGTTATTCCGTGCAATCATAAGAAATCTGCAAAGTGTTTTTAAAGGTGAAACTGAACAGGAATATGATGTTTTGGGAAATTGGTGTCATCTCATTTTAGCCTTCTGTTCGTATCTAAATTTCAATGAAGCTGAGCAAAGTAGCAGATAAGAAAAAAGTGGGTGAGCCATGAGTGAATTTTATGATGCTTTAAAACCATGGAAGTTTTTTCTTTTCGAACATCGTAAATTAAAATTGATAGTCACCACTAAAATTAGATGAAGGCGCAAAGTTATTCAACCAAAAATAAAGTGCCTTAGGGCTGAGGTTTAGTATTGGCTGTGCGTTTAGATTTGCAGCTGTCACAGGCATATGAACCATGAAGTATATAACAAAGAATTAAATATTTATAAAAGAAAATGAAAAAAAACAACAACAAAAAACAAGTAATTGTTGGTCACATACTGAATACACAATGATTTGGCCTTACCTTTGGTATCACTAAATTGTGTTAGTCCATGGACATTGCAGTTACTCCTTGTTCCATATGAGCAACTGTCCCATGTTGCTGCATGGTGGGCTGGGCCTCTGACTGTGACGCTCACTGCTCTGCCAACACAACATTGTGCGCCACACCAATCCAGCTGCGCTGCCTCTCCTCCCAGCAGGTTAACAAGCTCTCCTCGTCTATCTCAAGCATTATGCGAGCTGTGCCATTGTTACATATAGATTTGTTAGAGACGTCACAAGATATCCAGCATTCGTGATATTTGCATACTCAGTTTTGAGGTTTTATCGAAATAGCATAGGCCCACTCCCTGCAGATACACATTAAACTATATATGTCCTTTATGTATGACATTGTATGTAGCACGTAGATTTTTGTTAAACTTTCGATTTTCTATCTGGAAGTTCACCATTATCTATCGGTGTTGCACAATTTAAGAGGCTGTCATTTATGGATGACACTCTGCAAGAGTTGTCGGTTTTTCTGAGAGGGTTAATTTGAAATGTAGAGCCTTTTGCAAATATGATGAGTTTAGTTTGCCAACTAAGATTATCTTGAGCAATACTGCTTGTATCTTGGCATTATGACTAGTGCTTTCTTCACATACTCAACAACAACATTGCTTTCTTTAATAAATCACATTTACCGAACAGATGAGGATATTAGGAATATGATTCTACCGAATAAAAATGCTATGAGTCATGACCATTTTGCTGCTAAAACTGGGAAACTAAGATAAAAATCAACTGAAAATGAACATTATAAATATTTTGTAATCTATTCTATCCTTGTTAGATTCACTGTGTAATGAGTGACCCCCTGCTGACTTACAAGCAGAAGGAGTGTGTGCCTTTAGTGCCTCCAAAAGGAAGACATCTTATGATTCAAGACTACCCAGTGTAGAACTTGCTATGACCCAAGACTATCAAGAATGGAACATTTTATCACTCAAGGCTATCAAGAGTGCATGATAATAGTAGAGAATGACTCCGTTTGTTCCCATTTTCATTTTGTTTGCACTGAAGAAGGCTGCATGGCCGGAATATATGCACTATAAAAACAAAACACCAGTCTTGAAGTTATTTTTTGACATACCAAGAGTACATGTTGTTACTGAGGACTACCAACATGTTTTCACCCAACTTGACCCAAGACTACCAAGAGTAGAACATGAATGACCCAAGACTACCAAGAGTGGAACATGTTTTCACCCAAGACTACCTAGAGTAGAACATGAATGACCCAAGACTACCAAGAGTGGAACATTTTGTCACTTAAGACTACCAAGAGAAGAACATGTAATGACTCAAGACTATCAAGAGTAGAATATTTTATGACTCAAGGCCACCATGAGTAGAACGTGTTATGATTCAAAACTATACCAAGAGTTGAATGTTATGACTCAAGACTGTCATGTCAAGAGCAGAACCTGTTATAGGAATCTAGACTTCCCCTGTTCAGGTGGTGCTGCTGTAACTGTGTACTACATTAGTTGGTACATGTGTGCATACACTCAAGAGTGATGTCATATTGGGACTGTGTCCTTGTTGCTCTTGTGTTTGTAGATGCAGTTATTCGCTTGAGGTCAAGTACCATGTTGGCCATACGATAACAAAACGCTTCTCCTATCTGGAGGTAATCAAGGATTACTATTGATCTGGAGTGTAGAAGAATCCGCATGTCACTTGCTACTGAGTGGGTGTATGCTGTGCTGGTAATTCTTGTCAGTGGGAGATTGATGGAGAACATGCATTGATTGATTGGCTGATTGATAAGTATATTGGCTGATTGATAAGTATATTGGCTGATTGACTGGTCGGGTTTCTGCTGTGATCAGTTTTCAAGGCAAATTACTGGAGGATTCAGCCGTATTGCTGCATTGCTGGTATAAGAGCGAATAGCCAATGCAATGAGAGCCGTGTTTATCCTGTTGGTTCTCCACTCTGTTAATGTGGAAGTGTTAATTGCAGCCATTTTGGGTTTGCCTCTTAAATTCAGGGTTGCCTTAGGAGATCCATTTCAATTATTCCAATGAAGGTGCTAAAGTGCAGTGAAGTTGATTATGAAGCAAGGCAAGTGGCTGAGCTGGGAGAGCTTCTAACGCTTTGTCCCATATGATGCTAATTTACAGTCGATTTCTTAAGTGGTCCCTGTTTGATGGATGCTCCGTAAATCATATTATATGGAATTCGGCTCATCGCTTTTGTTTGAAAACCGCCAAAAAACCAGGAGAGCTATGAGAGATTTGGCCATTACACAGAGCTGTGCATGCTCATATAGTGAGACTTATTTGCACAGACGTAGCAGCTGAATTGGGATTACAGCCAATTTGCATGGAGCTATTAATTTCTGCAAAAGATCTATGGGTGTGCTATGTACCCCCCTCAGATCTTGCGATTATTACTGTTGATGATATGATTACAGCACGGACGCACAGATGAGAACTGCGGTTATAATCTCTTGCAAAGCTATCCTCCTCGTCTTGCGGCGTTTCAGTTTTTTCCTTCAGGAAATCCCTTTCTTTTTGTGTTGCCTTTGGGATTAGAAGGTGCTGCATCCTATAAGTACCCCTTTACCCCGCCCTCAGAGTTACTAGTAGTAGCAGGCCACAAACATGCAGCATAAAAGACGTATCACAGGACGTAGCTTGTATTTAGGGGGATATGCTTACTCCTACCATGATAGGGCCGGTAAACGCTTTGTCTGGCCAGTGTGTATCTACACTTTTGGCATGTGATAAATAGCTCTTCTTAAAGAAAACATGTCAATCATGGTATAGATAAGTTATCACATGCATTTCACCTACCAGCCCTCGCATCATGCTATTGAAACCATGTACCACCCGTCTAGATTGCGTATCAGACCTTCCTATGGTCATGCCCGTGCCCAACCCTCCGGGCCAGTCCGTGGCTCTCGGGGCACGCTACACTGTAGGCCTGCGAGGGAAAATACGTGATATGCCATATGATATGACAACAGATATTACACCCTCTGAAAGCCTGGGTTCAATTCTCTGCAATTTGGCAATTCTTCTTTAGTTTCAATGCGTGGCATCATGTAAGCAGTCTTTAAATATCTTTAACCTGTGTAGGTGAGAGCGGGGCACAGTGAGACAGCAGGCACAGTGAGACAAAGCCCGTAGCATCTAGCTGGTAATGTTTACAGGGTAACCCTCTTTTGTATAGTACAAAAAGTAAGTAAGTGAAAGACTGTCCTATCTCATGAACGCTTACACAGCATATCGAGAGTGGAATTTCAATATTTTGGTTTTTAGCCTGTAAAAGTAAATAATTTTGTTGAACGACTTTCTGTTATAATTCTCAAGAAAAATGTTATAAAGAAAATCAATTGCCAGGGATTCAAACCTTGATTATTTGTCTTAGTTTAGTGAGAAGATGAACCACAATACAGGCATACGGTCCGCATGATTCAAATATTTTATAACGAGAGCTGCGTGGGGCACAGTGAGACAGTTTTAGGTGGGGTACAGTGGGACATCACAAAATAAACTCGAGACGACCTGAATGTAATGCATAGCTCACAATTCACTATTAGAAACAAAATGCCTGCTATAAACTACTGATTTTAGTGAGTCATATCCAAAGGGAAGCATCAGAAAGAATTTTGATTAGTATGTAACAGGTGCTGCAGGTTAAATAAGTCGTGCATGTGTCATGGGCAATGAAGTTTCGAAACATGCTCAAAAAGGACCTAAAAAATCGCCTAGCCAGCTGCTTTTATAAGAGTACAGTAGTTTCTGTAGCAACAATTGATAGAACAATTCCACAGGTCCTGAGGATCGGTGGTAATGCCATCAGATGCCTTGTCTCACTGTGCCCCACCTGCTGTCTCACTGTGCCTCACCCACGGGGCACAGTGAGACACTTAACGAGCATGGACATAACTCAAAATTTCTCCAAACCTGTAAAAGGTAGGAACCTGAAACTACTGGACAATATACCCAACGTCATCTATATCTATATACATATATAAAATTCAACTCCCCACATTCCTTTGTCTCGGGTGTTCTCAATTATGACTAACCTGATTGTCACAACATTTCACCACAGTGTCCTGCTATGTCTGAACTGTGTTTGTATCACTTCAAATTTATCAAAACTTCCGAATATTTACTAAAATGACAAGTTTTCTGTGAATTATGGCTGTCTTGCTGCAGTCAAAGCAGGAGCAACAGCAGCAGCCAGTCACAGCGAGTGTTCACTTTTATTAAAGCAACACTATAGAAGGATAGATGAATGAATGAAGCCATTAAAAGGAATTAGTGTAGGAATTAGACAGCCACGTACATTTATATATATGTGTATAGACAGATAGATATACTACTCTAAAAATATGAAAGAATGTTTAACATGAGGAAGAATACGCGAAATAATTGCACAATGGGCCGACAAGGACAACACTATGGCCAAGGAGAAGATATAATTACTTTCAAGGCCCCAAAGAATACCATGCATGGTTACAAAGAAAAGCAAAAATAACACTATTGGAGGAATGGCCGGAGATACATTGGATGGTTGATTGGGCCTTTGCATCATGCATTTATAGTTGGGACACAAGGGCTAACTCCAATGAGGCAGAGCAGTGCAAACACAATTGAAATTGCTGTACAACATAGGCCAGATCCACACAAAAGGGGAGGAAGTAGCTATTTATTTAAATTCACTGTAAACAAGTATTATTACAGATATTATCTTGACATATTCACACAACCCCTGATTGGGTAAATAAACAATAACATGTTAGTGCAATCTCTACCCGTCTTTAGACGGGTACACTGCTAGTTATCTATAATATGGACCTGATCTCATTTAACTCGTTACTGCCAACATTTTGGAACGCTTGAAAATAAAAAAAGTGTCTCACTGTGCCCCGCTCTCCCCTACTCACCAATTGACCTAATTAAGGATTTCTTTGTTTATATTTTGCTAGTTCTCATATATAGAGCAAACAACAAACTTTGCAATATAGCCAGTGTGCTGTCTTATAGTACAAGTATTACAAATAAATTTTTTTGAATCAATCAGTTAAGTTTTCTGGGAGATTAGGCAGTTTTAGTAAATTATAGTGCATTTTTTTTACTAGAATCACCAAATCTTTTGATTGTTGAATATTTAATGTTTGTTATTTCACATCAAGATGTCTAATACTTAAATACAGCTTACTGGCTATGTTATGTTGTAATTGAATTGGTGTCTATTCCAAAATTTAACATTTTATGATTAGCTATAAGCATAGAGCAAATGGTACACTTTAGAATGGCTGATAAATTACTTCCAATCTGTGCGATGTGCACAATCTGCACGTGCTATCATCTATGCCATGTAAACTTTGTGTAAACAAATTTTAAAAACAAATCCCAATTAATACACTCAATGTTTTTGCTGAAACATTTTGGAAACTTTTGACCTGGGAGAAACTGCTGCAGTTTTTGTCGTTTCAGATTTCTGAATATTTCATGATTTCATTCATGTTCCCCGAAGAGCACCTGTGCTTGTTGTTGCCAGGGTCTGGCATGCCTCTCTCAGAAGTCATCTTACATATTGTCTTTTCTCTTTACCTGAAGCATGTGTTGCCTGAAGCTACCTGGAGCTTAATTTTGAAGTTTATGCCATGTCTTGAATGCAACATATCAATATGTAATTGTCCCCAAGCTGAATCCGTCAGCCTAATGTGCCAAATGGCTTTTGCTTTGGACCTCATATATAGCTTTGTATTGAGTTTTGCTGGTATTTTTCAATTCACATGATTTGGTGACGCTGACAAGGACACCCACATAAGAATGAGGTTACAAGGAGCTGGTACAACATACAGCTGCTCTGGATGCACGATATTCCGAGATGTTGCCGTGTTTTTCCTCACGACGCTTCAATTTCTTGTAAAGCCTAATAACAAATGCAGAGAGTTCTGGCCTTTTCACCTGCACTTTTTTTTTGCTGAAATTATGGCTTATAGAAATAAGGGTGACAAAATGAAAATAAAAATTTACGAGCAATGTCTTTCCGTCAATTTTGCTGTAAACAAACTATAAAACGATTATGATATATGTGCCCAGCGAAGACCTGAGGTCATACGATGCCAGTATGAGTTTGTTCACCAGTCATATTGATGATGTATCATGATGATTGCACTCTGATAGCATGGTTAGCTTATATTTTGTGATGTCTTGAGAATTGGGGCCCCTTTACAACACCAAGATGTCACAGGACTAGATTATTGCAAGACTCTCTTGAGAGCTATCTTCCATTGCTCATGGTTATGACAAACAGCCCTCATACATTGAACACTTCCTGTGTGCTCCTAATGACCTGTCAATGGATTTTTTATTTGTGAGCTCACAGCTTGTGAAGTTAGTGTTAACTCACAACTGTATATATATATATATAACACACAGTGAGCTGCAATGTGAGCTCAAAGCAGTGGAGTCATGGTTGGCTCACAGTTTGTCATCACATGTGTGAGTTCCATATGATTTAATAATGATTTTCCTGTTGTTAGCACACTTTTTGTGAATTCAGGGTCAACTAATAAGTAGATGTCATACCATGATCTCAATATGAGGTAAAAGGAGCCAAGTCATGATTGACTCATACATTGTCATCACATGTGTGAGTTCCATAGAATTTAAAAAGGACATGCCTGTTGTTAGCTCACTATTTGTGAAGTCAGAGTCACCTCATAAAGAGATGTCACACCATGATCTCAATATGAGCTGAAAGTAGCCAAGTCACGATTGACTCCTACTTTCAAGTGCCCGTGGTCTAGTGGGTAAGGTGCTGGACTCACATGCACAAGGTTGTGGGTTTAAACCCCGCTGGGGCATGGAGGAAATGAGCAGATCCTCCTTGAATCACTGCTTCACTCCACTCAGGTGTAAATGGGGAGGTTGGCTGTAGGCGGAGAAAGACACATGATTGATCAGTGTTGGCGCCGTGTGAGGCTGCCTGCTGTATGTCCCTCAGGGGAGTGAGACAGATCAGGAATGATCAGTGAGCCTGTCAACCGAAGGTACTGTGTAAAGTCGGCTGAGCATGCAGTTGCAAATTCCAGCGTGGAAGCAGACTATAAACCCCCACCTTTTTCTTTTACCTTTGTCATCACATGTGTGAGTTCCATAGGATATAATAATTTTGTGTTGTTAGCTCTCCTTTTGCAAGGGTGAACTTATTCATAGGCATATGTCATACCATGATCTCTATATGAGCTGAAAGGAACCAAGTCATGATTAGCTCATTCGTTGACATCAAATGTATGAGTTCCATTGGATTTAATAATGATTTCTTGTGTTTTTAGCTCACTATTTGAGAAGTCCGGTTCAACTCATAAGCATATGTCATACCATGAACTCTATGTGACCTGAAGAAGCCATGTCATGATTGGCTCATGCGTTGTCATCAAATGTGTGAGTTCCATAGAATTTAATAAAGATTTTCGTGTTGTTAGCTCACTATTTGTGAAGTCAGGTCCAACTAATAAGCAGAAGTCATGCCATGGACTGTATGTGAGATTAAAGGAGCCACGTCATGATTGGCTCATACTTTTTCATTGAATATGTGAGTTCCATAGAATTTAATAATGATTTTCGTGCTGTTAGCTCACTATCTGTGAAGTCAGGGTCCACGGAGTTCTATAGGATTTAATAATGATTTTCCTTTCGTTAGCTTTTTTTTTTTCGAAGTCATGGTCAACTCATAAGCATATGTCATACTATGAACTCTACGTATATGAGCTGAAAGGAGCCAAATCATGATTGGCTCATACTTTTTCATCACATGTGTAGCTCCTTATAATTTAAGGATGATAAGTGAGCATGTGTCACACCATGAGCTCTATGTGAGGTGAAAGCAGTGTAGTCATTGTCAGCTCAAAATATGAGATCAAATTTGTGAGCTCCCAATGACCTCGTAGTGATATAGTATCACTTCTTGTAAAGTCAGGTTGAACTTGTAAGCATATGTCACACCATGAGCTCTATGCGAGCTGAAAACAGCAGTGTCATGGTTACCTCATATGCCGACATCATATTTGTGAGCTCAATATAAGTGAATCATTATTACATTTTATTAGACCAAGAACACTCTCTGAGCTGAAAGCAGTGCAGTCATGGCTATTCACTCTCTGAGATCACATTTATGTCACAGATAGCTCATGGCTAACTCATTGCTGTGAGCTTGTACCAGTGACCCTTCACTGACTCCCTCAAGATGATTGCTTCGTAACTCACAGGGAGCTTACTGGAAACTTGTGGTTTGTACTCTTGTTCTTGTGTCACACAGAACGAACCATGTTGCTTCAAAATGAGTTAATGTTGATGTATTTGTTAACATTGATGTATTTGTGTGAGGCATCCGTGAGTATGAAGATGAACTCACGATGAGGTTATCATGAGATCAATGTCTTCACTGAGAAATCATCTGTGGGTCACGGGGAGCTCACAGGATGAACTCAATGTATGAAGTCTGCAGGAAATAACCAAGAGAACTGGAAGTTAGCTCACAAGACACATCATTGATGTGACCTCATTGTGACATGCTATGAACTAATGCTTTCACTGATTTGCCGCATGTGGTGCCATCTATAACAAACGTTAACATGACAGTTAATAAAATACTTTTATTTTCAATTATGAAATAAATATAACCCTAAGCCTAAGGAATAAATAATGTCATAACATACAATGTTAAGCATCATTTCTGAAAGACAGTTGTGTTACAGAATTATGTTAAATTATCTTAAATTGGTTTTAATGATTGACACTTTTCTGATCAAATTTTCCGACTTCAGATATCCGTAAGACTTGAAGTGAATAATCAGTTGTTGTGCTAAAATAAAACATTTGATTGCTCACTGATGACTTGCAGCTAATTCAGCAAGAGTCCCAGCAAAGGACAATAAGTTGGACTGCTCAGTAAAAAGACTGACTGACAATGATTTGGATGGTCCAAATCACAATTAACAGTAGGGGTAAGGTGGCATGCATCAATGTGAGTGCAGAAGGGAAGCAATGTAATTATCTTGTTGCTGACCAGTTTCAGAGTAGGACATCATTCATCTTACAAATGTTTTAGAAACTAAAATCTAGCTCATGAAAATATCACAAAATGAGATTTATATCAGACCTCACAGCAAGTTCACATTAAGCTCATATTCTTGAATGCTAAGTATTCAAACTATCTAACAAATAGTTCACGGTTAGCTCATAGTTATGAGTTCACACGTATGATCCAACACTGAGTTCTTAGAGATGGCACCAAGAACACACAGACAGCTCATGGCAAGCTCATAACACCGAGGTCACTGGTGGCTAAATGATTACTCATAACTGAGTCATCAATAGCTCACAATAAGTTTATGGCTGTGAGTTAACACTTGTGACTAAACAAGGAGTTACTGATACCTCATATAACTCATGATTAGTCACTGATAGCTCATGGCAAGCTCATAGCTGTGAGCTATACTTGTAATGTGACCTGTCAAAAAGTACAATAACACCTCAAATATGACTCCTGAATGACTCACAGGGAGCTCACTGGAAACTCATAGCATGTTCTCATTTTCTCGTGTCACACAGACTGAAGCATGTTGCTTCAAAAGTAGTTAAAGTTGATCTATTTGTGTTAGGTATCTGTGAGAACGATATAAACTCACAATGAGGTTATCATGAGATCAGTGTCTTCGCTTGGTGGTGTCTTTCAAGGCTGTGCTTTCGAACTCATAACTCTGTGCAAATACAACTGGCTGCCAACTGCTGACGTGACATTTCTGTATGTATCAACAGAAATTGCCATCCACCCACATTTACCCAACATCAATTGTGATTTTTCAAAATGACAGAAAAAAAGATGACACTTTGCTGTTGATTAAATATAAGACATTACTGGAACTTAATTACAACTTTGTCTTATGCCAATACCATAGAATTTTACATGGTAATGTCTGAAGCGTTGGTTTCTTTTCACTTCAAAATTCTGTCAAAATTAATTTTCAGCATGTGCATTCAACTTTTGAAAGCCTACTAATAAAACACTGATATGCTGAAGCCGTTATTAGGTGTTAGATGCACATATTCATATAATGGGGAAACGTCATTAGGAAGCCGTCTTTACATGCAAGGCGTAATGTCGCATATTCTTGGTTTTATGCAAATTGCATCCTTCATAATATGACAAAGCAACATATTGAATTAATGCACTGCAATCCAATATATATCTGTCTGCTGCTTTCATTATGCTGCTAGTGCTAATTACCAGTTTATATGTGAGAAGTGCCAGGAAGTAATGTCTTAACGACTTTATATTCTTTGTCTAAATGCATTCAGATATGAATCATGGAACCCATATACCCATATAACTTGCGTGCATGGACTTGTTTGTGGGGAATGGATTGGTTGTTTTCACAAACTTAATTGAGTTCTGACTGCTCAGCTTTGTTTCGGAAGCGACTTGGAAGGATCCCCTGAGGTTAAGATTGAGTTTTCTTGAGTGGTCCGCTCCATTTTGTTGCCTTTTTGGTGGTAAAGTCTTCAGTCATGATTGGATGGGACCTCCTGGCCGTTCTCTTAACTGCCTGCTCTGTCACTATCTTCTATGGACCTCAGAGCTCTAAAGCATAAATGTGTTCTTTTGCAAGTTTATTGGTCCTGACCACCCCACCAGTCCCTGGCCCATCGGGAATATTGATCTAGGGAAGTCGAAATGATGGGCCGCCTTATTTTTGTCAGTGTTGGAGATAATGTGCTTCGAATATCAATAATGGTGGTGTGCTGTGTGCTACAGCTAACTCATGAAGATATGGACCAACACTGGTATGGGGAGTGCAGCCCTCTGACCAAATTGCTGTCATTCGGAATGATTGGTTGCCAATGGTTTGCAAGATTCAGAGTAATACGGTTCAGATAACAACTACCGATATATATAGTAGTTGTACCATGGGCATTGTGGTATACAGAGATATATACAGCCGAGGTGGTAAATATAACCCGAATATATATATTTACACCATATTCGCTGATAAATCCTTCACTAAGGTGCTGCAGAGGCGTAAAAAAAAAAAAACACTGATAAATCCTTCAATATTTACCATGATATTATAACAAAACAACCCAAGTCAGGGTCACTGAGTAACAATATCACGAGCTGTTGTGTGAATTAATATCACTCGAGCCCGCAGGGCGAGAGTGATATTAATTCACACAACAGCGAGTGATATTGTACGAAGTGCCCTGACGCGTGGTTGTTTTGTTTTTATCACCGGGTTTTACCTCAAATTTTCAATTATAAAGAGAGACTAAATGTGAGGTCACCATGGAGAAACAGTAGTCGTGACGTCACAACCTCATTGTTTTGGCCTTTGTTTGGTTTGTGACGTGATCAGGCATCTGAAATGCCGGTGATGTCATAACCATTGTTAAAAAATATCGCCCTTGAAGGGTGGTATTTTTTACAATATCATAGTCCCCTGATATTTTGACTGTAAACAGTGATATTCACAGCCAACCAGGTGATAAATATCGCCATATACCACATATATTTAGTGGTCACATGACAAGTGGTGATGTCACGATGCACAAACACTGAATCAGCCAATCAGAAGACTCAAGACTCAAGACTCAAGAATTTTATTTCCCACAAAATTACAATTGTACAATTTTGAACTTATTATTGATTTCAAGAAAAAGTAACTCTAGTTAAATACAACATGTACAATTAAAATAAATTCTGTGGACAGGATGACCTATCTAAGACAAGGATCTTGTCGCTAGCGACAAGCCAACCTGGGGAGTATGGGAAGATCCAGTCATGATATTTAAAAAATTGTAGACTAGATTATTATCATTGACATTCCATCAGCAGATCAGAAATTTTAAAATCTTTGACAATCGTCAGAAATGACATATAAAAAGATAGTAGATCAGACATTGCATTAAATTACTGGAGCATATTTGAACATACACACAGAAAATTTGTTAGCATATTCTCAACCAATAGGTTTTCTTTACCTTAGTCAGTCAGACTATCTATTGCAAATATAGCAATGAACCCTATTACAGGTATTGTTGTATGTACTAAGCAAAAATTGCTTTGCATATTTGCTAAAACCCTCAAAACTATGTGTTGTAATTTTATTTTTGATATCAGTGGGGAGATTATTATATTGATTTGGTAGACGGTATCTAATACTGTTTTTCACAAAAGCATGTTCGCTTTGAGGAATTCTTAAATTAGATCTTCCTCTAGTGTTATGATTGTGAACTTGTGAATTTGTTGCAAACATGTCTGTAATAAAGTACTTGGGCAAGGTTCTTTTTTGATGTTTATATATAAAGCGCATTTCCTGGAGTTTAAGCATATCACTAATTTTTAGAGTATTTAAGACTTTCATAATTGGTTCAGTATGTGCATTGTATTTGGCATTTACAATTATACGAACCGACCTTTTTTGCAATTTGTACAGTTGTTCACATTTTGTTCCCCAAACAAGTAATGCATAATTTAAGAAAGGCAAAATTAGAGAATCGTAAATAGTTTTAAGAATGTTACATGGCAGAATGTTTTTCATTCTATTCATCACGCCATTTGTTTTTGCAATTTTTTGGGAAATCATGTTTAAATGAGGTTTCCATGTGAGATGGGAATCCAGGATAATACCAAGGTATTTAAATTCATTTACAATTTCAATTTTTTTGTCATTTATAAAAATATTTATAGGATTTAATTTTCTTTGTTTAGTGTGGAACCTCATCATTTTTGTCTTTGCTTCATTTATAGATAATTTGTTAAGTTTAAACCAGTTATTAATGACATTTAATTCATCATTAATGGTATTGGTTTGATTTAGGCGGCTTTTTAATACAGTGTAAAGTGCTGTATCATCAGCGTAGATTATAGGTTGAAAGATGCTGCATGTTTGTTTCAGATCATTTAGATATATTATAAATAATAAGGGACCCAAAATGGATCCTTGTGGCACTCCTGTTTGAATAGTTAGGTAATCAGATTGGACATCAAATATTTCAAGGGTCTGTTTTCTATTTGAGAGGTAGCTTCGTAAGAGCAACAGAGAGTTCTCTGCAAATCCATAGCTTTGTAGTTTATATAAGAGTATTTCATGATCAAGAGTGTCAAAGGCCTTTGAGAGATCAATAAATACCGTCAATGGAATTTCTTTTTTATCCATGGAGAGTATTATCCTGTCTATTAATTCCAAGGCAGCAAGCTCTGTAGAGTGACCACTTCTAAAGCCATACTGATTATCATAAAATAGTTGATTGCTTCTAAAGTAGTCATAAATTTGATCATGCATGATTCTCTCAAAGACCTTTGACAAGCTCGGTAAAATTGAAATAGGTCGATAGTTGTCGAATATATATTTTTCTCCTTTTTTATGGATTGGGAGCACTTTCGCAATTTTCAATTTGTCTGGAAAGATTCCTGATTCCAAACTTTGATTAATTATTAGGGTAAGGGGTTTAAGAATATCAAGTTTAATTTCTTTAAGCAGCTTATTTGAGATTCCATCAATGCCACAGCTAGATTTTGGCTTCAGGGTGTTTATAATTTTAAGAACACATTCCTCATTCACGTTTTGGAAGTGGAACATGTTATTATTATTATTTTCAAGGAAATTTTTAAATTCTAATCCCTGCGGTTGAGCAATTTTATCTGCTAAAGACGGACCAATTTTGATGAAAAAATTGTTAAATTTGTTTGCAATTATGTTTGGATCATTGCAAGGAAGGTCATCAATAATGAAGTGGTCAGGATGAGAGTTATCTTTTGAAGGTTGAGTGATATCTGTAATTACATCCCATGTTTTTTTAATATCATTTCTATGCTTTTCAAAACATTCATGGAAATACAATTTTTTCGCCCCTCTAATACTTTTCTTGAGTATTGAGTTGTAGGTGCGCAGATTTATTTTTAGCGTTTCATGGATGGGGTCTATGTTTGGAGTAGCACGTAAACGTTTGTACAATTTGTCTCTGAATTTAATAGAATTAATTATAGCTCTTGTTATCCAAGGTGTGCTTTAAGACAGCATTTGAATCATGACGTCATGACAGATGCCATTGAGCCTCACTCTGGAGTTTACAGGAGCTTTTGTACCTACGCCCTCGGGTTTTATTTACCACCTCGGCTGTATATATCTCCGTATACCACGTATGCCCATGGTATAACTACTATATATATATAGAAGTCCCAACTACTCTCATCTGTGGAATCTTTTACAGGGGCAGAATAACTGCCTGATATAAGGAGCATTATTGTCTCATCCTAATGACATCCAGGTCGGATGGATGAAGTGCACTTAGAGATTGTCACAGTGAATGTCCGCAAATGACCAACATGCTCCCGTATTTCCCTGGGGTCAGTGTCATTGGACTCTTCAGCAGGTCAGGGAGCTCTGGTCATGTGGTCACATCTGGCCAGTGCAGAACCAGTGTAATGCCCCTGCCGATGAGCTTGGCAGAAACACGGCCACACAGGCTGAGATGTGCACTCTGCAACGTATCTATCTCCAGTTGTTGTACTGTTGTACCATGGGCTTCCCCTGCCTCTTACAGCCTCTAAAAGCCAAGGGATTGGCATCTGTCCTTGCAGCCACAGACTCAAGCCGACTACGAGCTATAATGAGCCCTCAGCCATTGCCCTGTTCAGTTTAACTATTGCTAAAAAGAGTAAAATTATCAGAATGCAGTGATAAGGGGTCATAATCTTGTGAGAGTAGCCTACACCCCAAGCCCAATGCTATTCCGATGGAGCTGAGGGAGTACTTTTGCAAGATTAGTTATTTAGCTCAAAGATCCCTGATACAAATTCAATGGACATGAGGACACCTCACTGGTATGATGAAAGCAAAGTGTCAATGATGCATGCAATATTAGTGTACCTATTACCGTGAGACATATTTAACTTAAAATTCAATGGCAAATCACTGAGGGGCGTACCCGGGGGGGGGGGGTACTTCGCGGAGTTTTGGATACGGAACCATTCTAATCCAGAAACTAACGCCCAAACCACAAACCATTCTAATCCTACAGAAAAAAAATTGGCGACCAATTTAATCTTTATCCTTTCAAAACCATTTTAATCCTCTTTTCAGGCCAATTCTAACGACACCAAACACGTTGGGGTTGCAAAAACCAGAAACAAATTAATCAGAATTGTCAAAAAACCAAAACCATTTTAATCCAAAAAGGCCAAAAAACTAGTACCATCCAGCGGAGCCTCCAGATACACCCTTTCAGAGTGAGTACCGCCCCCGGGGGGCGTACTTACTTCCAAGAGAAACTGTATGAGAACCTATTGTAGTCCTACAGGTGACTAATGAAGAATATCGACCAATTTTTAATTCTTTTCACTTTTTCTTATTCCGTCTCTTTTTTGTTTATTTTTTATCATTTTAAGAATTTGGTTTATTTTGAAGTGAAAGTAAATTTCTCAAGGAGAGTAATAGTCCTTTTGATGCTGTGGAGGTTTGATGGTTTTCTCAGAATTGTGATACCATTCTAAATTGCTGCTTTTAGATGTATGCCATCTTCTAATGGGACCGAGTGACATAATTTAATGCTACTGCAATTCTGCCCTGGCTGCTTCTCTTCTATTTGACAGACATTTCTAACAATTCCTGTCACTTGTTCTTGCCACAGTCATCTGGACCTCACAGAAGCCTTTGTCCACAATGCCAAACTTGCTCTTTTTTCTACATTTGCCTCCACTCTGAATTTAAATCTAGCAAAATTCTTTTAATGCTTATCATTTCCAGACCATTGCTTCATGGCTATGCTGGAAACGTTTGAGATTTCTTTTTTGAAAACTTTTTTATTGTCATAAATGAAGTTGACATTTGAAACCGTTTTCCTGCCATGCGTTAGGAAATGTCAAGAAGCCGAATAAGAAAATCTGAAATATGAAATGACAGGTCTGTGTATTCTTCGTATCAACTGGAAAACTTTGCTCTTTATAATGTGATTTGTGAATTTTGTCATTTATAATTTTGGATTTCTCTGTGACTCACAGTTGCCTCTAAACAGCCCACACCGGTGCTGATGTGGCGTAAAACACAAACTCACTCGCTCACTCTGTGACTCACACCTTCTTTTGTATGTTGGCCATAGCTGAGCAACCCACCGCATAACAAGAATACAGTCATTTACCAGTTTAGTGGTCTGGCATTCTGGTGTGCGGTCAACTGGGTGACAAACCAACTAGCATTCTGTATTGTGCTCCGATCATTTACCAGTTCTATGGTCTTCCATTCTGTATTGTGCTGCAATCATTTACCAGTTTTATGGTCTTCGATTCTGTATTGTGCTGCAATCATTTACCTGTTCTATTGGTCTTCCATTCTGTATTGTGCTGCAATCATTTGCCAGTTCTATGGTCTTCGATTCTGTATTGTGCTGCAATCATTTACCGGTTCTATTGGTCTTCCATTCTGTATTGTGCTGCAATCATTTACCAGTTTTATGGTCTTCGATTCTGTATTGTGCTGCAATCATTTACAAGTTTTATGGTCTTCCATTCTGTGTTGTGCTGCAATCATTTACCAGTTTTATGGTCTTCCATTCTGTATTGTGCTGCAATCATTTACCAGTTTTATGGTCTTCGATTCTGTATTGTGCTGCAATCATTTACCAGTTTTATGGTCTTCCATTCTGTATTGTGCTGCAATCATTTACCGGTTCTATTGGTCTTCCATTCTGTATTGTGCTGCAATCATTTACCAGTTTTATGGTCTTCGATTCTGTATTGTGCTGCAATCATTTACCAGTTCTATGGTCTTCCATTCTGTATTGTGCTGCAATCATTTACCAGTTTTATGGTCTTCGATTCTGTATTGTGCTGCAATCATTTACCTGTTCTATTGGTCTTCCATTCTGTATTGTGCTGCAATCATTTGCCAGTTCTATGGTCTTCGATTCTGTATTGTGCTGCAATCATTTACCGGTTCTATTGGTCTTCCATTCTGTATTGTGCTGCAATCATTTACCAGTTTTATGGTCTTCCATTCTGTATTGTGCTGAAATAATTTACCGGTTCTATTGGTCTGGTATTCTGGATGGTGCTGACCATTTGTACATAGCACGATTAAGGTGACCAAGTCTGTGGTAACTGGATTTTACACTCGAAGAAAGACGAGTATTAACAATCAGCTGTTTGGGGCCGCCAATGACCTCACAACACGCCCTATCCATTGCATTGAAATCAACTGTTGTTTGTCATTGAGTAACTTGTGACCTCATTGATGAGTGCTCTGACTCATAGAGAATAACATGGTATGGATAAGGTATGACCTCACAAGGAACATGTCAGTGCAACTCTGTAAGCACTTGTCATTTGGTGGCTATAACAACTCTGCTCCCCATTAACACAACATTACAATAGGCCGGTTCAAACTGAGACTTGCCGACCTGGGGTTTCTTTCTTCACTCTGCTGTTGTATAGTTAGAGAAATGGGTACCCTAGTGTGGGGGTCGTTTTGAACAATTGTATTGTACCTGTGCAGGAAGCCTGTTCTATCTGGGTTACAACTATCTGATCAGTTCCTCATAATGTTGGATCAGTAAAAAGCAGCTGTAAATCAGGTTTTGTGGGAATTGTGCAATCCAGAAGTAATCCAATTCGCTTCACTGTTTATCTTCTTGAGACTCATTAACCAAAGGTAAACATCCTCTCCAAGGTGTGTAAAACTTTCCTGTTGCAATTTAAATGCCTGTGATTCATGGCCTGTCTGAAGTTTGTCATTAATTACCACACATTATCACCCTAGTCCTCCTTCAGCCGTTTAGTGTGAAATAGTGGTGTCAAGAATGCGGAAGTGTCTGATTCACAATGATAGTCTCTTCAAGTTGTTTGGAGAAAAAGACTTCCGTTGCCAGGTGGACAAATCCGCTAAATGCAGAGATCTTACAGAAATATCCACAGTATAAAATAACTCCTTGCTCTCTGATCAGCCCACTATAGCAGAGGCAGCAGAAGAAACTCTTGCTTGTCTCGATCCCAAACAAGATTGAGGTTTACTTGATACCACAAAACTTTAATGTATCATTATTACTCAGATGTGAATATTGCTTTAAAACACTGGTGCATTTTTAATGGAGGTGTGTGTACACATCTCCATTTATGCAGTCACAGTGACAAAGTGGAAAGTTTTGGCGGGAAATTTGAAATTTGAAATTTGAGCATTTTCAGATGTCTTTTTGGCCCTGACTCGGCAATTTTGTTTGGAGAAGTTTGGAATGAAGAATGCACCTTAGCTTGATTATAGAGCAAGCATCTGACATGGGAATGAATAGACGGCATATTGTTATTTGGACGTGACTTCGTTTTTAGCTTGCTTGAATCCACTACGGGCGGCATCACACGTTGTGTATTAGCCACTGTGCCTTAACTTTTGCACCTGTATATATGATATTTGGCACATGAATGGGTCTTGTAGAATATATGTGTCTTTTTGTGTTCATATTTAAGCAATCCGTACAGTTTTTGTAAAATATTGGAAATTAATAATAATTTTTTTTTCCTTTCCGGAGCAGAACTTAGAGACAGTTGTACCTATGAACATGAAAATCTGCCATATTATGCATTAAATACTCTAAATGTGCCTTTTGGAGGTCGTAGTGCTCTTAAAAAAATTAATAAGAGCAAAAATGTTAAAATGTTATTTTTTCAATGCTCCATGATTCCATCTATTTTGGAGTTAGACCTCTGAAATTTTGCATTTAGGTGTCTTAATTATACCTCTTTTTAACCGGCCAATGGCCGGTTAATAGAGGAGGGCTTAAGGTGAAATGGGACTCTTGTCCACTTGTCCATGTGTAAACTTGTCCACTTGTCCACTTTTCTTGTCAACACATTTTGAATTGCCCATTGCGACTTTAGTATTTCACTTGGATTTATGAAATTTGGTACAGGGATTCACTTTGGGGTTTCCCTCAGAAATTTTGGGAAAAATCCAAGATGGCCGCCAAAATGGCCACCATATTTTGAGTTGCCCGCTGTGACCTTAGTATTTCATCTAGATTTATGAAATTTGGTACAGGGATTCACTTAGGGGTTCTCCTCAAAATTTTTAGAGAAATCCAAGATGGCTGCCAAAATGGCCGCCATATTTTGAATTGCCCATTGTGACTTTACTATTTCACTTAGATTTATGAAATTTGGTATAGGGATTCACTTAGGGGTCCCCCTCAGAAATTTCCGGAAAAATCCAAGATGGCTGCCAAAATGGCCGCCATATTTTAAATCGCCCATTCTGACCTTAGTATTTCACTTAGATTTATGAAATTTGGTACAGGGATTCACTTAGGGGCTCCCCTCAAAAATTTTTGGAAAAATCCAAGATGGCTGCCGAAATGGCCGCCATATTTTAAAATACCCACTGTGACTTTAGTATTTCATTTAGATTTATGATATTTGATACAGGGATTCACTGAGGCGTTCCACTCAAAATTTTTTGGAAAATCCAAGATGGATGCCAAAATGGATGCCATATTTTTAATTGCCTATTGTGACTTTAGTATTTCACTAAGATTCATGAAATTTGGTATAGGGACTCACTTTCGGGTTCCCCTCAAAATTTTTTGAAAAATCCAAGATGTCTGCCAAAATGGCCACCATATTTTACATTTCCCACTGTGACTTTATTATTTCACTTAGATCTATGAAATTTGGTATAGGGATTCACTTAGGGATTTCCCTCAGAATTTGGAAAAATCCAAGATGGCTGTCAAAATGGCCACCATGTTTTAAATTGCCCACTGTGACTGTAGTATTTGACTTGCAGTTCTGAAATTTGGTATAGGCATTTGCTAAGGGGTTCCCCTCAAAGTTTAATGGCATGCAGCAAACACTATCAGTCTGGCTATCACTGCTCAATACAAAACAATCCATGTAATAATATATAAATCACCCTCTTCATGATTTCAATCTCGAATATACAATTGCCAAAGGCCGGTTTTGAATCCATGGATTCTTGTTATGACTAAACTCATTTGGAGGGCCAATCCTGTGAAGTTTTCATAAAAACTAAAAAACTGGAAAAATATTAGGATTTCCAATATTTTTCTCAATTTTGGTTTCTCGCAATTAATGGTAATGAATAAATTGGTAAACTTCAAAAAATATTTTAGTTTTAAAAACATCTTCGTAACTTTCATAGCCATATATATATACTTTTAGTTTAGTGTAAATTTTGTGTTGGAACTGTTTTGTCACAGCCCAGTGTCAGAGCCCATTGGATTTTACTGGGCACTCACGGAAATAGTTGAAGTTCATATCCCCTGAAAATGACTAAGGACACTACACCACCTCCATTTTGAACCCCTGGGTTCTTGTTGTCAGTTTGATGTGATTTAACAGTACTAACAAAAGTGCAAGTTACAAGAACCTTAAAGGAGGCGTCTAACTAACTTAAACCTCATATGGTTCCTCTTCTATACCTTTTAAATTTTGCAAAATAAACAATCTGATTGTTATTACTGCTAATCAAAGGTTATCTGTGTCATGTATATACACTATACAGGCACTTTTACGAAACTGGCCGCACATGAATGCCCGCGCCCGCGGGCTGCCCGGGCTGCCCGGCCTGCCCGGCAATCATTAAGCCAATGCCCGGCCTGGCCCGCAGTAGTCAGTCCGTGCCCGGCCCACAATAGTCAGCCCGTACCCGACCCGCACTCGCACACTTAATTGTGCTGGTGCATAACTTGTACACTGAAAATCTTTTTGAGTTGATTGCTTAGTCATTGGTCATGATTAGACAAATGTTTTAATAGGTAATCAATTTAGGGTAAGGTGGGGGAAATCCGGCCCCGGGGCAATTCAGGCCCCAAAGATTAAAATCATTAACAAGTAGATTAAAAACAGTAGCAAACAAACGAACATATGATTAGGGTCACTTTGTTAGATTGTTTCAAAAACCATTAAAGGGCCGGATTATCCCCGTGAATAAGAGGGGGCCGGATTTCCCCCACCTTACCCTACTTCGTCAACCTTTGCTGAAGTTTGTCAATTAAAGCAGGGGCCACATGTTCCAAATTGCCTTTGTATGAGGATTGTTCCCCCAGTGAGTCCAAAAAGTTGTATGTCAGGGCCTACAGAGTGCATGGTCCCACAACCACACATATGGAATTCACAGTTGAATTGGTACATTCCACTGAACTGAGGTTCGAAACAGGTGATTGCAACAAACAGTCAATGCCAAACAATGCTAAACAAGATTATCCAGCTTGCTATTTTGTAACAGGGCCTCTTAAGACACTGTCAGAGCAAAGGAATATGTAACAGAGCCAGGGACTTTTTGCCCAAGAAATTATAATTGAAACATTTGAGCATCCATTTATCTGCATGGAATTGTTCACGGACTATTGCTATATTGCATGAGATATCTATTATTTGGAATGGCTAGCAAGGCAAGTCGTAGGATACTTATTTACAAGAAAGGTAAGACCAAATTCTCCTATTACCATGTCAACACAGAATTTTTTGCCAACTCCCACTGAAATTTTGGAGGCTGTTAATCAAATATCAAAGATGTTTCAAGGTTACACTTTGCATAGGTTTGGTCCACAGTGACTACATACACAGTTCTAAGTGGTTTTCTGTAGCTGACAGCAATTTGATTTTATATGAATTGACTTTTTCTGAAACATGTGCTTTCTCCAAGCCAATGTTTTGATGAAACAGGAAGTTATGTAAATCATGTACAGTGCTGTCACGTTGTTGCACCATGAGCAACTGAAGACCTTTTGCTCCAGAAGCTTTCTGATTCACTAAATCCTTGGATATTAGAAGACGAATGAAATTGATTTTTTTAGCGGATATCATGAACATGGTTATCCATCTGGTTGTGGACAAATTAGCAGTCATTGATATTCTGGTCAAGATTTATGAGGCCATTAAAATGGATCAATGACTGGTGTAGTCCAGTGACTGGCACAATTCAGCTATGTGCAATTCAATTCAAGTAAATTTGGCATCAGTGCAAATTCTATTCAATTCACTTACTTTTTGTAATGTGCTCAATTCTATTCAATTCGATTCGTAGGGGTAGTCAAATCAATTCAATTCATTTTGTCGCATAACTTGTCTTATTGATACATTTTGTAAAGTAAAACATAGGCTGCGTAGCAGCAAACTTTCAGCGAAAAAACAACATTTTAAAAGGACACCATTACACCATAAAAGTGATTTGAACCACATTGCATGTGGTATTTGCAATAGTAGCCAGATCTTGGTCTGAAATTATCTATATGCCCCGCCATATGCCCGCCTGCATGCCAGGGTATGTTGAACGATAGAAAGGCCTTACTAGACCAGTATACGCATAATATGGACCAGTTTCATGCATAAACAAGGAATAAGTTGTGAGGTATGAGTCAGAATATTTCAAAAAGCATTAATTGTAAGTATCAAGCAGACCAACAAAAGGCACTAAAATATTATATATAGGGAATGTATATAAACTTTAATCTATGAACATGCAATGATGGCCTGGAAACAAAAAACAATAATTTTAATATTTTTTTGTCAATAGTTCAAGATGTATAGATTATCTAAGAATCACACCCACAAAAGACACAAATGTATCATATAGGTGACATGTGTAACAAATTTCATCCATTTACATGCAATTGTTGCCAAGTTTTGGCCCAAATGAAAAAAAAAATTAATAAATTTTTCTCAATATTTCAAAAAGTATAGAATATCAATCAATGAGACTATCAAAAGGCACAACTGGACCATATAGGCTACATGTGTAAAAAATTTCATCCATGTACATGTAACAGAGGCTGAGTCATAGCCCGGAAATGAAAAAAAAAAATGTTTTGTTTTGTTTTTGTCAATATTTCAAAAAGTACAAAATATCCATCCATAAGACCATCAAAAGGCACAACTAGACCATACAGGCTACATGTGTACCAATTTTCATTCGTGTGCATGCAATAGGGGCTGAGTCCTAGCCCGGAAACGAAAAAAATTTTTTTTTTATATTTTCCTCAATATTTCAAAAATTACAAAAGTTCCATCAATCAGACCATCAAAAGGCACAACTAGACCATACAGGCTACATGTGTACCAAATTTCATCCATGTACATCCAATAGGGGCTGAGTACTGCCCCGTAAACTATCTATCCGCCGACCGCCCGGACGCCCGCCCTGCGGACGGACAACTTTTGACCAAAGTGATAACAATACCTTCAGCGAACGAAATTCGCTGAAGGTAAAAAGTGTAACATAACTTTGCTCACTGATCATTGACTAATAGGTATGTATGTCAGGGTAGTTGCTGATGTTATAGCTTGATCATGGAATATTCAAGAATGCTTGAAGGCACATATTTGTGTCGTAACTTATGAAACAAGGTTAGTTAGTCATTTTGTTCTTATAGGTTGATCATGCAATGACCTGCGTAGACTTTATAAGTATAAAAGCCAGCAAACTAATATTGTATTATTATCATAACTTAATCAAACCACTGCAGCTCTGCTGTTGTAGTGGTTTCTACAATTCGTTCGAGATCTCTTACACACCTGTGAAATTTCTCAAAATTTATAGAGCACAAGGCTTTTTCTTAAAGCCAAATCCAGCCCTGTCCTTAACACAACGGTTAGATATACCCCTTTTTTAATGTATATCATTCTCAATTTCGTGATACACTCCCTTGGTTCCCCTACCGGATCCAGAATGTGAATCCAGGCGATTATTTTCGCACCTAAAATACATTAAAAACATAGGCTGCGTAGCAACAAACCTTCAGCGAAAAAGCACCATTAGAAAGGGACATAATTACGCCATAAAAGTGATGTGAAGCAAGTGTAAATATATGCAGTAGTAGTCCAGTCTTGGCCTGAAGTTATCTATGCTCTCTGTCGTTTCATAAGCCCGTCTGCCTGCCAGGGTATGTTGAACCAGGGAAAGGCCTTACTAGACTAATTGAAACATACTATGGACCAGTTTCGTGCATAAACAAGAAATAGGTTGGATCAATCAGAGCATCAAAAAGCATTATGACATTATATAGGTGATGTATATCAAATTTCATCTATGGATATACAATAACAGCCGAGATTTGGCCTGGAAACAGAAATAATAATTTTGATGTTTTTTTGTCATATTTCAAAAGGTATAGAATATCCATGAGTCACACCGACAAAAGGCACAACTTTATCACATAGGTGACATGTGTAACAAATTTCATTGTGACCTTAATATTTCACTTACAGTTATGAAATTTGGTACAGGTATGGGCCTCTGGGTATGGATTGGGAACATGTTGAGAAATCCAAGATGGCGGCCATTTTGTGGTGGCCATTTTGGCAGCCATCTTCATTCTTGAACTGCCCATTGTGACCATAATATTTCACTTACAGTTATGAAATTTGGTACAGGTATGGTACTTGGGTATTGATTGGGAACATTGTGAAAAATCCAAGATGGCTGCCATTTTGTGGTGGCCATTTTGGCAGCCATCTTTCTTCATTCTTGAACTGCCCATTGTGACCTTAATATTTCACCTACAGTTGTGAAATTTGGTACAGGTATGGGACTCTGGGTATGGATTGGGAAGATGTCGAGAAATCCAAGATGTCGGCCATTTTGTGTTGGCCATTTTGGCAGCCATCTTTCTTCATTCTTGAACTGCCCATTGTGACCTTAATATTTCACCTACAGTTATGAAATTTGGTACAGGTATGGGACTCTGGGTATGGATTGGGGACATTTCGATAAATCCAAGATGGCTGCCGTTTTGTGGTGGCCATGTTGGCAGCTATCTTTTTTCATTTATTGAACTGCTCATAGTGACCTCAATATTTCGCTTAGTGTTATAAAATTTGTTACAGGTATGGGCCTGTGGGTATGGATCAGGGACATGTTGAGAAATCCAAGATGGCGGCCATTTTGGCAGCCATCTTTCATTTCTTGAACTGCCCATTGTGACCTCAATATTTCACTTAAGAGTTATGAAATTTGGTACAGGTATGGGGCTGTGGGTATCAGACGGGAACATGTTGAGAAATCCAAGATGGCAGCCATTTTGGCAGCCATCTTTCTTCATTCTTGAACTGACCATTGTGACCTTAATATTTCACTTACAGTTATGAAATTTGGTACAGGTATTGGCCTGTGGGTATGTATGAGTAACATGTTGAGAAATCCAAGATGGCGGCCATTTTGAGAGCCATCTTTCTTTTTTTTAAGAAATCTGTTCAAACTGCATTGATTCTATTCTAATAGTCTAGCATCTTCCAATCAACTATTTCTCCTATCTTCCAATATCAGTTGCTCAGTGGTTTAAGCAATGGCACCTTCAATTTCATTGCGCAAGGTCGGGTTTTAATCCGCGGATTCTTTTTCTTAATATTTCAAAAGTTATAGAATATCCATCAGTCAGACCATCAAAAGGCACAACTAGACCATAGAGGCTACATCTGTAAAAGATTTCATCCATGTAAGTGTAATAGGGGCTGAGTCCCAGCCCGGAAACCAAAAAAATATTTTTTGTATATTGTTCTCAATATTTCAAAAAGTACAAAAGTTCCATCAATCAGACCATCAAAAGGCACAACTAGACCATACAGGCTACATGTGTACCAAATTACATCCATGTACATGTAATAGGGGCTGAGTTCTGGCCCGGAAACTGTCTATCCGCCTGCCGCCCGACCGCCTGCCCGGCGGACGGACAACTTTTGACCAAAGTGATAACAATACCTTCTTCAAACTTTGTTCGCTGAAGGTAAAAATCCGTCCAGCCTGCATTCCTACCTCCAGCACAGAAGATTTTCATAAGAATGCACTGCAGCTAACCCTCGGCACTCACCTTATTATTAATGGAATCCACTTACTAATAATTGAACATACAGAGCTTTGAAGATAGGCTAGAATCATCCAATTTTTTCAAATAGCACAAGATATTTTTAACCAAACTAGGTAAATAATCCTTTCAAGCTTCCGGCTCTGTTATCAATTCATCACTTTTGGAGCTTTTTTTTCGTGAGGGATGATCATTAATGTATATTACGGGTTGAATTGAAAATGAATTGAATTAATACCTCAATTCACAGTCTATCTCAATTCAATTCAATTCAATTCAATTCATTGCTTTTTGCCAACGTGATCAATTCAATTCAATTCATCAACTTATTGAAATTTGAATTAATTCGCATTGATTCAATTCATGAATTGAAGTGTGCCCATCACTGGTGTGGTCCATCTGCAAGTAGAAAATAAATGAGTCATCTAACTTTTAATCTTTTGGGTTACTACAGTTATCTTTTAGGTGGTAACTAAGTAACCAAAACATGGTGTATCTGGTTCTAAGCCATGTCATTGCCATCTAGAGCAAGTGTGTTAGTATGGTTGCCACACCCTGCCAACAGTGCCAAGACAACCCCTGCCCACACAGCCTACAAAAGTCACTATTTGGGGTAAAAATTACATATTCATGAGCTACTGGCCAGTGGATGTCATTTATAACAAATGACTTTCCTGTATGGAGAATAAGTTGTTCTTGGTTCCAGGTATATCCATGTATAATATTATTGTTCACTGGAAACTTACAATGTTGGGAGACATGACGTTTCCTGTAGTTGTAAAACTGTTTTGGAAATGGTCTTAACTACTTTCTAAGGAGAGTTTATCTCATAATCTCTGTCAAATACTCAAAGTAGACCATGTGTTATCCATTAAGTGGTTGCTATTGAGAGGTAAACTTTCTAATAGACCTCCTTATAAAGATTTATGGTATTTCATATGGAAAGGTCACATAAATTATACCCTTTAAGGTTTTCGCATTTAGTTAGCTGCCACTATGAAAACTGCCCTTGTCATCCATGGTAAAATTTGATCTGAAAGTGAGGTCCTATCTGAAAGGGAATTCCGGGCGGAATTTGTTGTTAACTGATCAAACCTACAAAAAAAAAATTCCTTACAAAATTTAAACAAATAAAAGCCATATAAGTGAACCCCATACATGTAGCTTGTGGTGAAAACTGGCCTTGAAAGTTTGAATCAGGGAAATTTCAAAATGGCCACCATTAATTTTGTTATTGTACTCTGCACATGCTCAATAGGTCTGAGCATGCTCAGTGAGGACCGGGTCACTCCTGGGCATGCTCACTGCCAATTACATTGCATTTCTATAATGGCAACGCGCAACTATAGGGAAGGCTGCTCTAGTTCTTGACTGAAATAGGTGAAATCGGTGAAGCTGCGGACTGGCGAAATTTGAGTCTGGGGCACTAGGAGAGCTGCCTCTCAGGTCCGTGTTTGATCCAATCTGCTATAATTAGGTAGTAGACGGCCGGAATGCAAGTGTGCACAGACTTGAAATAATACGCCTCCAGTGGAATGTCGCTTGCTGCCTCTGTAGGTAGGTCACACAACAGAAGGCTGCTGTTGCCTGTAGATCTGCAAGTGATACAAATCACTGTGACATTGTCCGAGTCAATTTATACCATGTAGGTCTTAGTTGGAAGACTATAGTATTTTGACAGTGAAGCACTTTGTCCTTGGCACTTGAAATGCCTTTGGATGACTTATTATGAGCAGAGCTGGAGGCTTAGCTTCTGGGACGGAGACTTGTCTTAGTCAGAGAGAAGCTTGTGTGCAGCATATTGCAATTATTCCAGCTATGCCTGTCAGCCAAACTATTTAGCTGCAAATTATTTTGGATAACATCCTCAATATTATCAATTTGCATCAAGGTCCTTTCTGAAAGGGAATTCAGGGTGGAATTTGTTGTTAACAATTTTGAAAATGTGTGCTGAAGGAAGATGATGATGAAGATTTGAGAGATATTGTTGTCAAGGTTAGCCTGCCACGCCTGCTGATTGTTGCTGCTATTAGTGTAAACTGTGAAGGTTTGTTTCCCTCATGAATTGATCTTTAAAAAAAACCCGATTTATTCTTTGCTATCAGGTGTTAGATTTACCATAAGTTGCTTCAATAAATCTTGCTACATCAGGCAGCTGCTCATATCGTATCATAATCAGGATTTATCTTTGCTGCCAGCAGTGCTGGGTTGTTCAAAGGGCTGCATGGTTACTCAAGAGCTATTTACTGAATTGTTACTTGATGAAATTAATTCGATTTGATTTGAAATAAATGCGACTGAATATATTTGTCGTCGCCTCAACGACGGAGACAGAGTAGTCGTCACGTATGGCTCTTGTGACTCAGCAATGAGCGTGCCTTCACCAGACTAAATATTGTGTTTCAACAGAGCAGTCCTTTTAAAATTCCTCCAAAGTCTGTAACTCTTTTTTGCAACCCAAAGCAGTTGCTTTGTGTTGGGCCTGGGGAAATTGCAATTTGCTGAGCCTTTTATGGTGGCTGTTGTTGGAAATTGCCTGCCATTTTGGCCCATTTGAGGGCTGCACCAAGGACCCAGCTTGCACCATTTCATCTCTATCTTTGATAACTTTCTCATTTAATACAGAAATGCCCCTGGGCTGCTTCTGTAAACTTGTTCTTGGTAATCCTGAAGGAAATTTGTTTTTCTCATCAGAAACTGCTAAGATCTGACCTGAAGCCCACCCAGGCCAGTGCTGAGATTGCCCAGCATGTGAACAATGTCATTTGGCATGGCTATGGCTCGGCTATTGGATTATCCAACCCATCATCTGCAGCCCGGGGCCTAAGTTATCACCTGATAAGTCTCCCAGAGGAGATTGACTCGCCACTTAACAGTTGCAGGCAATTTGTTTAGACGCTGCATAAATTCCAAGTTGTGGGAGGCTAAATAAGGAATCTCTTGTCTGTAGATTGTGTTCCCTCATTAGTGAGATTTCCTAACTTTATACCCGCAAGACATTGATGGATGTGTCCGTGTCGCGTGTTAAGTCGGCGCTTTATGCTTGCATTTTCAACATTGTTAGAGAAGTAGATGTGAAAATTTGTTCTTGTTATGGCATGGAACTAAGAACCTTACTCTTAAGCTGATGTCTGTTAAAAGGCTAAATCTACAAGTATGTACTTTACGTTTCTATAACTAATCTGCACAACTATTTTTGCCTGCCTTTAAAACATTATTTTCACTCAATGTGCTAGTCTTGTGTACACTGTAAAATTTAACATTTTTAGTTAGCTCAAATGATTGAGTGAGATGGTTGCACAATTTGTTTGAGCCATGATTGCTAGCAGTTTTGAGTTATGATAATCTTTATGTTGTTATAACTTGCAAACAACAAGCTATCTTGGCTCTAAGGAATTGTGCAACTATCTCACTCAATCAATTAAGCTAACTCAAAATTCAAAATTTACAGTGTACGATGCATTTGATACTTCTTGGAAGGCTTATTGGAAATCAAATGAAGTACACTTAGGAAGTTTTTGTGTAGAAAAAAGAACTTTCTACTCTTCACTAGAAAGAAATGTAATGCAATAACCTTTGTAGGTTTAGGGGATTGCACCAGCGGATAACTGGCCCTACAAAGTGGTCTGGTATTATTGTGTTAAATTGGTTCTTCTTGGTTCAGTGGACGACAATAAAGGTTTGGCGCTACACAATCTCCCAAATGCTTTGCTTTGTTCTTCTGTTTGCCTTTGGATTCAACTGCAATAACTGTGTTAAGCCTTTCTGTTGAAAGATTGTCTCAAAATAAGTTGTTGAGATGAACTGGACGATTCAGTTTGTAGAATCTGTAAACAACTAAACCTGATGTAATTTGATGTCAACATGTTTCAAGGTGGCCCTCTAGTAGCGACAAGTACTTTTGTCTTGAGAATGTCCCCTGGCTCTAAATTGTATAATTATGGGCGGTGGCCAAAGGCCATCCCGCCCATATTGCTGTAGTGTGAGGTTTGGTAGTCTCAGTTGTCCTCCCTATTGACGATGATTTCACTTTGCACAGGCTGCCCCAGACTTCCAGTATGAGTCAAATACATCAAATACCTTGACATCTCGCCAGGCATAACTTATGAGTGACCTTGACCTACATCTGTGACCTTGGCGGCCATATTTGTGAAAAGCTTGTTTACAAGATAACTCAATTTCTATTAATCCTGGAATCATGAAACTAGCAGGGATTGTGTATGACAGCAAGACCTTGAATGAGTTTTGACATGAGTGACCTTGACCTACTTTTGTGACCTTGGCGGCCATATTTGTGAATATCTTGTGTGCACGATAACTCCTCTTGTATTTACACTAGGATCACCGAACTAACAGGGATTATGTATCATTGTAAGACCTTGAATTAGTTTTGACACCAGTGACCTTGACCTATATCTGTGACCTTGGCAGCCATATTTGTAAAAAGCTTATATACACGACAACTCCACTATTATTCTCCCTGGGACCACCAAACTCACAGGGATTCTGTATCACAGTAACACCTTGAATGAGTTGTAACATGGATGACCTTGAACCATTTCTGTGACCTTGGTGGCCATATTTGTTAAAACTTTACGTAGTTCCTACATGATGACTCACAAGCAACAGAATCTATGGCGGTGGCCGTGGATAGGAGTCGAGGTGGATAGCAGTCGGAGGTGAATAGGGGTTGGGGCGGCGGACAGGAGTCGGGGGCGGCGGATAGGAGTCGGGGCGGCGGACAGGAGTCGGGGGCGGTGGACAGGAGTCGGGGGCGGCTGATAGGAGTCGGGGGCCGCTGATAGGAGTGGGGCTGGCGGATAGGAGTCCAGGGCGGCGGACAGGAGTCGGGGGCGGCGGACAGGAGTTGGGGGCGACGGATAGGAGTCGGGGCTGGCGGACAGGAGTTGGGGTCCGCCGGTTGCGGCGGACAGGAGTCGGGGTCCGGCGGATATTTTTTTTGATAGAAACCCCTTACCAACCCTACCCAGACTCCGTAGGTGTTTATGCCACTTGCACCGCTAGCACAGGTATGTCTCGTGCACTCATTTCTAGTACACTTTGTGTCACCATCATATCATTTGCATTTATGAATATAATTACGTTTAAGTTTACTTACACTTGAACTTAAATATATACCACCATGACCTGTGCTCAGCAAAGCACTCCATGCCATAACTACCGCCCATTGCACACTTGTGTGCCTTCTAGTTATCTATATGCCATGAATGTAATTTCTACCTTCGACAATGTATACATTGCCGATGGCGATGGGTATTGTAGTTACTTTGGGAAAATTTGTCCGACGGCGGGCGGGCTTCCGGATAACGGGCGTCCCACTTGTGTATAGGGAGTAATGCCAAAACTATGGGATGTATGCTTTTTAACCGGAGGCCGTAGGCCGCAGGTTCTTATAGGCATGTTTGGCCACTCTCCCCAGTTGCAAACTATACGCAAAATCGTCTGACACAAGAGCTTCTAGGGCTCAGCAATGGCATAGATAGGTGCTAATAGGTCTTGTGCACAAAAATTTGGAGGCACAATTTGAAATTGGAGTACCTTGAAGGGTTTTTTAGCACAAAATCTCTTGTTCAGGGCGTCCAGGTTCAACCTCTCACCAGGCCTGATCACGGCCAACTGCCTCACATCGGCATTGGAGGGCATGCAGGTATGATGCATTTGGGCTAGTCCCATTATAGGAGAGGGGTTCCAAGTTGCCAGATACAGATAATTAGAGCAAAAACAAGCCCATCTTTCTTCTTTATGTGGATTTCAGATTAATTATTATAAATCATAATAATAATAATAATAATAATAGTGATTTATATAGCGCCTCTTCCAGTAAACTGCTCAGAAGCGCTGAGAAATCATATCAGTAATTGGGAGAAAACACCAGGTTCTTTTCTAAGTATCTGTCAAACTAATTCTCAAGTTAGATCCTGCTGCCCCTCCCACTTGACAAAGTCAAATTAGGTCAAAATCACTGGAGCGGAACAATGTCAACAACAGCTTGACTGGAGTCAAAAGAAGTTTCTGACTTCTGTTTGGGCACTTCCTTTCAAAGGATAATGGCTGCAACCCTGAAATTTGCTATATACCCTTACTTCCACAAATACAACTTAATAGTGCTCTACTTCCTGAGTTGTGCTGCTCATCAGAGAGCTGGTAGCCTGGTGCAGTTCAGCTGCTGCCCACTGCTGACATAGCTGTGGTGAGCAGCATCAGCAAGAGCACCATGTAGTGAACCAGACCCCTGTTTTGGGCTGTTTTTATCTGTAACCTTTACCTGTTTGTCATAAATCCAGAATTTCATATTCCCATCACTGTGTTCTATACATGTTTTTAAAAATCAACAGTTGACAAAAAAGACGTTTCTCAGAAACGCAGAATGTCAGAAATATTTTTTTTTTATATGATTGAGTCTGTGAGAGAACCTCGGCTAATTACAGTCAGCACAAAAATTATTTGCACTCTTTGATTTTTCATCACTAAACTATTGCCATAGGTACACAAAAAGCTGCCTGATGTTATTTATAAACAGTTCAACAAAAAAAAAGTGATTGAAAATAAGTCCCCCTTTACTAAAACTTGAATATCTCAAAGTCCTCTTTTCTGATTCCTATAACAGTTTAACAATTTGTAGGCCTGCTTATTGATCTTGTGCCTGTGTATTTGTAGCTGGGCTGCTTCATTTTGTCCGCACCAGCAGACCCTGAGTGCACATAGCCCTCTGCTCAAAAATGTGCAGTTTTGACTTTCCCAAAAAAAGAAATCCCAAAGGTGGTCAAAACTCCATCCAAACTATTCTTAATGTCACCCAAGGAACCTAAACTGTGAAAATGTTGCAAAAGAAGTGTTCAATTGTCTCCTGAATATCAAAATATGATTGCGAAACAAATTTTCCCCAGTCTCTGGATGAAGTATGCCCCTGCTGGCCGCTTGCCCGCCTGCTCAGTGAAATTTGTCATATCAATTGAAAAAGCCACAGATTTTTGAAAACATGCGTAGGATCACGCGAAGGCTGTTGGCTCAGCTAGGGATAATGCCTCTAAGTACAAATATGCAGCCAACTTTTATAAACATTTGAGAAGGAATCTTTGAGATATTCCAATTTATTTAATTTTTGTTGAACTGTTTAGAATAGTATTAGTAGGTTAGTTTCATATATATCACAGATGGGATAATGAGGAGAATACTGAAGTCTGTGGTCTTACTCCATGTATATGGGTATTAAATATGACAATAAACAAGAAGCTCATGAAACTGAGATGTAAACTTGTTTCCCAAGTTGACAGTGAGCCAAGACATATAGGTTGTAATGTCTTGGGAGAGGACCAGCTGAGATTGAGAAAGTCTTTTTCAAATGTTGTATGTATCATGTAGCATCAGCCAGCATGCAACAAGTGTTACTTCAAAGGATCACCCAAATGAAGATTGTAGCTGTGTGACACTTTAGATGGCAAAGATCCTGTTCCTTGATGACTATATTTGTGATAAGTCAGAAGACGCAAAATGAAACATCCTTCCCTTAAAGAGCTTTGATTTTTTTTGCTCTGACACAAGTCTGGCAAAAACTAGGGAAAAAAACTACAAAAAATCAACCACTGAAATTGTTGGTTTATGTGTCAATTATAGTTGTACAGTGAGAATGTTCAGTTTTTAGCCTAGAAATTAGTTTTAAAAAACAGTGTTTACTGTTCAGTTCCAGTGAAATTGCTGACTCTCTGCAAGTTATTGCATCCACCAGTGACATGCCTTTTAGGCATTTCCACTCTGCTATGCTACACAACTACATCCTCCGGTTTTTGCAACCCCTGGGTTCTTGTTTATTTTTTGGACATTATTGTATCTTCTATCCTAGTTGTGCCTTTTAGGGGTTTAATCCACATGAGATTAATACTTTTCTCACAATTATTGAAAAATGTAAAAAAATATTATTTTGTGTATTGGGCGTCAAACCAAAACTATGGCATGTATATTTATCATTTTTGGGTAAATATGGTGTCTTTTATCTCAGTAGAGCCTTTTATAGGTATAATCCCCATGGCATTACTACTCTTCTCACAATCATGGAAAAAAGTGAAAAATGTTGTTTTTTTTTCGTTCCTGGGACAGAACTAAAAAACTGCTGTACTTTTGACACTGAAATTTGCATATTGTATGCATCTAATACCCAAGATGTGTTTTTTGGGGGTCTAAATGCTCTGAGAAAGTTGAACTAACGAAAATTTACCATAAATAAGAAAAAATACAATAAGTATGAGGACTTTCAAAGCATGAGCATATTCAAAAACATGTACTTGTTTGTCAATATTTAAAAATGTTGACACTAAATCTTAAACTCCAAATTATTATAACTTTATAGCTATTGGGTAATATCAAACTTGGTTACATAATCTTATGTCAGTCACAGTTGGTGGTTAAGTGGCTGGCTAATATGCAGAACACATCAAAAGCAGCAGTCTTGAAATTACGGAGATATTTTAATGAAGAAACATGCTTTCAAAACATAATTTTCCAAAATTTCCTTTTATTAGTTAAAATCTATTTTATTCTGCATTGTCATTTTATTTTACTTTATTTCTCTTCCCTAATGACTATACACACAATACTACAATGATTAGGAGTTTTTAAAAGTATATTTTTATAAAAATAAACATACAATGTTCACCAATTGTGAAAATCATGGCAAAATGGAATGGCTTTTTAAACATCTTATCATTGTTAGATAACTACATGGTATGATTGACATATTGTCTGAATCATACAGGCCAAAAGAAAATGTTGATAGAGAAAAAAACTCAAATGATAAATAGATTTAGATAAAAATTGGTTCCCATGGAGATTAGTGGCTGAAATATTACAAGCTGTCAAGTCAATCTGAATTCCGAAATTGCTAATGGGGAATGGCCTTATTTTTCAAAACCTTAGTTATTGTCAGTACCCATGTTTTAACTGTTCTCCAGATATTTTTGGGGGTGGCCTGTCTTGCTACCGCCCACGCCCCAACCCTGCAGAATAGTCTGCTGAATAGCCGAGGGTATGCTGCTGCGCAGCCTATGTTTTATTTTAAGAGCAAATAAATTGTGTCATTGTCATTGTCATTGAAAGTTTATTCTCGATTCGACCCCCTGCAAGATTTGCTGTTTCTGCTCCCCCAGGACAAAGAGTGAGGGCTTGGAAGTAGTCACAGACGATATTGTAGTGGAGAATTTGGCAATCAACAGGAATCGTGGAGTTTCCACAGTTATTACTATGGCATTGCGTGCATGGGGAGGAGGGGGGGCTGGTAATATGGGAGGAGAGTGTTCCAGCAGTGGACCCATGCCTTTGAAGAGCCTTTTGGTGCCTGAGTAGTGGCCATGTATGTCTGTGGAGTGGCTATCTGTGTCTGTGAGTGTCTGTGTGTGGCCGTTTCACCCTCTTTCTGTCAGTCGGTTGACGGAGGACGGCTGTTGGGGTGACAGGATGATGACACTGGAGCACTGCGACAGATTACCCCAACCCATATCAAACATGTGTATCGAACATCTCCTGAGGGAGCAGTCTCTCCTCTTGGCTGATTGCAGCGTCTTCTCAATCAGACATCTTAGACCTCCTCCAATGTGGAATTTTGAATGTTTTTTTTTCTGTTTGCGTTGGATTCTCTTCTGTCAACCAATGTCCTCTTTGCTATTTCGTGTCACTGCAAATTCGTGTCTGTGTAAATACGGAGATCACTCTGACTCTGGAATTAGACTGAAAAGGATAACGTTTGCTGCCATCCATTTCCGCTTGAGTTTTCATTTGAAAAGCTGCATAATCTAAAGCCAAATAAATTTTTGGGTTGAATCCCCAACTTTTAGCTGGAATGAACTGCAGCCTGTTGCTTGCTATTAACTGGAATTATGTTTCACATTCAAGCCTTGGGCTAACCCACACATTCTAACCGGTTAATTTGGGCTGAAGCCTGAAGAAAACGGAACACACATTTGAACAAAATCCTAACATCAGTCTCTCATTACCAAATAGGAATATCCATCACTTATCAGCCATAAGTTATTTGTGTGAGTTTGTAAGGTGCTTTTATAACAAGAACGAACACTCAGAGAGTGCATCCGTGGGACTGCCAGCCTGCCATAATATAGGCCTAGGCCTATCTATAGTTAGCTATCTATGTTCGTATACACCTGTCCATTGATCTATCTATCTATCGAGTCAGAATATCTATCTATGTTCTGTCCTATATCTTCTGTCCTATATCTGTGTATCTTCTGTTCTTCCTTCCTCCCTTCCTTTGCCTTTCTTCTTGCCTTTCTTCTTGCCTTTCTTCTTGCCTTTCTTCTTGCCTTCTTCCTTCCTTCCTTTTTTCCCCTTCCTTCCATTCTTCTCCTTCCTTCCTTTCTTATTCTTCTCCTTCCTTTCTTCTTCTTCCTATTTTCTTTCCTTCCTTCTCCTTCCTTCTCCTTCCTTCTCCCTCCTTCTCCCTCCTTCTCCTTCCTTCTCCTTCCATCTCCTTCCTTCTCCTTCCTTCTCCATCCTTCTCCTTTCATTTTGTTCCTTCTCATCTGTAAACACTCGCTCCATATGGCTGGCACTGCTACCAAAGCAGCTAGAAAAGCATGGTAGAAGTATATTTCACTGGTGAACAATGACTTTGCTACAGGAGGACAAATACTCTATAGACCTAATTCGAGCATGCTGATTCCAAATCTGAAATCAGAATTTCTTTAGAATGTCCTGTCTGATTGAAATATTTTGGCCATATATTGTTTCAGTATCTTAAAATAACTTATTTAAATACTAAGGTATGCTTAATTTCTAGTATTCAGCTGTGCGGAGTGCATTTCTTAATATTGACATGGCCATAACTCAAAATCTGGACGTTCTGGAGAAATTCTGATTTTAGATTTGAAATCGGCATGCTCGAATTAGATTAATAGGCGTATTTTTCCTCAGCTAGCAGACGGAAATTTTTTTTTTGTTGACTAGTGTTTTCTTTAAAATCACCAAAAAGTCACAGAGACCAGCCAAAATAGAAAAAAAGCTTTCTATGAGCCACAAGTAAGGATACTACAAAAATTAGATTCATACAATGCATAGTTTTAACCTGGGGGGGGGTACTCAAAATTTTTTCTGATACATATGCTAGGCTGGAAGTTCGGCGTTCAGACCCGGTGCTAGGCGGTCAGTCGTCGCAAAAATACCCGGACTCTAAGATTTTTTTTTCGCCGCAATGGTATTTGCCTGTTTTCCCCAGGTATTAACCCGTAATTTCACCGAAAAATAACACCGCGATTCGATAAAAGTTCCTATTTAAATTTAGGGGCCAAGCGTAGGAATTATGTCCGATTTTTAGACCCAACTCTGGGAATTTTTCAGTTGAAAAAGAGGGCCTACTGAGCCGAGCATAGGTGTACACTTGAACATAGTAAGTACTCCCCCCCCCCCTCAGGAATTTTAACAGGAGGTGATGCACAGAGTCACAACCTAATAAGTGTCTGGAAGGTATCTCCTTATTTCTGTGAAAGTGTAAGAATTTAAGTGACAAGAGAGACTGATTTTAGCATTGTTGAATCGAAGGGATTAGTGTGGGACAGAAGCATGTTGTTATCTGATATGGACCCTTCCAAGTAATTGCTACCATCTGGAAACAATGAAGATTAATTATTTGATTGGCCTTAGGAAGGGCAAAATGGGTCTCAGTTTAATGCGATTAGTGTCATGTCATTCGAGATAAATGATGCCTCGTCCTGTATTTACTACAGTTTGCAGCCTCTTGCGATGGTTTGCCAAAATGAACTTTCAGTTGTATCTGGTATTTCACTTCTTTTTTTTTTTTTGGCCTCAGCTAAAAACGATGTATTTGGTTGCCAATAAATTATATTATTCTTCCTTCTTCTTCTTCCTAAGTTGTAGACAAGGAGTCCACTTTGTAGAATCTGTGTTTGAATCAGTATTATTACTCACAGGATCTTGTTTTCTTTTGATCGTCATCCATTGGTCACCCCGGGAACTCACTTTAGTCCGAGCCCATGGGACATTAAATGGAGGTAGGTTGTATCCAGTATTCTATGCTGGGGCAACTGAAAGACCCTGGGCATCCCTGAATTAATAGGGTATGTGCCAGATTCACAGTCTTCTCATCTCATCATCATACGGCGATCGCCTGCCTCGATATAGCCCACTAAGGTGCTGCAGAGGCGTAAAACATAAACAAACAATCATCATCCATTGGTGGGGGGGGGGGGCATTCTGTTCTTCTTTAAAGGACTACACTAGCAAGTAATTCTGAGTCAAGAAAAGCCATGGAATTTCTGTCTTAGGCTGTTGTTTCGCCTTAATACAGAGCACTAAGGTAATCAGTGATTTGGCTGGATGGCTTTGGTTGGTTGACTCATCTGCATTGTGCCCTTTCCGCAGAGCCTTGATTTATACACTGGGCTTTACCCCGCAGTTGGCAAGAGAATTTCCACAGGAGTTGGGGGATTAACTGGGAATTATGGGCTGCAAATTGTCCCGGCACACTTGCTAATTGCACCAGTTTTGCCTTGGCTTAGTAATGGCTTACCCTCCCTCCACAGTCCGCGTGGAAGAAAGGGAGGGTGCAATTGTGGTGTTTCTGTCTCTTGCATGTAGACACTTTGTTGCACACATTTCCATGTTACTGTACATTGCACATGTACTGTTAAGTGTCTGTTATTCATTCAAATTTAATGATTCAATAGAAACACAGAAATTTACATACAGTAACTTGCTATGTTGAGTTGAGGTCAGTGGTAAACTTCCCATAGGTCTCCAGATAAAACATAACTAAGACTAAGACTAAGACTTCTTTATTGGTCATTCTTGTAAAATATATACAATAATACAGAATGAAATTGTTGGTGCAAATATTCGACATGATGTAAGAAACAAATTAAACAAATTAAAATGATGCCATAACTGAATCAACATTGTGCTAACTGCAAAATCAAGTCATGCATAATTATTAAATTCAGAATCAATTGCAGCCAAAAGCAACGGGTGCCCATAGTTTAGTGGGTATGATGCTGGACTCGCTGTTGCAAGGTTGCAGTTTCAAACCCTGGCTTGGATATGGAGATAATGAGGAGATCCTCCTTGGGTCACTACTTCACTCCACCCAGGTGTAAAAGGAGGTTGGCTATAGGCACATAAGGTACAAGATTGATCTGTGTGGCGGTTGTATGAGGCTGCCAGCTGTACGTCCCCCAGGGTAGTGAGACTGTTCAACATAGATCAGTACTGTGAGCCTGTCAACCGAAGGTACTGCGCAAAGCACACGGTTACATTTATAGGCATGGAACGACACTATTTACCCCTACCTTTGCCTCTACTTGTAAAGTGCCACTTCCTCTGGCATAGTCGACATAAAAATGTCTAAGGATTTACAGTACTGTTCAAACCTGGTTGCCAGCCCAAAATTGTTTCTATAACCCTGAAACTTTGATGTACAAATTAATTTTGCATTACAATTTGGATGTGCATGTAATGCCTCGCTCACACGGGACATGGCGGATAACTTTTTTTGACCTGCGAGACAGAGGCAGACGATTTCTAGTAGAAAAATGGCTAACTCGGCAACACACAACGCAAGGGATGTCCCTATATCCCACCGGTCATGTTTTTCACTCGTTCTCACTCAAAAAGTGCCCGCTGGACATTAAAAAATGTTGGCTCTTTCCCAGCGACTTGGGAAAAAAAGTTGCAGACTGCTGAATCTTTTTTGACATCCACGGCGGAGTTCCCCCAATTTCTAGGAACCTGCCGATATGTAAAAAATACGTCGGCGAGATGTGAAAAATCGTCAGCGGGATGTCACAAATTATCAAAAACCCATCCAAATTTCCAGGAAATACCAGCCCGCTGACGCCAAGAGACCTCCGTAACGTGCAGTGTGAATGTAGCATAAGAGAATGAGTAACAAGAAGTGTTTAGAGTGTTTGCATTCCGTTGCTTGCATAGGATTGCCAAGATAATCGCGAGTTATTATAGGGTTAATCTTTATCTGGGTGATGTAAATTAAAAGCCCCTGCATGGCCCCTGCTTTGTCTTAGCTTCCTTGCACACTGAATGGTCCCTTTGAGCCACCGTGGGCCATTGTGCACCTTCTGGTGTGTCATTTTCTTGAAACCATCTCCTGGATCGAGTGGCTTAGCTAAATGAGTTTCATTTAAATGCTTCTACGCAAGACAGACAAGAAAGGCAAGGTCGCTGCTGCTGCATCTTTTCTCTTGAAACGAATAACAAGCTTGTTACCTTGTCATATTTTTAAAAGGCAAATAACCAATTTGTAGATTTGTTCAGAAACACACGCAGTTCACGAACCGATGGGAGGCTCAGCCACAACTGCCGCATAGGCATTTGGAAACAAATCTGCCTCATGGCTTTTTGGTCTTATTTTTCTTTAGATGAGTATAAAAGGGATTTAGTGTGACTACCTACTAATTGTGTTGTGGCTCGCTCCTGTTAAAGTAAGATTAATGTCAGAATCTGTGCAGCGACAAGAAGCGTCTTATAACAGCTTCCCACCCAAGGAGCGGAGAAGCATCTCTTGCGCCGTAGACCTTGCCCTGCCTCCTTGAGGTTTATTGCCTCTGGAGAAGCCAGCCCTCACCATATTTCTGCCACTTACTCAACCTCTCAGCAGCTACAGTAAATTAGCCCCCAATGTAAGCAATAGAGAACTCATAGTTCACATTTGGAGATGCATAGATCATTGGGATTGAGTTTGCTAAGCACTGCTCCCAGTCCTCCCATTGCCATTTACATTAGTGTTTGGTGGCCAGAAGTTACTTGCTGGTTAAGCCTCGTCACATGTCAAAGGCCAGGCTGGCCACCTGCCTGGGATGTCACCCTGGCAACAAGACTCAATCCCAGGTTGAACATTTCCTCGTCTGGGTTTGTGTCTGGTTTTGTTCCTCGCTTGTTACTTGCACTCAAGTGTATGGAATTTAGCGAGCCATACTCGGCTGTTTGCATTGTACTGGAGAATGTACTGCAATGTCGATAACATACTTTTTAGCGATGGTTGCACAGTTCGAAAAAAGAAAGCTACACTGTAAAATCGGAGGCGCTGATTCAGCTCAATTGATTGAGTGAGATGGTTGCACAAGTTGTTTGGGCTAACATAGATTAATGTTTTAAGCTGAGATAACTCAAAATACCGAGCTGAGATAGCTCAAAATACTAAGCTATGTTTACTAAGGTATTCAAGCTGAGAAAACTCAAAACAATGAGCTGTGTTGACTTACAGCTCAAAATATTGAGTTTTGTTGACTTATTGATCAAAGCTGACACAACTCAAAATTTGGAGCTGTGTGGACTTATAAAGTTATTTATGAATATGGGCTGTAATCCCCAAATATTGTTTGATCTCTCAAGGGGATCAACCTGGTCCAGTATGCTTCATTTTAGCAGGCTACAGCAGCCTGCTTTAGTTGCGAGCGTGAGCGAGCAGGCTACAACATTTCAGAATTGGTGCTGCCTTTCTGGTCCTCGCTCACATGAATTTCTGAAGCAGCTAGCACAGTTCTGCTGAGTTCTGCTGTGCGCGGACGTTAGGGGCAGCAGCGCGGACTTTAGAGGGAGCAGTCCTACTGCCCTACATTCCAATTCGACACCCAATTCGACTTGAATTTCATCAGTCTGCAGCCTCGCTTGCTCGCCTGCTTTAAAGCAGACTGTTGTCAGTCAGTCATTTTAGCACACCATGGACAGGCCCAAGATGCATTCAACAAAGACCATTGCATCACAAGGAGATTTAAAAATTAATTTCTTGTGAATAAATTCCAATGGCCTGTGGCTCATCTCAGTTGGTAAACAGTGCTAGAAGCCTATATTTGAACACACTCTGACTTGGAAATGTTGGTTGACGTGTGAAAGCATGCATCTAATTACTCCTACAAATTAATTTAAGAAAGATAAAAATAAAAAAGTAACCAGCTAAAGTTGTGTGCTACTCATTTTTTCTCTGGGATAGTGTAATATAAATGTTCTTTTTTCCTTTAAGTAAATAATTATTTAAAACTAAATGCAGTATTATGAGAAGTGCTTGTTATAGATGGCGCTATATGTGGCATGACTGAGATGTCAAGCTATCTGCAACAACTGAAGCTTTCATGTTTTCACAGCTTAATGTTATGATTCGTTTGGACAACTAACAGCATTGAGCTATCATACCTTGACAACTTATAGGATTGAGCTATCATAGCTTGAAAATTATTAACATTCTCAGACAGCTCAAATTATTGCTTCAACACAGTTTTCAAATTTTACAGTGTATACATAAATTCTTGACGTTTACTCATATGAGTGTTCGGTCTGTAGGAGTTCTTCATTATGCATTTGCCAGCGGCCATTTAGGCTTTATTAGAGTCTCCTACCAGACATGCTTATTATTTATCATTTTATGTTTAACTATGTGTATATTTTTGGTAAATAAATGATATGAATCTGAATCTGCATCCACTTCCCAGGGTCCATATTCGACTCCAACGCAAAATGGCATTAAAGGATTGACTCAAGGCCTCTGTATTGTACAACCTCTCACATCAACGTGGGGGTCATGGTCTATAATGACTGAGGCCAAGTGTTGTAATTTAAGAGTTTACTTGACTGAATTTGTCTTGGCCCTGGATGTTAAAAGGTAAGATGTTTCACCATAGTCACCAATTGAACACTGTTCTGCAGGCTTGACGAGTGTTGGTCTCTTCGGTACACACGTATGCTGCAATAGTGCGCTGTTTTGACTCCAACCTGGAGTGTCTTGCTTGAACAAACCTAAATTTGCCTTTGATAAACTGAGCTATTTATGTTAAAGTTGCTGGAATAAAGCGTGTTGCTTTTGACAAATACAATGTTCAGATAAACAGGTTTGTCACAACCTCTGTCCTCTAGTAATGCTTGTAGCACAATTATGTAATGGGCCTTCTTTGATGTTCAGTATACATGTTTTGCAGAGCTTTCTGCATTCTGCATAACTCTTTCTAACCACTTCGTAGTTCTTCTGGAAGCCGGTCGGCCGTTGTTCCCATTTCATGAGCATTTGTTTCCAGGGCTTTATGAGCAGTCTTAGCCCACCATGTGCAGTGTATATCATTGTGGTTTGGTCTACATGTTGTTTTATGGCTGCCATTTGGAGAATGAGTGTAGTCTTTGCTAGGGGCTGTTGCTTGTTGAGTGCAGGTTTAATGTACCAGCTCTGTTGCGTTCTGGTCAATTAGCTAATCAGGCCGGCAAATGATCCTCTTTGCTTAAAGCCATTTTCTCCTGGACTTACTAAAGCCCTCGAGAGAGTGACAGGAATAGCGGTTGCTGTTTTTGTCTCCTTTGGCTCCCAGGTATCCATGTTTTCCTTCATGTTATGTTAAACGTTGTTAGGATGTGTCTATGGCTTTTGTAAGCGGTCCAGAGTGACAACAACTGGGTCAGCTTCATAGTGGGCTAATGATAGCCTGATTTCTCAAAAAGAATCTGTCTGTTCGCTTTATGAGAGAGTTGTGACAAAAATGATATAGAGGCCAATTGAGGCTAATTACTTGCTTTATGGTTATTTTTGTCTTCCTTTCTTTTGTCCGTAAACCCATCCTCCAACCAGTACCACATGAATATGTCCATTGCTGTGATCTTGAGATGTACCTTGCCGGTTGGCTAATGCAATGTTCTTCTTGGGGGATTGGTTGGATCACCGAAGAAAGGAGGTCAGTGAAATGCTCCTCGTGTGACCCTCTGTCAAGTCACTGTCACGTCTTTGGCAGCCAGAGCTATCGGTTATTACATGAGGAGAAGTTGGTGACACAGCGTGTCCTTGCTGTACTTCATTGAGAGCTGCGAATGACACTGACGCTGCCTACTTTCGAGGCATTCACTTACAATTCCAGGTCCACTCAGAATTCCAGACATGCAACTGTGGGGGCTGCCAATGAAGTATTCAGTGTTGTAGAAATCAGACTGAAAGGAAAGTGACTGTCCTGGTTTTATCTCACACTTTGCCTGCTAAACACTCGATAAGACAACTCTGAGAATTGCAATGGAATACGAAACCTGAATTGCTTTCCCATCATTGCTTATTTAGACATATTCTATGGCTCTATTTATCTGCCTCATATAGCTTGCATGTCTGCTGCCAGTTGAGTTAATTCCACATATAACTGCTTTGTACTAATGCTAGTCTTTGTTGTCAGGGTGTTTATTATAAGTCTTAAATTCCTTTTGTCTGGAATGCTGCAATGAAAAAGTGCCCTGTCACGATTCATTGAATATTAATGCGAGAGACAATTGACGGGATAACCTTGGAAGGAGATGTTAATGGCTTCCTCCACCAATCTCCCTGTTAGTACGCCAGTGACTTAGGGGATCAATGTGCCCAACCGCGCATGTAAACATGTTGGGATGATTGTCCCAAAGAGATGCGGGACGATGAAGGGCACTGTGTGAGTGGGGCTAGGCGGGGTCAAGCGAAAGATTGGTAATCGCTATTTGCAAGAAAGTATCATCCTTCTTCCCTCGCTATTTATTGATTCGCAGCCATCTTGGCATGTACTCAGTCTCACGGATATGCATGAGTTGTTCTTCAAGATGGAGAATGTGAAGGAATATTATTCTTAAGGTGTCTCACGAAGGAGATTACCGTCGCTCATTGTGCGATTGCAGATGCTTTAGCAGTGCAACATGAGGCGCAATTTTGCACCACTTGAGCTCGGCATCCGCAGCAAAAGCGCATCCAATTTAAGAAAGGGGATATTCCAGACATGTCGAGGGAATATCAAATATAGCACATCGGATAGAGTTTTAACCCTTTGGCACGTGATGTATATCCATAGCGGGTAACAATCCAACGGAGTTTGTGATATTCTGACTGCAGGCATTTGCCTCTCCATGCATGTATGAAAACATCTGCATGAGGCAGATTTTGATAGCATTTTGTATTCTATTCCCCTCTGATTGCTGTATGCTTGCTGTTTATTGGCTGTCTGATGGCTGTTTGCTGTAAGCCACCAAAAGAGTAAAACCAAATTTAATACTGTTTACAATCCTGAACTTTTTTAGTTTGAAACTCCTCTGCACTTCCTAGTTTTATTCATCAATTACACCACCTGTGGTTTCACATGATGTACAGCCCAGCTGGTATACAATCTGTAATTTATCAAAGAGTTTTAGACAACTTTGCAAGTTCACCTTTCAGGGATGCAGCCCAGCCCTGTGGGGTTTAGCTACATGGCAGCAGGCTGAGCTGCATTGTGCAAGGCACAATCTCTGGGAGGCTGAAGTTGTTCTCTTGTCTTAAGCATGCTGAGCCATATTTCAAAATTATCATCAGACATAAATTCTAGCCTTTGGTGTTACCTTCAGTTGCAGTGTATGAGGAACGATTCCGCAGTCCACATGGTACTTTTGTCTAAAACAAACACATTAGTGTCTGCTTATGTCCTCACGAACTTTCGGTGTAATATCTGGGAAACACTGCGCTTGTTAAACTTCACCTACACATAGGTGAAGTTTCTTGTAATCGGTAGTATTTATTATTTATTATTTATTCAAACTCATCGGAGAGTTTTCAAAAAATTCATGTACATAGCCTACAATAATCTAAGAACGCGTTTTTTAATGGAGGTGTTTACACACCGCCATTTTTTGCAGTTGGTGAGGAAGTGTATGAGAGAGTGGGTGAGAGAGTGTAAACTTTAGGCGGGAAATTCGAAATTGGAGAACAAAATCTGAAATAACTCTTTGCTTATTTCAAATAATCTCCTAATTGTTAAATTGCCCACAACTAGAGATGCAGGGCTGTCATTGCAGCCTACTTGTATTGATCTCAAATAATTCTAAGTACTCCTTTCATCTGTTCTTAGCTTGGAGTTTTTTTTGGGTGTTACAGTCCACCATTTTGAAAATAATGTGTATTGTGGTTTGTGTATGCAAATGAGCTGTCCACCATTTTGGAAACTATGTGTATTGTGTTTTGTGTATGCAAATGAGCTGTCCACCATTTTGAAAATTATGTGTATTGTGTTTTGTTTATGCAAATGAGCTCACCTGCTATGTCAGGGTTACATTTGGATGTGTATTGGTTATTTTGCTGTCTTGGGAATTTATGTTATCATAATACTGGGTCACAGAACATGGAATTCAACAGTTAGGCCTATATGTAAATTTCCAACTATTTCAATGCAATTTACGGATGGGTGTATTTATGGATAGGCCTAAATTAATATACATAGACAGATTGCTAGCTAAATAAATGAATAGTTAAATACCAGTAGATACATCAAAAGAGTTGGAAAGAGATAGAAAGAGATAGAAAGATAGACAGGAAGACAGAAATATAGATAGATCTATAGAAGAATAGATACTAGATAGTTACATTGATAAAGAAGGATGTATGAATTTTATGGATTAGATAGATTGCATGAATTAGATGGATAGATTATAGAGATGAAATAAATAGCTTATACTGATTAGTGAGACAAGACAAAGACTAAACTTCTTTATAGGTCAGTCTTGAAAAAATTAATATAGAATGAGTTTGTCGGTGCAAAGACACAACAGATTACACAGATTTATCAAAAGGGTAAGCATAAGCAATAGATTGCAATTTGGTACATTTGTTGCAATTTGTGACATGGTCCAACACGTTCGGGAGGAGGTAGAGTTAGCTCAATTGGTAATGGAATGGGTTGCCAATCACTTGGTCCTGGATTTGAATCCCACATTGGCGAGGTCACCTTTTCTTGTGTTGGACAGTAGTTTCAATAATCGTTTGCTTCATTACCATGTCCTCCTCCTGTCCTAATTGGCCTGGGTAAATAAAAGACTTAAAGCCCTAATCATCCATCCATCTGTCCAAAATATCCATACAAATCTGACATAGGATTTCACATCATTTCAGCTCTTAACAAAGTCTAGATTGATAGATTGAGTTTGTAATGTTGGCAGTCTACAAGTTGTCAAGGATTCTAAATTTACCCCATTTAAGGAATCCTTTACTTGCCCAGCACAAACACTGAAACACAGGGGCTGCCAATTAACATCTCATCCAAACAACATCGGTGGCCACATGTTTTCAGTCCAAACTCCTGAGGTTCTTTTTTTGTAGGTTTGCCTGGGTTTGAACCTGGGTCCGTCAATTTGGAAAATTCAGTTTACTTTCAATATTGTTATGTCTCGCAGAGTTGTTCAATGTCATTTGGTTGACTTTAAACCTATAATATAAATTTTAAATGTTAAGATCAAAGTCCCAGACGGGTGTCATTCAGAGATGTTAAATCATTGTCTCTTTTGATCATTTTCAAAAATGGTGAACGTGCAACATGTGGGAGACTCCTGCTGTATCTACCATCTCATTGATCAACCTATGATCACCCATATCTATCTATCTCTATCTATCTTAAAATACCTGTCTGAATAGTTAGCGGTAGTGCGGTACAAATGATCTGCCGGATTCAGGGGATGCGAACTTAGACACCACACCACCTCCATTTTGAACCCCTGGGTTCTTGTTTTATATTTGACCTTGACCTATTTTTCAAGGTCACAGAGCCTTTTAAAGTCGGATTTTGCAATATTTGAAATGCATGTACCTCATCCGGTTATTACCGGTTTTCATTTTCCTGCACATGTAAAGGTCCCAGACACTTTCTCTACAGTTTGACCTACTTTCATGAAAGTAGGTCAAGGTCACATTGTACAAAGTCCATTTTTATGGTTTGAGGTCTATCGCGGGATCTCAGAATCCGTAAGTCGTAGAGTCATACCGATGGTGCCAAAACGTGCTCAAAGTCACGGGACATCTGCCCGACCCTTTATTTTTCATCGGCAGTACCGGTTCTTGAGTTATGTAACTTTAAAGTCATACCGCGTCACCAAAACCGATGACCTTGAGAATTTTACCTTGAAATATCGATGTTAGCTCATAATATGTCATAGTAAACCCCCCCAAACATACACCTAATAAGCCCATACTGACCTTTAAATTTGACCTTGACCTCATTTTTCAAGGTCATTCGACCCGAATAAGTTTGAAAAGTTGCCATTTTCAACAATTTTTTTTACCATGTTATTTTTAAGATATCAGCGTGATTCACAGGTGACAGATGAACATTGGCCTGTTTATTCCTAATATCTAATCATATTTTTAGTACCTCCTTCGTCGGAATTATGAAAAATTTTTTAATATTGCTGACCGACAAAGGTTAAAAAATGACACATTTCCGCGTTTTTGACAAGGAAATATTGATTGTACAGGTTTACAATGCATGGCTGACCCCCCCTTTTTCATACAATGCCATTATGAAAATCATATTTATTTTGACCTAGAAAATGTTTTTCAAGGTCAAACTCAAGGTCAAACATGTCGAAAAATTTTACATTTTTGACATTTCATATTTTTTAACAAAGAAAGAATCTAGATATTGTTACAAAAATGGTAGACGCACTTGCTACAATACTCTAGATGCTTCTTGTAAATTTACAAGGTCCTCGGATTGACCTACATTGCACAGTAAAGGTCAAAGGGTCAAAAAACGAGCGAAAAATTTATGATTTTTTTTCACATTTCTCAAAGATAGCGTAATTTCAAACGACCGTAGCTCCGATCCTAATTAAGATAGAGAGAATCTGAAAACAGATTCGGAAAGGCAAAATTCTCCTCCAGTTTTCATTTTCTGAACATTTTGTCGTAGCTCCGACAGTTAAAAAGATCGCCAGACCCTGAAAATTTCATGTTTTTTGTCGAATTTTCACAATATATTATTATTTCGACATGGAAGGAATCATCCTTTTTTGATCAACCTGCCTGGACCTATTTGTAACATCTGTTCACATAATCCTGGCAAATTACGTATGTTTTCATTGAACCGTTTTGGTTATACAGTGATTTTAAATTAAAAACTACATTTTTTCAGGTATTTCTAAAGTTCATATTACTGAATTGTACCATAATTTCAATCTGCGATAAGTCCGGTTCTAATTAAGATACAGAGAATCTGTAACCAGATTTGAAAAGGCCAAATTCTCCACTAGTTTTCATCTTCTGAACATTTTGTCATAGCTATGATGGTTTAAAAGATCGCCGGACCCTGAAAATTTCATGTATTTCTGATGGTCAAAGAGATCACATGACCCTGAAAAATCAATGTTCTCAGAAATCGCAGAAGATGTAGTGGATGTACTGGTTCATGTATTGGTTCATGTATTGGTTCATGTATTGGTTCATGTACTGGTTCATGTACTGGTTCATGTACCGGTTCCTGTATGGTTCATGCACTGGTTCATCTACTGGTTTATGTACTCGTTTTTCTATGCATACTTGCATGTACTCAAAGTACAGGAAACATTCTTGTATTCTTGTCTGTATACAGGTTACATAATTATGTCTGATTCCTGTGTACTTTTCCATGTACCTTTTACTTGCTCATCTACTTGTGTCTGTTCGAGTTGCTGGTACCACAGTAGGTGAAGTTTTGTTACCGCTCGCGGTTACGTCTACTAGTTATAATTGACATTTAATTGATCAAATTATACACTGCGATGTTACATGTTAAGGATTGACAATTTCATGCTGCATTTTATTTTTGCCTTATAAAAACAAAAAAAGGTTACATGTGGACACCAACTAAGGATAACTTTGTCAGCTTTAAATCTTTTTCTGCAGTTTCGTAAAAACAGGACTTAAACTGCGGTTTTAGAGACGGAAATAAGCGAAAACCGAACCGAATAAAATATATATCAGACTGCCTAACACCAGTGAAAACCTATAAAAAGACTAGATTGTCTGACGTAGAATAATTTGCTTCAGCATTTACCATCACGCAAAACAAGTTAATTGGAAAGAAATTGCATATATGTGATAATGTGAATGGAATACCATTCCGGAAACTTAGTAGTTATTAATGCTTACAAATAGAGAAGTGTGGCTGAGGCGGCGATTGGTGCCATACTTGTAATTGCTGTGGTCACTGCGAGAAACCAAGCCAGTGGGAGTGTATATGGACTATGATTAGGCAGACTAATTAGTCTCATAGCTGAGAGTGTTGGAGTGAGGCAGGCGTGTGGCAGCAGTGGCCAATGAGCTGGTGATGAGCCAAAGAATCCTGAGAATGAACATGGGAGCTGCCTGTGTTGCCACTGACCTGTGTGACCGCGGGTAATTTGCCCAAGTGTCGTCTTGTTTCATTAACTCTTATTGATTTGCTGATAGAAAACTCCCAAAATGCCAATTATTACAAATGTGGGAAGATGGGAAGAATATTGAGTTAGGCGAGTATCCAATGAGAAGCTGTTGGCGAGAAGCAGCCCGTGGCAAAGGATTATTTTGTACCACAAACTAATGCTTCACGTGTTTTTTTAAAAGCTAAGAAAATCTCTCCGTAACAATCTTGGCAATCCTATAGCTTTGGTTGTATAGCACTGTGACAACAGACATCGGTGTCCCAGTCATCAGGGTGGTGATGCAAGAGAACTACTGTTGATACTTATTATGAATCACTGACATCCCTGCTGCTACAACTATCTTAAGATGCACTTCTATTTTAGTTTTAATACAAACCTTCTTCTGTGGCCAGGTAATGTGTCATGAATATTTAGACCTCGTAATATGATATTATTTATTGATGTGTCTCTGAAAATGTAAATGACTAAGTGACGTCTGCGTCAAATTATGTGACAAATTAACGAAACTTGCATGGTACCTGTGATAGAAGGCATGATGAGAGCAAGAATGGCAGAGAGGTAGGGAATTGTAGGTATAGGCATATCCATGTGCCTAGTGTGATGATCGCTGGGATGCAAGTCATGCAACTATGCCATCTGCAGGCAAAAAAAATGTCATCCCCTCAACAGTGGGAAGAGAGTCAGGCTTGGGATTTGGTGGAAAGGGGCAGAGTCGAAATGGAAGAGACTGTTATGAGGAGACATAAATGTGGTTGTTGTAGATCAGCTTGATAAGTTCTGTGCAAGTTTTCGAGAGCGTAGCTTGCATAGTTTTGGAGGAGTAGCATAAAGCATCCATGAATTTATAGTATGATTATGATTATATAGTATGGTGATGCAGCAAATAGCAGGCATGCGATTGTTGAGAAACGGGTAGGCTGTAGGGCGGGCGTGTTGCACAGGGAAGTGGGTTGGCACCCGTCAGATCTTGGTTGTGATCTGTCTTTATTAGTGGCCTTATCTCACTTGTGGCCCCATCCATTCTGAGCAATCTCCTGTCACTTGAGCTGCCAGGCTGAGCCAAGATGTGGTGGGCAACATGGCACTCATTGGCACTGGCTCATCAAGGGTCACTCAATGCAAACTCTTTACAAGTTGTTTCATTCACCAAATAGGCCTACATAAAAAAAAAAAGATATTTGGTTTCATTGGTTTTTGAGGCTCAGACATGCATCGTCTTAAGTTAACTTTTGATTATAAATGATTTGGATAAGGTCACTATTGAAGGTTTCCACAAGATGTAAGAGAAAAGAAGAAGAGAATAAGAGTGTAACTATCTTTCGAAGACCTTCCAACATTTGCATTAAGGGAACAGATAATGTTTCCATTGGGTCTGACAATGCTAAACATTCGCAACCAAAAAGTTTACCGGCAATTTGCGAAGCAACTATTAACTCCTCAGAGATGTACGACCCAGCATTTTTAACCGGCCTAATGGCAGTTATTAGAGGAGGGCAGATTTTTGGTGAAATGGGACTCTTGTCCACTTGTCCATGTGTCAATGTGTCCATGTGTCCATGTCCGTGTCCACTTGTCCACTTTTCTTGTCAACATATTTTGAATTTTAGGAAAAATCCATGATGGCTGCCAAAATGGCCGCCATATTTTGAATTGCCCACTGTGACTTTACTATTTCACTTAGATTTATGAAATTTGGTCTAGGGATTCACTTAGGGGCCCCCCTCAAAATCGTTTGGAAAAATCCAAGATGGCTGCCAAAATGGCCACCATATTTTAAAATATCCACTGTGACTTCAGTATTTCACTTAGATTTACGAAATTTGGTACAGGGATTCACTTAGGGGTTCCCCTCGAACATTTTTAGAAAAATCCAAGATGGCAAAATTTTTGGGAAAATCCAAGATAGCTGCCAAAATGGCCACCATATTTTGAATTGCCCACTGCGACTTTATTATTTCACTTATATTTATGAAATTTGGTTTGGGGATTTGCTAAGGGGTTCCCCTCAAAGTTTTTATGGCTTGCAGCAAACACTATCTGTCTGGCAATCACTGCTCAATACAAAACAATTCATGTAATAATATATAGATCACCCTCTTCATGATTTCAATCCCGAATATACAATCGCCAAAGGCCGGTTTTGAATCCATGGATTCTTGTGTGAAACAGCGAAATCGCCCTCATTTGCATAACATGTGTGAAGGCCTGTTCATTGACTTATTCAATGTTCACAAATATCTTCCTAAAACTCATGTAGTTATCTAGTTGAGTAAGAATTGTCTGCTGCGATAATCTATACCAGAAACTATCCAAAATTCTCAAGCATTGGTTTCTTTACAAAATCTGAATTTGGCACTTGTGTATTGCAAGTTTATGACCTGGGGAGTACTTGCGAATTATTGTCTCCTACATAATTTATGAGGCCTATCAAGACATTTCATGCAAACAAAAACTGAGACATCATGCGAAAAGTGCGCTCTAATAAAGACCAAAGAGTTTTGCTTTGAATATCATTGAGACCACATATTTATAACAGTTTCAGAATGTGTCATATGTGTTCTGGGATCACTCAGAATACTCATGTTCTGTTTGTAGATCACTGGGGTTCTCCTTGTGGAACACTCATTTAGAACACACACAGTCTTATTTTAGAACACCAAAATTTAAGAACTGCACCAATCTCACTGCAGAACAGTAACAATCTCAAAGTAGAATGCTGGTAGTCTAATTGCAGAACATAGGCAATCTCGTCATAGAACACTGGCATTCTTTTAAAACTTTAGAACATGAACAGTTACAAACTAGAACATCTCGTGACCATGGCATTAACTATTGCTAATTCTTAAAAATATGCATGTAAACTTGCTGATTCTAAAGTTGCTCCTTGGTTGATGACAGCCCAAGTGACAGTAGAATAGATTTGTCCCAATTTTTAGCTTGTTGCGAGAAATAATCCATGACTTAATGCTGGCCCTTAAGTCGCTTAATTTGCTTATAAGAGAACACTGCCATTCAAATCTTAGTAGTCTGTTTGGCACAAGATAGTCTGGCAAAGAGGCGCAGACCCATGACTGCTGAGTGATCAGCTTATCATGACCCAAGAACATTTCATGTTTCATTCAGATCATGTGCTGGACATCAGTAAGCAGTTCAGAACACCAAACAGACATGCCATGTGTCCACTAGACTGAGAGTGTATCTGTTGAAGAAGCAGAATTTGCCTCGAACTATTTTGTGCAGCATATTGGCGTTATTATCTGGACGCCTCTGGCGTCCAGATACTGTCTCACAACAGCCTACTTCCTGTCTTTTCTTGTGTTTTTCAGTTTCCTGTTGGCTGAACATAAGACATAGTGATGTACACAGTAAACCCATCAAACTTACTTTATGTTGCACACACGTGATCCAAGTGACTCAGACTGATATAGCAAACAGATAGTGGATAGATCTACAGATATCACCCGGTGAATTGGTCCTTAACACCGAGAATAGCTGGAAATCTGTGTTGCAATCATGGAAAATTGACTGGATTCTAAATAGGACAATGTACTAGAATTATAACTGATATACTGTCCCTATGGCACACCAGGGAGGGGGGACCAGTCTACCAGAATCTGATATGCTTCAGCGCACACCCGTCATCAACACGCGGTAGCCACCTAGCATGCAAAATACGCACTAATGCTATTGGTTGAGAGAGCTACAGTGCAACCTCTTTATTTCGCGCTCCTTGGGAGACATACTTTGCCTGCCGCGATATAGCAGAGGTCCTCCCTATTTCGCGGTAGACTGCAGCGCCCCCTAGCGTGCATGACGGCCGTGTGCATTCAACCAGAACAGTGCTATCATTGCTAATATATATAATTATAATCTTTATTCACTGTAGAAAAACAATTAGAGCTGCCTGTTAGCTGCTGTACACAATAACAATTGCATGATAATTACTCTGATTCACTGATTGGAATCAACTCATTTATGTGCTTTTTAAGAACTATGATTTAGCTTTCCATGTTGCCAGGGCCTGTGATGATATTTTAACCAAACGTCAATTGTTTTTAACTAAAAAAGGTTTTTAATCATATGTTTTTAATTTACTGATATAACATAATGTTTTTAGTATAACTGTGATATTTTACTGTGATATTTAAAATTATAACTTGTCTCTCATAATTCTTTTTAGAATGGATCATCCTGTTTGATTTTATGTGCCATGTTTTTTGTACGATGATGTGAGACATTAATAAACATATCTATCTATCTATCTATGGAATGAATGGATATACATGTTTGTAGTTGCTTGAACTCAGATAATGGCAATTGTGGTTGGCAGGCCAATGCCAATTAGTGTCATGTTTGTCCCAGCAGATATTCAATCTGTCTATGGAGGCCTATAGAAATATACATGTAGCCCTTACCCTTGAAGTAACTGTATATTTCACTTTGTTAAATGCAAATAATGACTAACAGTTAAAATATTCTTTATGCTAAATTGATTTAAGTTTATAGTGCAGCATCTTTCTGCAGATCTTTTACTCATAACTTAGCAGAAGCATGCAATGGCTAAGGATTGCAGTGCAGCTGACACAAGTGCTAACAGCAATTAGCTTAATTACACTTCACACCTCTGTCCATCCACTCACAGCAAAGACTAGTGTCAAGCTCACAATGACCTGCCAGTTATATTAGCAATATTAATTGCTATTCAGACAATTCCAGCAGCTTCCAACTGATTCTGCTGGTATCAAACTCTGTGCTAGCTTGCAAAGATAGCCAGTCAAGCGCGACGTCGTGAATACGCAATGACGCAATCCAAGCTCTTTGATATGCCTGCTGAAAGGATGGGGGACATAGGGGTGCCGCGATTAAGGGAGGTTCGCGATATAGAGAAGCGCGATATAGGGAGGCTGCACTGTATATAGATTTGCCGGTGTTCAACAACTAGATCATTAGATTGAAACTGGCATGCATAAACAATTTAAAAGGGGGTTAAAGAGCCCTAAAGCTATTGACCAACTTGTGACCGACTTATGCTCAGACAAGATGAACTGTTTTACAACCATGGCCTCATTCACACCTCCTTCTGACCTAAAGAATGGCTTTTTGAGGAAGCATACTACACTTGTCCATTTGTTTGACAATGTATAGAAACAAAATAAAAAGAATTCTCCCATGATGCATATATGTTTTAATAAAGTGAAGTGTAGTATACATAATCAAATAAAAGTTTTACTTTTAATTTGAAGTTTATAAACTTTATACAGTGTACTTTTAATAATGCATGACAGTTACAAGGGTAACTGTCATGGTAAATGTAAGCTGCATATGCCTATACACATACACATACAGCAAGATTGTTGGGTAATTTGAAAGAGGTGTGAAAAGGGGTAAATACATTTACTCTGCCCTTGGTCCATTTTTCTAGGCCAATGTGCAATGAAGTAGGGCAATAGCCTCAGGGCTCTTTGACTTCGTTTAAATTATGTTATTGCTTTCTTTCTCGAACATCTCAGGTTTTATTGAAATCATAAAAGTGGGTCTGCTTCATGAAGATGAGCTGTATCTACCTTAGCTTAAGATGTCCAAAGCAATGCTGAGCTGTGGGTGTGTATCTCCTCTGTCAGCTTAACACAACTATTTCAAGTTGTTAAACACACAACTCCATCACACACAATCAAAAAACTTCATGCATCGCTATGTAGCAATACATTTATTTCTCTCTCTTAAGGCCCATTGGCCACTATGCCCTGATAACTTCCGACTACTGCTATTATAATTCAGCCAACCAGACTACCAGACCAATATTATGTTACAATGTTCAGGTCAATTATCAGCGTCCAGATATGCAAATTGCAATTTGCCTTCTAGTTGGATTTGCCATCTTGAAAACAAGCAATAAATGAATATAAGGTATGCTTAATTTAGGAAATTTATTCATATATCTGTCATAGATATATACATACATGGAAATCACACTGAGGCTAATGTCTTTTAGATTCATGCGACACGCACAAAGTTGGAATAATCTTTTATTGAAATACGCACATCATCATGTTTTTGTTGGCAACATTTTGAAATGCCATTGAAACTAAATTAATGTCACCAAATACATGTTTCAAGTTTAGTTCAATTTGTGATGTGATTTGCTTTAAATTGTTGTTATTTATGTGCTCTTGTTGGCCACATGGCTTGTCTGATGGGAGACGGATTGCTCGCGGATTGATTTGCACAGATTTGTTTGAGGCAAAAGGAATCCATTTGCAGTTTATGTCAGTGGTTGGGCACATTTCTTATTTGCTGGATTTTGATTGATATTAAAAGTTTATCATAATCAGCAAGCAATGTGCAGCAGCAGGTTGTGCAGTGTGCTTTCTCAAATGAGGACATGGGGTTCTGACGCAATCTTCTCATGATGGATTGCTGACCCATAAAAATCCAACCTTTTACAGGCGCACAAAGACCTCCCAAGGTCTCCGCTGTTCTTGTCAGTTTCCAATTTTGTCTCTCAAATGCTGCTTTTCTTTAGAAATAAAAAATGCGCTTTGCTAAATATAAAACTATTTTTTGGCTTTTGGAGTGAACTAATGAAGACACATGCTTTTCAATATAATTACTCTTGAAAGTAAGTATGAGAGCAACTGTACATAAACGTCATCCTTGAAGCGGTACCTTTAAGGTACAAATAATTATTCACTTTGAATGTTGTATCTTTGCTCAAATGTTAGATGCAGGACACTTTTCATTACAGTAGACACAAAGCGAGTGCTTACCGAAAAGCTGTTGATGGCCATCAATGACCTCACAACGTGCTCTATCAAACATATAAAATAAACTGTGAAACTGTCATTGAGGAACTTGTGACCTCATTGATACTCAGCTGGTCACTCATTTTTACCCTGGGTTCCCCCAGGGTAATTTTATCTGAAAAACCACTCTGAGAGGTTTTCGGTAAAAAGTTTCCCAGGCTTAATACAGGTGTGGGTGTGGTCAAGTGGGCCGTTTTGTGTTCGTATACAGGTGTACTAAAATGCGCTGTGGAATTGGGGATAGTTTGTTGAGATTATTTTTTTTCTGAACAGTTTGTTGTGGTATATATGTCTAGATCGTTTGAGTCTTTAGGTGCTGTTTTCAAGCTGACAACGTAGCTATCAAGCTATTTATTTTTCTGAAATATGTTTGGGATTTCAGAACTTTGGCTTGAGGTACTCCACATGCGTCCATGATACGCAGTGTAGGGTGGTCCAAAAACACTTTCTTCTGAATTTTTATGATATGAATCTGGCATTCTGATCTTATATGGATAGAAGGTACTGTGTAAAAATTTCAGCAAATCAATTAATATTTAGGGGTGGCACAAATCTTGCTGTAACATCGTATTATTTTGATCAAGTAACCTTTTCACCTTCAGCGAACGAAGTTCGAAGAAGGTATTGTTATCACTTTGGTCAAAAGTTGTCTGTCCGCCGGGCGGTCGGGCAGGCGGGCGGCGGGCGGACAGATTGTTTCCGGGCCAGCACTTGGCCTCTGTTGAGTGTAGATGGATGAAATTTGGTACACATATAGCCTGTATGGTCTAGTTGAGCCTTAGGATGGTCTGATTGATAGATATTCTATAATTTGTGATACTGCATGCTGCACTGTAGAGGCCTTTTTAAGATTTCTTTAACTGTGGGCCCAAAAAAGCTGCAATAGTCACCAAAATTTAATCAGGTATTGTGTAGTACAAATTAACACATCATGCCAAAGGAAATCTAAATCCATCCAGTAGTTTTTGCAGGAGGCAACTCACATACTCACTAACGCCAATGTTGAAGTGCCATGTACCACAATAGCTTCTCAGCGAAGCTAATAATTACAGTGATATAACATAACTTAACATGACATAGCATGATTTATATATAGTGCCCATTCCAGATAAATCTGCTCACCAGCGCTCGCCATACTGAACAGTATACATACCAATTGTTATATGGCCGGAGCGGGGTTTGAACCCGCAATGTCCCACATCCACTGTGCATGTGGCAGCTGTTCTAATCACTGTGCTACAGAGCCACATTCAATTTTTCAAATAAATATTTATTATTAAGCAGGCTAGTGCCTGCTTGTAAGTTGTTAAGCTGTTTGGCATGGGTGTCCTCAGTTGATGGTGTGCAATAGATACATGTTGAATTGTCTTATTTTTGTGTTTCATTGATTAGTTGGGTTAGCAGCATGTCTGCTTTTTAGCACCGATATGTGAAATGGCTTGGTTGGGGAGTATGGGGTTCTCAAGAATTAGCCTATCTTCAAGCTGGAGTTCACTTCCAAATAGGCCATTTTGGAAATCTGGTCATGTGTCATACATGTATTTAACACCAGGGGGTCTCATGAATCATGACACCCTGATGGCTAAATTGTATTGAATTTTTCTTAGCTCATAGAAGATGTTTGGGTGATATTATACAAATGACAGAACAATTCCAGGACAACCAAATTCTGTGTGATTACATGATCATAAAATAACATTTCACTTGTCTAATGGTAAAGAGCGATTTAGAGTGGCTGATTACTGTGTATTTATTTTTTTACACCTTGCAGCCAGTCATTGCTGATGTGTAATGAACCTGTTGCTATTGGGAAAGAAATGTAGTGCCTGCCCTAATTCCTTGGTACTTTGTTATATGTTGTCTGCAGGTATGACATATTGATTTTGATTTGAAGCACACATGCTTTGCTTTTATATGTTGCTTTATCTGTCATGAATCTTTCCCTTGGAAAACCATGAGATTTAAAGACACACTTAGGAGAATTCAACTTTCTCAATTTTTAATTTATGCCAAAATCAATGACCCTTTAGAAAAATGGGCAAAATTCTTTTAGCAGCATGGCAGCCATTAATTTGCTATTTAAATGAGATCTAATGCAGCTGGAAGCATAATTATTTTTTTGTTGAATGCGGTAACGTCTATTCTATATTGTTTCACAGTTTCAGCAATCCACAAATTTTGTAAATTGATTTCTGTGAACTGTGTCCTAAATTACCTATATGTCTTTAAATTGAGATTGGCACAATCATGGGACTGTAGTAAAGAAATGACTCAGTGAATTTTTTTTATTTTCTGACATTTGTTTGAAAATAGCCTGTCTATGATGTATGACAATTTATAAAAAATTTTATCTGATCGTTTTCTTAAAATTTGATTATTGCTAAAATTGACGCATGCCAAATCTTTAATTAATCAGTGGGCAGCGGCACTTTGATGTCTCACAGAATTAAGTATTTTAACAATTTTCTTCATGTTTAGGACAAATGTATTAGTGTTTTTGAGTGACGCTTCATTCTGAAAAGCATAAGTAAAACTCAATTTATGACTTTTAAGCAGTCAACAGGCTAAACATACCTGTTACCATGGCAACCAAACAAGTTGGTGAATTTTTTTTTTCATTTTTGGAATGTATAGGTCCCATAGAGTGTCTGTGCAAAATTTTAGAAAAATCTATCTGATCTAACTACATGCTTGAGCCACCTTAAATAAATTATTCAGTTATATCGAATTATTCAGTTATATCGTATTATTTTTCTTGATAGTTCCTCCATCCTAAAATAAAATATTACAGAATTAAATTAAATGCGCAGATATTTGACATATTGAAAGAAACAAATTAAACAAAGCAATAGTTATAACTTGCACAGCTGTCCATTGTTGCATGACATTTAAAATGTTAATTGCTTGTGGTATGAAAGAGTTTCTGAACCTTATGGTTTTCCACAAAGGCACACAAAGTCTGGCTCCACGGGGCAAACAATACATGAGTTTCTTGAGTCGGTCAGACTCATCCCCATTGACCTTCACAGCAATACGCTCTCATGTTGACCTGTACACATCAATTGGATCATATAGATTGTCAGTTTTGGTAATTCTGATGGCTCTTTTTCTTAACTTCATATAAAAATGATGATATCACAATGTCCATTGTTATAAGTATAAGTATATAGCTACAAATCAGGAAATTAATAAATTCTCACAATAGTGATGTCATCACAAAGTAGATAGCAGCATCAGAGTCTATTTATTTCCGTGCTTACCCAAAATAAATCTAGGGGTCATTTTTAATGCATGTAAGAGATCATTTCAGCAAGAACAAAAAATCCTACTTCAAAGAAAATGACTAAATGTTGACACCACAATACAGGAAAATGTAAATTCGAAACTTGACCTAACATTCAGGGTAACTTTTAAGACCGAAAGGGATCTCAGTAACTTCAAACATAAATTTTGTCACTGCTGCAAGAAACATTCTTGGCTATAACTACACATAGCTCAGTAACACGAGTTATACCCAAAATTGCGATGTTCTAAGCTCACTTTTCCGTAGCCTGCTTTTGAATCCGCGGATTCTTGTTGTTTTTAGATATTCGATGCCTCTGCAGTATATGTGAAAGTGTTAAAAATTTATTGAAAATGCCATATACATGTGGTTTCGCCTTTGCTTTTGATTTGAAATATGCAGATATTTTCCAAGAAATGCTTCGGCTGGTGAACACTGTTGACACGATTACCACCAGTTACTGAAGTGAGATTTGACAAGTGATGGCCTTTGTAATACCAGGCATTACGTTACGATATCCAGGCATTACTTAACTTTATAATATCCAGGCATTACTTAACTTTATAATATCCAGGCATTACTTAACTTGGCATACTTATCTTAAAACCTACTCACTTGAACTTGAACAACAAACGTCTCTTGATATGATGATCCCCTTCAGTTTGGTTTCACACCGTCACAGGGAACTACGGACTGTGTATTTGTACTTGACGCTATTGCTAGTCACCAACAATTTGACAAAAAACCACTGTACTTGTGTTTTGTAGATTTCACTAAAGCCTTTGACTACATAAACAGGAAGGTCCTTTTCTACAAATGAAAGACTGGGGAGTATTATATAAGTCCTAGACTCGCTGCCTCGGTAACCAGAACCACTGAAGATTGATCTACAGTGGATTCAAGGTAAATCAAGGTAAATCAAATTAAATAATCAACAAATGGGTTTAAAGATTATCATGAGCATGTTTGAAAATGCTCAGGCAAAGGTACACCAGCAAGGTAATCTAAGTCTCACAATTGACATTATCTTTGGGGTCCTTCAGGGTGGCATTTTAAGTCCGAAACTGTTCAATGAATTCCTCTCTGATCTCCCAGAATATCTGAATAGTGCAGATGGGGTAAAAATTGAAAGTAACCCATTTACACATCTGCTCTATGCGGATGACATAGTCCTGATGTCCGAAACTGCAGAAGGTCTACAGAATAGCATTGACTCACTACATAAGTTCTGTTCAAAGTGGCACCTTATTGTAAATACGTCAAAAACTAAAGTTATGCAAATAGGTACAAAAGTCAAAATCACTTTATATATAATGAATAGAACATTGAAAATGTAGGTAGTTTTAAATACTTGGGACACACCATTAGTACACACAGGAACATACATAAACAAATCCCAGATTACATAGGTACCCAAGCCCAAAAAGCACTATTTGCCCTGCATCGGCGCATGAAATCTTCTCTGGTTCATATACCCCCATCTTTAGCAATCAAAATGTCTGACAGCTATGTTCTCCCTATCCTTGAATTCAACAGCATCTTTTGGTCTAGTAGGGGAGAGCGGGGCACAGTGAGACGGCAGGCACAGTGAGACAATGCTCGTAGCGTCTAGCTGGTACTGTTTACAGATCAACCCTCTTTCGTATAGTACAAAAAGTAAGTAAGCGAGAGACTATCCTATATCCTGAATGCCTACATCTCATATCGAGAGTGGAATTTCAATATTTTGGTTTTTAGCCAGTAAAACTAAATAATTTTGCCAAACGACTTTTTGTCCCAAGAAAAAAATGGTATAATGCAAATCAATTGCCAGGGATTCAAACCTTGATTATTTGTCTTAGTTCAGTGAGATGATGAACCACAATACAGGCATCCAGTCCAAAGGATTAAGAAAATTTATAGACACAGACAGACAGACAGACAAATTCTTTATTGACCTGTGTAAAAAATATACACCCAGCCCTATATGGGCTTACAAGTCATCAAAATAATTCAAAAGTAACTTTAACAACAAATTTTCTGGAAACTACAATATTAAAACATTTACAATCACATATTTACAATATTAAAACATTTACAATCACATATTTACAATATTAAAACATTTACAATCACATATTTACATTATTTAAACAACAAACTTCTTCTTCTATGGAAAGCTTTAAACAAATATTCTGCAGTAAATTTAACTAAATCCTTGGACATCAACAACTTAAATTTTTCTTGCAATGATAAAAAGTAAAAATCTACACAATAATCTAAAACACGAGTTAAAAGTAAATTACGTAAATCGTTATAAGTATTACAATGGAACAAAAAATGATTTTCATCTTCTAGAACATGATGGGAACAAAATTCACAAACTCTATATTCTAATGGTATATCATTGTAACGTCCTGTCTCTATTGCTAATGGTAAAACACCGAACCTAAATTGTGAAAGAACAGACAAATGACCTCTATCATAAATTTTATATACATAATCCTCAGTACCAAATGTAGTTTTAAATTCTCTGTAAGTTCTTAATTTTGGCATGTTAGTTACTTGATTTTTCCAGTTGGTTTTATAAATTTCCATCAGTTGACGTTGTGCATTTTCTAGGTTAATAGGTAAATTTTCTACAAAATTTTGAGTAAGATTCAATTTAGTGAATATTTGTAAAACCTCATTACTCCAATTTCTCTTGTTAATTTGTTTATCAACTTCAAACACTTGCTTTGTCAGTCTGTTTTCATCCATGTAAACAAGTCTATTCCAAAGACGTAGTATTTCAATATGACGTCTAGTTTTTGAATCAATCCATCCCATATCGCCTTTAAAAGCATGTTTCGGGGTAAAACTATTCACACCTAGAAAAAATCGTATTGCCCTATTTTGTATTGCTTCAGGTTTAGAAAAGTCTTTGTAGCCCCAAACTCCCGAACAATAATCCATAATAGGAACAACACCTGAATCAAACAATTTACTGTATGTTTTAAATCCTAAACCTTTCAATTTGTAAACTTTGTTTTGGATACTTCCAAGGGCTCTTCCAGCCGAGTTGGCAAGGGCAGTTGATGTAACATTATAATCAAGACATTCTTCTAAGATTAGTCCCAGATATTTATAATTTTTACAATTTCAATTGATTCATTTCCATAGGTAAATTCACAGTTGCTAACATTTAGACCTTTATGTCTAAAGTGGACAATTTTTGTTTTACCAATATTAACTTTCATTTGCCATTTACTACACCACTGATACATTACATCAATCATTTTCTGTAAATCACTTTCAGACTCAGCGATTAAGGCCAAGTCATCTGCATACATAAGGATACTTAATTTAACATTGTCTGTAACATCTACACCCATTTCTAAATTTTTAATATCTAGAGCTAAGTCATTAATATATAAACCAAAAAGAGTAGGGGATAATGGATCACCTTGTTTAACCCCTGAACCTAACTGAAATGTGTCTGTATTAGCATTATTAAGATTTACTTTAGCTACTGGGTTGGTGTATATACATCTTATGGCGTTGAATAGTTTTCCACCAAACCCCTGTTTCCTGAGTTTGAAAAAAAGTAGTTCACGATTAACTGAATCAAAAGCCTTTTGTAGGTCTATAAATGCGACAAAAGTTGAGCGTTTTTTATTTATTCTATTTCGAATAGTACTAGTTAAGCTATAAAGATGGCCTGAACAAGAGCGTTTTGGTCTAAAACCATTTTGTTCATCGACATATATATCATTAACTTCTGCTATCTGTAACAATCTGTTATTGATGATAGCTGAGAATAATTTAAAAATACATGACATTAGACTTATACCTCTGTATTGTAGTGGTATTCGTGGATCTATCATATTTGATTTTGGAATTGGTTTGATGATAGCCATATTCCACTCACTAGGCATGATGTTAGTAATGTATATTTTATTAAATAGAGATAAGAGTAATCCATTTGACAACCCATTTTTAAAAATTTCGTATGGTATGTTATCAACTCCCATGGATTTATTTAATTTTGTCTTTTGAATCACTTTCTCTATCTCTCTAATCTCAATTAAGTTTTCTTGATCATAAATTATAGGTATTTCATTTTCATGATCTTGTAAATATTCAATACATTCGTTATAAAAATTTAAATCAAATGTATCCACAGATTTAGGATTGTACAGGTTTTTAAAATCATTTTTCCATTGCAGTAATACTTCTGCATGTTCAGTTATTACTTCATTTTGATTATTGATCACTTCTTCAGGAATTTTATTTCTTTTCTTGGGACCTAAATTTTTTAAAGATTTCCAAAATTCTTTTGGATTTTCAGTATTTAGATTTTCAATTTGTATGATTTTATTTCTGTTGAATTTTCTTTTTTCTCTGCGAAAAACCTTATCAAATAGTTTTCTAGCAGAATTATATTCCTCTCTATTTCTCCTCTTTTGAGGTCCATGACATCTTAAATAATTTTTCTCTTTAAGACAAAGATCCTCCCAATGATTTTTCAAATCTTCATTCCAAAAGGCACAGCTGTGCCTATATAAGTTTCTCTTATTTTGCGGGTTAACAGATTTCTTTCTGAACCAAACATTCATTTCTTCATGGAACATATCACATAGTTTTTTATACACTTCATCAATACAATCTTGATTAGCTCTCGTATTTTCAATTTTTTCAATCATATGTATAATTTGTTGTGCCGATTCTTCAGATCGAAAGAAGTCAACAGGCACTTTATCAATTTTAAATGCATCTTTCTGCAAAGCTATATTATCATCATTTCGATGGATACAATTCTTCACATCATTATTGAAAGTAGTTATTTTTAAAATTAACATTGAATGATCTGGTAAAGTATTATTTTGTAAAATACCTTCAGCATTTACACAATGTTCATTAACACAATCTCTTGTTGTCTTTACAGTAAAATCAATACAAGTGTTAAAATTATGAATAGGAGTAATAAAATAGTCCACAACTGAAGTGCCGTTCCACTTGATACATGTCCAATCATCATTATCAAATCTTCCATTACAAACACACATTTTAGAATCAATCAGGAGATCTAGAAGTAATTTACCATGGTTATTAATTTCATTGTCAAGTACACATCTATCAGATATGTCATCAATACCAACAACAAAGTCTTTCTCAGAGCCAATCCTGCTATTAAAGTCACCTGTGAAATAAATAGCATCAGTCTCAGACAATTCATGTACAGTGTTGAGAACATAATTGTAAAAACCTGACGAGTCTCTCCCCCAAGGTGAGCCTTCAGGAGAGCTGCCTGGGGCACAGTGAGACAGTTTGAGGCGGGGTACAGTGAGACATCACAAAAAACACTCGAAACGACCTGAATGTAATGCATGGCTCACAATTTACTATTAAAAACAAAATGTCTGCTATAAATTACTGCTTTTAGTGAGTCATATCCTAAGGGAAGCATCCGAAAGAATTTTGATTAGTATGTAACAGGTGCGGCAGGTTAAATAAGTCGTTCATGTGTCTGTGTAATGAAGTTTCAAAACATGCTCAAAAAAGGACGTAAAAAATCACCTAGCCAGCTGCTTTTATAAGAGTGCTGTAGTTTCTGTAGCAACAATTGATAGAACAACTCTGCAGGTCCTGAAGATCGGCGGTTATGGCAGCAGATGCCATGTCTCACTGTGCCCCGCCTGCTGTCTCACTGTGCCCCACCCACAGGGCACAGTGAGACGCTTAACGAGCATCGACATAACTAAAAATGTCTCCAAACCTGTAAAAGGTAGAAACCTGAAACTACTGGACAACATACCCAACATCATTATCTATAATGTGGACCTGAACTCATATAACTCGTTACTGCCAACATTTTGGAACACTTGAAAATAAAAAAAAGTGTCTCACTCTGCCCTGCTCTCCCCTACAAAAGAAACTATCCTAATCTTGATAAAACCCAACAATTTGCAGCGATTATGTCAGATAAAAGACCAGAAATGATGCAGGCCTAAGCACTGTACCCAACCGGAAATAAATCGGGAGCGTAACTGCAGTGAGTTTCTCTTTGTCAAGGCAGTTTGCGAGGGGGTTATCTGGTTAGTTAAAGACAGGATGGCAGTTTGATTTTGTTGCAAAAACTGCCCTAAAGTTCAGTAACTGCACATACATTTATACTCGGCAGGAGCGTAACTTCACAATCTTTAAAATATCTAGGAGCGTAACTCAAAGTTTAAAGAGCGTAACTCATCCTTTTAAATACAATACCATACACTGAGCCAGCATTCTAAAGCATTGTAAGAGGCTCCAGGGCCCACTGTGGATTGCAGGTCTTATTATGAGTGTCAGCCTGTCAGGCAATCCTGTATTGCAATTTTAAAAGGCTTTTAAAACTCTACTTGGCTAACTAGTCTTCACACTTTGTAGAGTCAGTCAATCGTGATTCTTCAAAAGCAATGTATCATGGCAAGAGGAACTTTTCTTAATGGCAATCATTTGTATTGTGATGCCGTATTACTTACTCTGCAAACAAAATCTGACAAAATGACTAGAATGTTAATTCCGAGTCAGGTTGATATTGAACAAGTAAAGTTAGAATTTTTCACTCATCATAAAAATAGCTTAAAATGAACTTTTACAGGGAGATTCCATGCTGTATCTGGTAGCATGTCATCAGCCTGAATGACGGAATTGCAGGTGTTGTCAGGGCTCTCCAGTATGAGTACATGTAGGCCTATATATTGTTAATTTATTGCTTTTCTTTTATATTATTGTATTACATTCCAGTCCTAGCTCATGAGAGCTAATGTAATGTTTCCTTTTAATTCATCAATTCTAAATAAAATTTATTGGGTGTAAATTGATACTATGCATGGCTGCCTCACTCATTCATGTGCGCGTTCAATAGATAGATAGACAGGCAGCTAGACAGACAGATAATTATATATACAGATAGATGGATATCTTTGATGGTACTCAACACTCTTGCTAATTGGTTTTCTCATTCAAATCATACAATTTAAAAATTGCTTGTCTTTTTGCAGGCATTTTGATTTCTAGGCATAGGCCAATAGCAGAAATAGCAGAATTCATCATTTCTGCATGAATTCTGGACTTCTGTAGGCCAAGGAATGCAATCTTGAACAGTTTTGAGTATTCGGCTCAAAATTACTACCAGCTGTACTCTGTACATACAACAATTCTATAGACTTCCATAGACAGACACATGATTCAGCTATTAGGCCCGCATTGCCAAATTCTGTCTATGCATGGAAGTCTATAGAACTGACCAGGGACAGTCCCTGAAGAGACAGAGAAGTAGGCCTATACTGCATGTCTATACAGATGCAGTTTTGCAAGTTTGACATAATCCCAATTAAGTTCTTCAGACAGAATCTGATGATCAAATATGAATTAAATTCAATAGCTCCCCAGATACGCCAATTTTATTATACAATATCTGGATCTTGAAATTCGTTCAGAGTGTGCCCACCCCCTCCCCCCAAAAGGCTCCTACCTCAACATAGTAGCCCAATGGGGTAATCATGAAATTAAGAAAATTAAGTATGTGAAAGTTAAATCAGCTTAGAATCAGAGATTTAAACATGAAGTTAATTAAGATCAACAAAATAGCACTATAGTAGCCTCTCTAACTGTCGAGCCAACAAGAATTCCTGATATATTTATCTGGACGGAGTCCAGATACTGTTTGGCTACACTACTACTTCTGTCAGCCTTGATTTCCTGTCAACTTTGCCAGCATTAAACATGACATATAGTGGTTTACTCCACTCAGCTCCTATTTCACCCTCCACCTCTGCACACATGCCATCCTAATGCGTCAGAGTGATGTAGCAGATAGATAAGGGCTAGATCTCTCCGTAACAACTTTAGATAGATGCATACAGTGCGGAGAATAGGCAGAAATCACTAAATCTGATGCATTTCACTGCTATCTGGCCCACCTGTCTGTAGCTTAGGGGGGACCAGTCCATCGATACATAGTCAGAGCCTATACAGCTCTGATAGAGTAGCTGGTTGCCATTGGAATGAAGCGATGTGATTGGTTGAGGTGGTCTGGCTGGTTCCCACAGTCTTTGCTGCTGTGAACAAGTAGTTCTTGGGTTTCCCGCTAGGGGGACGCTCTCCGTAGCCATTTTTAAATCGTGCAAAATGCGTACTAGCGCCAGTGGATTTGTATTCTGTGCTAACCAAATACAGGTAATGAATTATGATTATCTCATTATTGTCATAAATGTATCTTTGTTGAGTTCGATAGGCACCTCGGGGGCGCGCCTCGGGGGCGCACCTCGGGGGCGTGTGCTCAATGCTTGGCCTACATCTGCTGCCAAATCTAAATGTCATCAATAGTAAAGCCCATTAAAAGCACAGGAAGCGATAAGGGAATAAACAGGTGAATGGACATTTCAAGGGGATGTTGACGAAAAGTTATTAGTCCAGTAGGCGTACTGTATTTGTATGAGATTAATTAATAGACAGTATTGGGCATGCTGCAATTTGTAAACAGGGAGGTATTTTGTGCTTGAGCCAAGCAGATCAAAAATGCAGAAGTCTTGCAAAAGATGCAAAAGATTTGTGTTTGACAGTGGTGCCATCTGGCATAACATTTTTGGGGTGAAACATTTCTGAGCCAGTAGGTGATTTGCATAAGTGGAGCTCTGGTGGAGACAGAGGGAAGTACCTTTGATGTTACACACAAACTGCAGTGAACAGCAAAGAAAACAGCAATTGATGATGTCATCAGAAGAAGAACAGGGAGAAAGAAGGGTAGGTGAAGGGTGTTGGGGAAGGACAGGCCTGCGGAGGGAGTTTTTAGCTGGCAACCATTGTGTGATGTGGTATGACCTCATTTGCATCTCATTAGCATTTAGTTTGAATGTATATATAGATGGCTCTTCCTAGAAAGTGCCTGATGAGTGCAATATATATGTTTGCTTAGAGATTTCACTTGTTTTGTCAATAATATACACTCATATGCCATTGCAGAAAAATGCATCATGATATTACTCTACATAACTCAAGCCCTACAAACTTTCATCTCTGCCAATTAAACATAAGTATCAATCAAAACACTTTAGTGCGTTGCCGCATGACTAGCAAAAAATGCATTTCTCCCTCTAAGGCCACTTAGTGCTAACGTCCTCATAAAATGGGACCCCTGCTACTACAATTCAGCATACCAAACGACTAGCCCTTGCTTGTTTTACAATAGTCAGGTCGATTATCACCGTCCAGATATGCAAATTCCAATTTGCCTTCTTGTTTGTGATGTTATTTTGTGAATTATCTTGTTTGGGTGGACTTCTGACTTTATGGACTTTTTGGGCAAGATTGTCGGGCTATTGAGCGGTTGTAAAAACTTGTGCATTTTGATTTTGACAGGACTTTTCTACTTGATTTTATGAAAATTTTATACTTATAATTTAAATGCATTTACTGACTCTTAAAACTGATAAACAACTAGGACTGGGACCAAAATTTTAATTTTATGTAAATTTTAAATTATGTACTTAAATACTGTATATATTTCTTATTGTATTAGCTGTCTGTAGATGTAGAGTAGTTGTCGATTTTCTGTTGTTTACTGACAAATGTATCTGTTTGATATGTAAATTGTCAATAAAACCATATAGATATATATATTAAAGTTGTAGGGCCTTTTCATGAACCTCGCTCGCATGCCAAGTGCTAAAATGACAATTGTGTTCTGCCTTATGACCCGATATTTTATAGTCAGTAATGCTTTTTTTGGCGTGGACTTTTTTAAAATTTACTGATTTATAAGGCAATTTGGTGGCTACTGTGTGAGTGTGTTGAAAAATGAGGCATTAATGGTTCCTTGACACACGAGCCATTATAAAATAATAAACTTTGTACAAGTTTCAAGAGAAAGTTGTTTTTTAGCTTGTCTGTTTTCTTCGAAAATGGAGAGCTATTGTCGTCACTCGATCGGCGTCTTCATCGTCGGCGTCCTCCAGGTTAAGGTTTGTGTAAGAGTCCATTTGTGACCTTGGTTTTCTACTTAGAGTTATGAAATTTAGTACAGGTATTGGCCTGTGGGTATGGATCAGGAACATGTTGAGAAATCCAAGATGGTGGCCATTTTAGCGGTCATCTTTCTTCATTTCTTGAAATGCCTATTCAGTATTGTGCTTAGGATTATAAAATTTCTTACAGGTATAGGCTGTGCATGTTACGCATTTGTACTAGCTGAAAATCGCGCAGGATCGCGCATGAGTTGCTGTCATGTTACCAAGGCTGCATGGCGGGCCTATTGAATGCATAGGGGACGATCTTTGCAGTGAAGAAATATCACATTATTCAACTAATTAAAGATGACAACCTACCTCTTTCAGTCAAGTAAGGCCTGTATTTCAATATTCCAGCTATAATTCTGCATGCTAGTGCTTGTACTGCAGCCTGCACAGGGAGCTGCAAATCGCCGGTCATTTGTTTACATGTTTCAAGGGGCTCACACTAAAATCCTATTGACTTATATTCCACAAAACTCTTGCAACTCATCTCCAATAACATAAAGAAGATTTGACTTTCGGAATGGGATGCTTTTGAAGCCCCGGATCTCTCCAGACAGCTAGAAAGTCAGCCCCCTATTCCTAAAGCATGCAGGGCGATAATACCTCGGTACCAGACAGCTGTGTTATACCAACAAAAACACAAGGGGGCGCATTCCACTTGCAAGGCCTGTTGGCCTGTTGGTATCGATCGGGGACATGTTGAGAAATCCAAGATGGTGGCCATTTTGTGGTGGCCATTTTGGCAGCCACCTTTCTTCATTCTTGAACTGCCCATTGTGACCTTAATATTTCACTTACAGTTATGAAATTTGATACAGGTATTGGGCCTGTGTGTATGGATCAGGAACATGTTGAAAAATCCAAGTTTGCGGCCATTTTTGGCAGCCATCTTTCTTCATTACTTAAACTGCCCATTGTGACCTCGATATTGCGCTTAGAGTTATAAAATTTGGTACTGGTATTGGCCTGTGGTATCAATCGGGAACATGTTCATTGTTGAGAAATCCAAGATGGTGGCCATTTTGGCAGCCATCTTTCTTCATATCTTGAACTGCCCATTGTGATCTCAATATTTCGCTTAAGAGTTATGAAATTTGGTACAGGTATTGCCTGTGGGTATGAATTGAGAACATGTTGAGAAATCCAAGATGGCCACCAAAATGGCCACTTCAAAATGGCTGACTTCCTTGAACTGCCCGTTGTGACCTTGCTATTTTGCTTAGAGTTATGAAATTAGGTACAGTTATTGGCCTGTGGGCATGGATCAGGAAAATGTTGATAAATCCAAGATTGTGGTCATTTTGGCAGCCATCTTTCTTCATTCTTGAACTGCCCATTGCAACCTTAATATATCGCTTAGGGTTATAAAACTAGTTGCAGGTATTGGCCTGTGGGTCATAATCTGGCACACATTGATAGATTTCACACTAACAGATCAGCGTTTAAAATGCTTGCGGTTCTGGTTTCAATAGGATACCTACTCTGCATGATGAAATAAATGTACTTTTTGATGTCGGATGTTTATATTATGATAGGGTGTTGAATATGGGTTTCATATGCGTTGAGTATAGCTTGTATAGACAGCGATGCTAGCAATGAAGATTACATATACATGAATCACATTAGCTTGAGATGCTGCTGAGAAAGTCTTAGATGATGATATGAAGTGCACTTGAGATGTATGCAAGGGTGGGTCTGGTATAAGCCAGGAAGATCTGCCATTTCTGATCGATGCTACAAAACTATATGAGAAGTATCACATAGCACGATTGACAGGTGGCTTGGTGTGGTTCGATAAGGCTGCTTAATGACTCATAGATTGTTCATAGATTACTGTTTCAATCTTTGCTAATATGTTATTGGTTGCAAGATATGATGGTAGTTGATTTTTGGCCTGTTGCCCTAAGTCATTCTAATAAAGGGCAAATCAATGCTTTTTTTGTCCCCCGATTCAAGGGCAGCCTTGGCTTATCTTCCTTCATGGCCCGTAATATCCTTCTATGTGATTGCAATTCATAGCTTATGCTTGTAATGACATATCGATGAAAGCAAGCCAAGCCCTCGATTAATATATCAAGCCATCTTAAGTCCTCCCTAAATATTCATTGGTGGCCAAGGGAAGATATGTCCGTCCACGTCCCCAAGATCTCATTATGTCAAAGAGGAAACTCTTTTCAAATTCTTTTTTTGCAGTCTGGTCAAGGTTTAGTGGCAACGCCCCTGTTTCTTTTATTCCTTACTTTGGTGCAGTGCTCTTGATGGCCACCTCTCTACTTGTGTCCACTTGCTTCCTTTTTTGTCCTTAACTGGACTGCAATGTTCTTGAAGGATGATGTTTCCAGAATCTGTTCCTCTCAGCTGCCACCAACTTGTGTGTTATCAAGGTCTTCCAGGTGTGAAGGAGCTGGCGCTAGGGAAGCCTGTGATGTGTTAAGACATGGCACTTTCTGTCCCAACTGTCCGCAGTCTAATCCAATGCTGACGAATGCCCTTGCCCTGGTACTGTTGCTGCAGGTGCCCCTAGCCAATGCAAGTCATGTCATATGTGACTTACAAATGTTTAGGAAGATGTAGGTGTGTAGTACTGTGTACATACACAATATATTTGATATGACGTGGTAAAAGACTCCAGAGATATTCATATGAAATCTGTGATATATGTAATAGCCCAAAGACCTTGCTTGGACATTAGGATACCATACTCATCTCCACAAAGACCCTTGAGACATTTATTGGCGATTTGATTCATATGACTTCTTCCAGTAGTTGAGCCCTTTGGGATTTATTTGAGAAGAGAAAGTGTGGTAGCCTTGAGAATGATTGCTTGCATCAGAAGACGCAGTTCTGTTCACTTGTGTGCGATAACTTTAACTTAATTGCCCTTGAATAGTATTTTATATGTTGGCACTATAAATCTCATCCCAAGGGAATATCGATGTGACGATTAGTCTACTTGTTCCAAAGTATTATGGAACCTCAGTTTACTCATGGCTGTTATCAGCTTGTCTGTCTGTGTGTCTGGTTAGCTGTCTAGCTGTCTGTCTGACTTTGTCGAATCGGTGGGCATTACTGCGAAAACCTGTCATGCTCCACTGATTCACATTATACACCGGGAGCTGCCACCAGTTGCCTCAACAGCAACGCTGCTGCCCTCTTGTGTAAATGACTGCCATGCGCTATTCCATGCTTCACTGCTTCAGTTTCGTCTGCAAGTAATGTGGCCACTATTTTCTTCTGCTACAGTTGCCACTCCTTTGTTTGTTTGTTTGTTTGTTTGTATTTTATGCCTCTTCAGCACCTAAGTGGGCTATATCGAGGCAGGCGATCGCCGTATGATGATGAGATGAGATGAGAATACTGTGAGTCTGGCACATGCCCCATTAAATCAGGGATGCCCAGGGTCTTTCAGTTGCCCCAGCATAGAATACTGGATACAACCCGCCTCCATTTAATGTCCCATGGGCTCGGACTAAAGTGAGTTCCTGGGGTTCCTGGGGTGAGATTTGAACCCACGCCCTCAAAGCCAGTTGACAAGCGCACTTACCAATTAGGCCAGGGGGGACCTCTGTTGCCACTCCTTTAGTACATGTGCACTGGCCTCAGCAACTCATGCCCTTCACCTATTTCCTTCACAAGCCCAGTACATACTACTCGACCCCACTATATTCCCTCGACCCTTCGGGTCTCGGGAATATACTGGGGTCTCGGGGAGTATACTAGGGATGTACTGCACCTACCCATGATATAACCTCATATTACGTGCAAGTGAGCAAGATACGGCAGAGTGAACTTCAAACAAAATAGTTTTCTTTAAAGTATGGGAATTTTTAATTGTTACTGATTCATAAGACTTATCACTTCCACCTGCAAGTTCTTATGACAATAGGACAAATGAAAGAACGTAGCATAACAAGTTTAGACCATTCAAGCTTGGGAGTGTGGGTGCATGGGGGCCACTGTGGTCAATCGTGCCAGCACTGGAAAGCATTTAATTTCCAAGTTTTATTGCCTCTCCAGGGACTACCTCTTGCGTTACGTCATGGTACATGTGCACTCAAGCAGAATGACGTACATTTCTGCATTTCTGTGTTGTGTCCTAAAAATAGTACGTTTTCTATCAGAGGTCATCAATTTGACAAGAACACTCAAAAGCCTGTTCAAATGGTCTGGCTTGCCATACTGCACACGTCTATAACTCTCAAAATGTTTATCATTAATAACAATGTTGAACAGTAACCACGGGAGAATATGGCTCAACGCCGTTACTGGGACCAGCAATGTTCATGCGAAAAGCTGCTCCCAATGTATGTTGGTAGACAGTAGCTAATCCTTGTGGGGAGGGGTTGGGGGTCGTTTTATTGGGAGGGATGGGGGGCGTGTTTGTCATTCTCTACAGTATTCTAGTTCTGATTGATATGATATTGTCATGCTCATAGACCAAAGAGTTCCTCCGTGGCCTAATTGGTAAGTGCGCTTGTCAACTGGCTTTGAGGGCGTGGGTTCAAATCTCACCCTGGGAACTCACTTTAGTCCGAGCCCATGGGACATTAAATGGAGGTGGGTTGTATCCAGTGTTCTATGCTGGGGCAACTGAAAGACCCTGGGCACCCCTGAATTAATAGGGTATGTGCCAGACTCACAGTCTTCTCATCTCATCATCATACGGTGATCGCCTGCCTCAATATAGCCCACTAAGGTGCTGCAGAGGCATAAAACACAAACAAACAAACAAACAAAACTCATAGACCAAAGACACTTGGTGTTAATATATTTTGACCATCCAGTTTTGGCACTTTGAACAAGGAACACTCATTCCCTCTTGCCAAATCAATGAATTAGACCTTGGACAATGTTTGTTAACACATATTGGTTAGTCAGGAGGTCAAACTATTTTTGCTTAGAGATGGCAGATATTTGGTCTGGCAATTGCAACTTTAATGTAACTAGTGGGTCCAACATTTTGCATCAAATAGGCGCAAATGTGATATATACACAGGCTGTTATTTGGGTCACCAGACTGTAAGAGAGTGGAATAAGCTGGCAAATGTCCAGTGTTGGGGGGGGGGGCAGAAGACTGGGGGTCAGCAAGTTTACCCTCAGTCGCAGTCTCGGTCTGCCTGAGGTCCAACATCATGTTGTTCGGAGGATGAGGAATTGTTTGAGAAGGACTTCACACCTCTATCCTTATAAGGTGTTAACCAATAAGCTTGACAAGGCTCAGGTTTAAGAGGAGAATGTCACTGGCCAGGGAACAGCATATGCGGTGGTTGTCTCTGCTTCTTTTTGGTTTTATGTAGTTTTTTAAAACACTCCTGTTGTAACTGCGTATTTCTTAAGGAAAAAAACTTTATTGTAAATTGATGTTTTGAAAAAATGCACAAGAGTTGTGACGCATCTTCATTGGCTCTGTTAATATAATGCACTAATGTTTAATGCTGTTCTAACAGTTGCACTCTAAAGTGGAAATGTGGAGAAACTAAGCAAAACCTAAACATTCAACATTCCCGCTTTGAGCGCGTTTATTAGTGTTTAGCTTTTTTTATAAACACTTTGTTTAGCCAAATTAAACAAGCTGCGTAAGTGACTACGCAGGTACAACCTAAACAATTATGACAAGAAACATTTAGTTTTAGCATTTTATTTGTTTAGAACACTAAACAATACATAAACAATTAGGTGTATAGTCTAAACAACCAAGTGTGTAATGCCTAAACACTAAATGTTCACAACCTAAACAAAATCTCAACAACTAATGTGCATACAAATTCCCACTTTGAGCGCATGTAAAAGTGCGTACAAAAAGTAAATGTTTAGGCTGTAAACAAATGTGTACATCTTCAATAAAAGTTTATATTATGTGAAACAAGGCTATTCCATACTTTTATCTATACATCTATAGTGACTGTTCAGGCAACATTTCTATGCTGTACATACAGAAAGTATATTCCCTAATACTCCCACCTTCTCATTACTAACTATCAGCAGTAATTATGAACTTAAAAATATAATTCAGCATTTTATAAATTGTCTTCTGATACAATAGACACAATTCATCATAATTGTATAACACCTCCTCTCCACTAGTTTACCTGCCTACATGCCATATGTATCTAATGATAGTGCCTAAAAACAATTTAGCAATTTAACTTCCCAGGAATTACCATTGACAAGTATTCTGTACTTGAAAGCACCTTGTTATACTGAGTAGCTAAATTGATGACTGTTTTCTTTTTGTAAATCATATTGTGAGGCAATAAATATTTACAAAATTAAAGAATTAAAGTAAATGCCACGATTTAAAACCTGGCTGATTATTTGAAACTTCACACATCAAAACAAGAAACCTTTTTGGATTACAATTAATTAAATTTGGTGCATTATCCAACTCTTTTGTGTTAACACTTTTTCTAAAATATCAACTACATTTATTCTATTATAAATACAATTACAAGATACCTTTTTTGTGCACAGTTTGCATTTTTCATGGTACAGCTTCACATATCATTTGTGTGATTTTACAATTTCTCAAATCATCACTGAGCCAAAACTCAGTAGATTGGTCTGAGGTGAACGGCACTAATGTTGCAGAAGTTTTGTGTGTTTAAAGCATGAGTGCAAAATATTTGGAAGTGTTCTGTGACGGCATCATTGAAATATGCATGAAGAGAGGCCACAAATATATTTAGTTAGGGTGTAGCCTCAAGGAATGATCCTGCTGCTTTCTAGACAATTCTTAGAGTCTCCTTCAAACACCTCTGCAATTCCACACTTCTTCTTCTTCCATGTGAGAGCTGGGTTCATATGTTGAACGTTTAAGCTCTGCAGAACTTCACATGTGCGCGTGAACAACATATGACACAACCTATAAAAATGTGGTCCTAGTGGTTAAAATCAGTGCGTATGTATAACAAAATTTTACGAGCAGATGAAGGTTGCGTCCGTTGTCCACGCATGCGCGTAATCCCCACTTACAGGCTTTGTCTCTGTGTGAAGCTTGGCAAGTGATCCAGACATACTACTTTTGCCTAATTAAGAATTTACCATTACATGGTAAATTCTTATTGTTTTTGGTATTATTCTTATTATTCTTATTCTTATTCTTATTCTTATTCTTATTATTTCACTTTTTTTTCTCTGATTTTCACAAAAGTTGTTCACAGGGCAGCTCTAGGACTATAACTGGACCACACCCGAAAGAAATGACCTTGACCTATTTTTCAAGGTCACAGGGCCTTTCAAACATTAAATTTTCGAAATTTACATGGGCTGTTATTCAGGAACCATAACAGGTAGCACCATGGTATAGGGTAAGTCTTACTCAAAAGTACTAGGCTGTATTTTGGCGCAAACAATTCTGAAATCGCTCAAGCGGAACCGGAGTTACAGCATAAACACCGTTTTAGGTCTCGAGACGTAATGTCAGAAACCGCAATAGGTAGAATAAAGCCGATGGCACCAACAGATGGCCAGTATCTGGGGGCATTGCACGTTTTATTTTTCATGTAGATATCTGCAACGGTTACGGAGCAGCGGCCATTTTAGTGAAATGAGTCTGCGCCATATGGGGTATGGGTCTCAGAACACCATGAAGGAGTCATTTGAGGTCATGCAAATGTATAACAAACTACCCTTAAGATACCCCCAAAAACCCCATACAGACCTTCAGATTTGACCTTGACCTCATTTTTCAAGGTCATTTGACCCCTCAAAGTTCAAATATGGGCGATTTTCAAAAATTCTGAAAATTATCATTCTTTTCACATATCAGTCTCATCATCTGGTTTCTGGAAGGTGCCAGCCAGTTTGTTTAAGGCCTGAAATCGGAATTCAGATATCCTTTCATGCTGATTTGTTAAAAAAATCACAAATATTGCATACCGCGTGACATGTAAAAACACCCTATTTTGCCCCTGTGACAGGTAAATATTGATCCTACACAGTTCAAACAATTGAATGACCCCCCCAAAGTCACACACTGCCAATCTGGGGAAAATATTGGATTTGACCTAGAAACGTTTTTTCTAGGTCAAACTCAAGGTCAAATATGAGGCGAAATTGGATATTTCAGACATTATATTTTTCTTAACAGGGAATCAGTTGAGGGATTTGCCTCATCTCATCAGCATTTGGTGCCATAATACCCTAGAGGCCCCACGCAAAATTTGAAGGCCCTCGGATTGACCTACATTGCACAATTGAGGTCACAAGGTCAAGAAATGACTTGAAAATTGACCTGCTCATTTGTCAATATTGCACTTGTACCCATACTTTGACGGTCTGTATCTCCGGTTCTAATTAAGCTACAGGAAAAATAAAAACTGATTTGGAAAGCCCAGATTCTCCTCTAGTATTTGTTTTCTATACATTTTAGCGTATCTCTGCTAGTTAAAAAGATCGCCCGACCCTGAAAAATTCATATTTTGGGTCATGATTTTACATCTTTACATTTTTTTTACTCAGAACTCCATCTTCAAAAAATTCAATAATATTTGTGGATATAGTCCTAACACATTTACAGTAGTTGGTGCAATTTCAAGTCTCTCCTCCAAACCGTTTGCCTTCTGGAACAAATTGAAGTTCAAAACTTGACATTTTCAGCGACCATTTTTTGATGAAATATCACAATTTTACCATTATTTCAATGGGCTGTATCTCCGGTTCTAATAAAGCTACATGAATGACACAACCAGTTTTGGAAAGCTAAGATTCTCCTCTTAATTTAATTTATTGTGTATTTTCTTGTAACATTGACAGGTAAAAAGATCGGTGAACCCTGAAAAATTCAACTTTCCCACACCTTATCAAATGACTGTAGCTCTGCAGAGACTGGAACATCAGCTTTCACTCTTGTTAAATGTGCTTAGGGTTATCATAATTGTGCATCATGGTGGCACTTTTCATCATGGTGGCACTGTGCATCATTATGGCACTGTGCATCATAGTGGCACTGTGCATCATTGTGGCACTGTGCATCACTGTGGCACTGTGCATCACTGTGGCACAATGACAGGCTGCACCACAATGGCAGAGTGCACCACAGTGGCACTGTGCACCACAGTGGCAGTGTGTACAAGTGTCAGTGTGCAACACAGTGGCAGTGTGCAACACAGTGGCAGTTTAGAGCACAGCAGTGTGCACCAAAGTGGCAGTTTAGCAGCGCAGTCACAGTCACAGTCACAGTGGTACTGTGCACCAGAGTGGCAGTGTGCAGAGCAGTGGCTCTGTGCGCCACAGTCTCACTGTGCACCACGGTGGCACTGTGCACCACAATATTGTTGCAAGCTGTCTTTTGGCTTTGCTGCATGAACCGGTAAAAGCTTGGTAAATTCTTAGTCACTGACCTTGGTCAGTTACAGGGTTCTAGTTATTTTATTTGTCCTTGGAGACTGTCTCAGTTTGTGGCACATATGACAGTGCTTCAGACCTTTGTGGAAGTTCACTTGTATTTTTTTTACTTTCTACGTTCCAGACTCCCAGCCATTCCACATGCCGTTTTCATAATTTGAAAGAAGCCATAAATGCCATGCGCCTGAAAGTAGACATACACACCATGTACGTGAACTGCTAATAACAATATCAACCTGTATTCAGGAAGAAGGACATCATCACCTTGTGTATACATGAATGACAGTGTAAATGATTTTCTTCACTATTTAAGAATTAATTCAAAATGATTGCAAAAAAAAACTAAGTCTGACATCATACCATTGGCATACCAATGGCACTTACTACTTTCTGACAATCTGTGCTGGTCCAACTCAAATTTTAAGGCAATGGCATTTATTGAAAGTTTGCTTATAGCTTCGTGCAAGATTTTCTCGTGACATATCTTTTTGTGAAGTGATTAGTGATGGCATGGATGCCTGGAATCAATCTTTTGATCAAACTAGGGATGCACGGATATCCGGCAAGGTATCCGGTATCCGGCCGGATATTGGAATTTGCAGGATATCCGGTATCCGGCAGAATTAGGGTGTCAGAACCGGATATATGGGATGCTCAAAAATTAGGGAAAAGCTAACAGATCTTGAAAATAAATGAAAGAATGTTACAAGTTAAGAGTGAAAAACATGATGTCACCATCATCAAATTTAAATTCAGTTACGGAGCATAACAAAAAACGTTCAATCAGAGGAACAGGCCCCTGCTGGAAGTGACTAAATTTCAGATCTCAGAAAAAAAATATTTATCATCAACTTCAAATGCTGAAAAACGTCCTTTTTCGCATGTTTACTATCCGGTTCCAACTATCCGGTTGATATCCGGTATCCGGCAGTAGGTGTTGCCGGATATCCGGTATCCGGCATCCAGCTATTTTCACTATCCGTGCATCACTAGATCAAACATTGGGTAAATTTGATTTCATCTACTCTAACTAGGCCTACTCCAGAAATTATGTTTCTACTTTGAGAGTAAACTACTTCAAAATTGTCCTAAATCTAATGAAAAGGAGTATGCCTAATTGTTTCAATTGAATTACAGCAATCCACACCAGAACAAAACAACCAGCCACTAAATCTGAAGTATCAACTATTTATGTAATCAATCCTATGTTGTGAGATATCCCAATTTCTAGACTCTGATCTATTTCCGGAGAAGCAAACGAATGATCAAGAGTAAACTACTATACTCCAAGAATAGCGAATCAAATCCACTCAGCATTCACTGACTGAGTGATATTGTAGTGAAATGTGAAACCATTCTTGTCTGGATGGTCTGTAATGTACCATTGCACTGTCACTGTTTCCCGAACCATTGGTATACTGTCAGCATGATGAACCAGATATAATATTATAGCCATATGATGGACATTATCAAAAATAGCAACTTATTATTATTTTTAAGTACCTGAATAAAATGCCAGTAGCATCAAAACAAGGATTCAAGGCCACTATTATCTAACTCTGTCTGTCAGATGGAGCCACAGCAGCTGTCTTCCAATAATAAAGTTAGGTGGCACTGTCATCAAGCTACCCAGTTCAACAACTTGTTTAGTCTGTACAAAAGATCATGTATCTATGATTCTACATAATGTGTTTAGGAGCTCCACATATTCCAGTTCTGGTTCCACAAATGTTTAGCAAAGCTACACAGTTTGTTTAAGTGAGATATACATGTCGTTTAGAAAGCTCAACAACCCATTTACATTGTAAATGTCATGTCTTCATATTGAACATGGTGTTGTCAACGTTTGAAAGCACCATCCATGGAGAACCTAAACAACTAAACATTTGAAATGTTTAGAATTTGTTTAGGTCAGTTTAGAGTGCAAGATTTAGATACCTACCTAGCTCAAAGATTCCATATATATAATGGCCATGCTTGTAGACAATATCAGTGCTCTCGTGGACATTACCGTGAGAGGCGTGACACATTTAACATGGAATTCAATGCCAAATCACTGACGGACATACTTAATTTCAGAGCAACTGCACCAGCCTCTGCGAGAAAAAAGGGTTGTAGAAGAAGAGAAACATGGGATGATTTCTCAATGGGATGGTTTGTGCCTGCAATAAGCAGGATCTTGTGGTCTTGCAGCCTGTCCGTTGAGCTTGCCTTTTCAGCTCACATTGTGGCTATTGCTTTCAGCAGAGGCATTGGAAGCTTGCGTTGGATTGGATGTGCAAATCATGAGGTGTGTAACCCATGGCCTGGAGGACATCTCTGGAATTTGGAGATATGCAGTCCTCCCAAGTGTCAGATTGGGCCATTTATCATCCTCACTGCACTTGACCGTTGAATGTGTCCAATGTCAAGTTGAAATCCCTATGCTGACCAGTGTTAGGCTAGTTAGCCTGTCTCTTTGGAATATGAATATTACTCTGTATCAGAAATGTAAGAAAAGTCTGTTGCCAGAATTTAACGTGTCATTTGCCAAAAACAACAAAAAGGCATCAGCTGAATGTGATGTTTCCATAATGAGTATTTTTGTAAAGAAAAGACAGCAGGCACTTACAGTGTCTTACACACAGATTTCTGTAAACTTCGTGGACAAATTGGCCACCTTGAGTAACCAGGGTTAAAGAAAGAACCCTGCAAATGCTGTAAAGCCAAATCACCTGATTCTTCCATTGGAGCAGTGTCAGTGAATGCCCTGCTGGATGTGAACCTCCCTTATATCTTGGTCTCCCTGGACACCAGTAAGATAGCAGTCTTAGAGAGCCAGAGGGGAGCCTGCTGATGGTGTGTTGAGCGAGGAGCCCCTCATGCACCCACATCTTCTGGGATGTCAAGGTGAACAGCACGTTGGTTAGGCCCTTCCTTGCAGTCATCATTAAGGTCCTCGTTGGCTTATTTGTTGAACAAACAAATCATTGCGGATTAGATATGCACTGTGGCAAAACTGGACGAGGGTAACTGAGTTACCCTCGTCTCTAAATTAGCCTTAAATCTTATGTAACATTGAATTTGAGCCTATGGCTTCTGTTACTGCCTATCCAAGTGGGGTATGATCGTTGTAATCGATCGAAAATCACATTTCAAGACAGAGCCACATTAAATTCAGGCTGTGAGAGTCCAGAAATGGCTTAAAGCACCATGGAAATGCCGAGGGTAACTGTATCCCAAGACGAGGGTAACTGTGATCATGCTTGTTGACATGACGAGGGTAATTGTCTTTTTCAGGGTGATCAGTGAGACATATTTGGCATGGGGCTGCTGGTTCTTAAGGTACACTATATATATCAGCACCAATATCAATCAAGCTTTCCATTTGTGCATGCTGACTTCATGTTCTATCAAATTTCGGGGCATTGGGATGATTTTTTGAATATTTACACATCGGAAATGCACCCAAATGCCTGTTTTCTCAACGTTTTCTGTGTTACAGAGGCCTGGATGGGGTAAATGTGTAACATGATGAGGACTCCCGCTCTCTCTCCCATCTCATTAATCAACCCTCGTGAGCACCCAGAACTAGACTAAGAGGACTGCACTTACCATATCTATCTATCTGTCTATCTATCTATCTGGGAAGAAGTGCAATAAAACGAAGATTCGAAAACCCAACATATTTTTTAATGGACTGATAAATGTCACTCAGAAATACCACTTCAAACATTAACATGATTAAGGTGCACTTAATAAATTAATTAAAATTCAAAATGCATCAGTTTGTGTCTAAAGTTAGTCCTCTCTTTTAAGTACAACCTTTATACCTGTTCTGATTCATCTTTATCTACGTGGGCCTACAGGCCCCACTGGTAATATTATATTATTTCAAAAGCCAGAATAATTCATACGTCCACCTTTTATTATTTGCTTTCAAGATGATTCAACATTACAAAACTGCAGGTGATTCTTTTACCTGATGATTTTTATTAAATTAATTTATTTTTCAAAAAATCTACTTGTATTGGGAGTGAAATCAGGTTTTAATCCTCGGAGGGACTGCAAACCCTGTTTTAAAAAACAAAACATGGCGAGCAATATTTGGAATATTTAGCAATCAAGCTAATTTTATAAGTTGCCATACAGGCCTATGTTTAAAAATATGTATGAAATAAACTCATATACATGTCTTAAATCTGTAGACAATATGCCTTTAAAGATATTGTCTTCAAACCTTGATAAGTCAGCCTCATAGTATCTGCAGCACTGCAGCTGTAGCAATTATAACCAAATATGTGCACAGGTATGTTCATCAGGGCATATGGGAATTTCAAGAAAATGCATTCAGGGCAAATCCTGAACAATTTTATACGGCAAATCCACTGCCCTGCAGCTGGTTACATGGGTAGGATGATAAAATATCAGAGCAAAACAGCAATGTCCCTCCTACATTTGCAGAACAGATATTCATTGGCCGGTTTTTGGCATTTTGTGTAACATCACTGAAGGCTTTAGATTCTCTAAGTAACTCATTCAGCTAGTGATACATACATATAAATAAACACCATAAAACAATTTGCTGCCTCACACACTCTATATTAAAACAGTATGATGAATAGAACAGAAAAATGATATACGATAATAGATACAATCATGCACACTATATTGCACAAGTTAAGAACTGTTGAAAATGCATGTAGCAAGAGGACAAAAGCTATTTGTGAAACGTTTATTACCACAGAAAGTTCTTAACCTCCGCCCAGATCTAAGAAACTCAAACAAGTGATTGGCGGAGTGGAACTCATCTCTCATTTAATTAATGCATATATGTATATAGTTCTCTTTTTGGCTCTCTCATTGACGATCGACTGGAGGGAAGGTAAAGCAGTACCAAAGATTTTTTGTGCAGTTGGTACAACAGAGTCCGGTTTGTTAATTTCCTTTTTCCCTGCTGAGCCAAACCACACAGTTATAGTAGAACGAGTCAAGATACTCTCCACTGTAGCACGGTAAAAGTTGATCAGAATACTCTGCTGGATTTGGAAGGATTTCAGCGATGTAAAAAAGTAGTCTGGGAGGGATTTATAGATGGGAGAGGGCTAAGTAATTTGCATTGATGAGCACAAATTTGGATAGTAATATGTATATACTTGTCAAGCAGAGCTTCATAAAAATATACCCAATGCATGGTACACTAAGTAAATACAACATTAGTAATTGGTGGAGGGCTTGTCTATGGAAATGAATGGTAGATATTACGTTGCCACAACTTGAACACAACATTGACTTTTTTTACAATGTGGTGACAACATTGTCAGCTGTCCTGGTGCCCTAAAGCCAATTCATACCCAAAACTGGAATTTCGCCAGTCTGCAGCCTGACTGCTTTCATCAGCTTACAGGAGACTGGTCTTCAGATTTAGATATACTGGGTGCGAAAGTAACTAAATGTTGGGCCAATGTCCAACTGAGTCCTGGAATCAGTCGGAATTGGTCACAATTCTTTTACTAATATGCTTCATAAATTTGTTGAAGACTCCCTTTGACAGAACGGTTAGAAAACAGCCACTAATGCAAATAATCAGTTCCCGATAGAAACTTTAAGCCCTGTGCAAGGGTGCTGATACTTGTGACTGCAATCATATTAAATTTCATGGATTTTGCTACAAATAAGTCGGAATTTTTATTGTATATCCTGTACTTGTTATTCAAAGTATGACCAATAGCTTTCTCCAAGTTACACTTTAAATTTTGGCCAACCTGTATTATTTTCGCACACAATGTACATGCAGTTACCTTAGTCATCATCTGCAGTTACCCTCGTCATCACATTATTGGAAATACAGTTACCCTCGTCCTCTTTTAACACGGGATCCAATTGGATGACCTAGATTTTTCAATTTATTTTGACAAAATGAGACGAGGGTAACTCAGTTACCCTCGTCCAGTTTTGCCACAGTGATATGACTGTTTAGTTCGATGTAACAGCGATTGCTGTGGCCAATCCCAAGATCAGGTGCATGTTTCTGATTTAAAAAAAAAAAAGTGGCATAACTTGGCTTAAAACAAGTGTAGAAAGACAACTTTTCCTATTCATAGTTGTACCAATAACACATTGTAAATTTTGCCGAATTTGAACAGCAGGTGGTAATATGTACAAAAATCATCTATTTTGTGGTGTCCAGCGCAACAGAAAACCTGCATCTTTTGTGTTCAGGGGCTGATAGTTTGCAAACTGTGTAGGCCTAAAGCATTGATATGAAACTTCGCCAGTATCTTTTCATGGATGCTATGAGAATAAGCTTAAAATATGGAATAGATAGTGAAAGTTAAATAGACACAATTACAGCTTTATTGAACTAGTGTGAAATGTCCATTTTTTGAGAATTTGCAAATGCCTGTATTTTAGACTCAGTTTAAAAAGGAATGATATAATTTAGCTGATTGCTTCATGTATCGCCTTGGTCCAGCCTTTCTACAACCTATTAAAATTTTAATGACCAAGCTGGCATGTGTAGTTGATGAGAAAGCAGGAAAATAAAATTGGGATAAGAACTGTTACTTTTCTCTTGAATCAAAAATGGGACATGAAATGTTCGAAATGCATTTTTTCACGCACCATGTCTGGGGGCTTGAAGGAAATGATAGTACATTGGAATGTTGCAAAAGGTTTTCGTATGGCTTTCTACAAATGAGCAAACGTAATTGGAAGCCACAAACCCATTGCGAAGCTAAAAGTGAATTATTTTACGGTTTCCTAGAGAGCACCTTCTAGATTTGTGATTCGGAGTACATTTTCTTTATTTGTAATGGCAAAATTATTAATTCACGAGTGCACAGTTATGACTATGAGAATATTTGCTTCAAGTGGCCTTTTGAATCACTGAAATATCTTAACTTGAGCAGAAGTTATGCTTGGAAATGCAATGTGGTCTCTGAACTCCTCATGTTACACCAAAGTGGCGCCTGATCTTGGGATTGGCTTACGTGGTTGGGGAATTAGTACTCAGTATGCGGGAAGGAAGAGCTGAACTATTAGTGCTGATCCCCTGCTCACTGCGGTAAACCCTATTCCTGGGGACCACCACATCTTCCTTGTCCCTTGACCAATCCACCCTTTATCCCCAGTGAGCAGGCTGCTATCAAATCAGTTATGATTATCAAATTATACGATACAAAACCAATATCTTCTTACTGTGAAGCCCAATTTTGCCTCACACACATGATTGTCTTTTGTTCACTTATGTCTTTTTAAATCTATTTGCAGGAACAAGGTGAAGATGAGGAGAGTGATGCTGACATGGAGATGGCTGCTGAGGAGGAAGAAGAAGACGAGGAGGAAGAGGAGGGAGATGATGGGGAGGAGTATGAGACGGTAGGTTTATGATTTATAGATGTGGAGTGCAGTATGCATACCATCTACCCTAAAAAAAACCCACAGCCACCACATCCAACTGATCGTCAATCTCTCTGTGAAAAGTTTTTTTCTTAGTCAGAATCTGATATTCAATCATATTGTGCTGTTTTTTTCGTGCAGGCTTACACTTCTTCTTCTTCTGTAATGATCTTCCATCCTTGGGACATGAACCAACCACGACTTTTTCTTGATACTTAAATAAGCTAGAGGGAATGAAACTCGGCTTACCAAAGTTCTGAGTACTGGATAGTCTTTTTGCAAAACATTTTCAGTCCTTTGGAGTGTGGTTAATGCTTCTCTATTATTAGTAGCTGACTTAACTGGACACATCTAATATGCAAGCTTAAAACGAGGTCACCTTGTTTGCATGTTTGAGTAATTAACTACTGTGTAAGGTGCATCATTGATGGACGAACATGAATTATTGATGGATTCAATCAGGTCCAGGGAAAATCCAGTTGAATTTTAAATTGGTGGATGAGGTCAGACCACCTAGTGACTTAATGTGGGCCGATACTAGCCTTTTATTGGTATATTGTACATCATATTTGAAAAGCCTCAGAACTGATCAGCAGCAATGTTGAAAGTGTCAGATCAACTGCAATCTGAATAAAGTCATCTCTCCAAAATGTCCCAATCTCTTCATTGCAAATACATTAAAAGATCAAGCGAACAGTTTTTAATGGAGGTGTTACACACCGCCGTTTATGTACTTGGTGAGAAAGGTCATAGGTCAGTCCGCCAGAGGAAAACTCGCCAGGTGACAACTCACCAGGGCCAAAACTCGCCAGATGAAAACTCGCCTGTCTTTGTATTAATGGGCTTTAATTGAGCCTGAAATATACTAAGGCTTGGGTCTCCCCTTTCCAGTGCCCTGGGTTCCTTCTACACATCGACCTGCCAACGAATTCATTTTCCCGTAGCAGACAATTCAGAAATTGCTCCAAAATTCCTGCAAAACAATTATCCTTCAAGTTGGCCACTATCCAGTGCATGGTGGTGCCATCTGTTGTTTTTCCCTTCGGCAGAGATAGGCAAATTTCGTTGTTCCATCCCACAATACTTGGGTTCGCTGTGACAGCCTCACTCTGAAGTTGACCCAATTGTGAGTAAACAGCACCGGTAGCCCATGCTAAAAGGTGGGAGAAGCTGTGACCTGTCACACAAAATTGGAGGAGTGTATAATTTCTTTCTGCAGTTCTGCAGCTCTGCAGTTCTGCAGAAAAAAACCGCAGAATTCTGCAGTTTCAAAAAAAAGTGCAGAATTCTGCAATTCTGCAAAAAAACTGCAGAATTCTGCAGTTTCCAAAGGAATTGCAGAATTCTGCAAAAAAGTGCAGAATTCTGCAATTCTGCAAAAAAATTTGCAGAATTCTGCAGTTCTGCAAAAAAGCAGTACATTTAAATTTGTTCCTCCACCTGCATATTCTGCAATAAATTCTGCAGTTTGGGAGTGAAATTGCAGAATTCTGCAATTCTGCAATAAATTCTGCAGTTTGGGAGTGAAATTGAAGAATTCTGCAATTCTGCAATAAATTCTGCAGCTTGGGAGGAAACTGCAGAATTCTGCAATTCTGCAATAAATTCTGCAGTTTGGGAGGAAATTGCAGAATTCTGCAATTCTGCAATAAATTCTGCAGTTTTGGAGGAAATTGCAGAATTCTGCAATTCTGCAATAAATTCTGCAGTTTGGCAGGAAACTGCAGGATTCTGCAATTCTGCAATAAATTCTGCAGTTTTGCAGCTCCGTGCAGTATTTTTTGTGAACCTCTGGTATTTAATCCAGCTTATCAATTGCAATGCATCTGCTAAGTTCTGACTTCTTCGACAAGGGTCTTGCCACTACCCAGGAAACGTTGGTTGGGGGGGGGGAGGAGTAGCTGTTAGGGGGTCGGGTGGGAGGTCTAGGGTTTTGATGCTCGTCTGTCCCTGCAGCCTCTCTGAAAAGTTTCTGCAGAAGAATCTGTAGTTCTGTAGGAATTCTGCAGCCTGGGAGGTTTTATGCACTTCTGCAGGTAGGAAGCTGCATATTCTGCAGTTTCAAGTAAACCTGCAGAATTCTGCAATTTTGCAATAAATTCTGCAGTTTGGGAGGAAACTGCAGAATTCTGCAATTCTGCAATAAATTCTGCAGTTTGGGAGTGAAATTGCAGAATTCTGCAATTCTGCAATAAATTCTGCAGTTTGAGAGGAAATTGCAGAATTCTGCAATTCTGCAAAAAATTCTGCAGTTTTGGAGGAAATTGCAGAATTCTGCAATTCTGCAATAAATTCTGCAGTTTGGCAGGAAACTGCAGAATTCTGCAATAAATTCTGCAGAACAAATTTATTGCAGAATTCATGCAGTATTTGTGAACAAGACACTTGGCATTACCCAGGAAAATTTTGGTAGGGGGGGGGGGCGTAGCAGTTCTGGTGTCGAGTTGGAGGGGGGGGGGCTGCTTCAAAATAAACCTCTATGCCTCTATGGACGTTTTTGCCCTGCCTTGCTGCCTCCTTCCTTCCTGCCTCCTGACTGATGCGCCTCCCCGATGTCCCTCATCTCTCCCTCACAAGCAAGAACTCTCTGACTCTACACGCCCCCATGGCCCTGGTTGTAACGTGCACTCGGTGCATATGCATCTTCCAGGGGTGGGGGGAGTCCTCTTGTCAGAGAGCCCACTTCAAGTTCCCGACAATAATGCCTGCCCAGTCCAAGCCTCTTACAAGTCCTAGCCCTCGTCCTGGATTGCGAGGTATATATTTTTCACTATTTGGCATGTATACGAATTTGTATACATGCAAAAACGAACATATACACGAATTTGGCATTCGTGTAAGTGTGAAATATTGCAATTCACGAATTTGTGTAGGTGCAAAAACGAACATTGAAACCTTAAACTTGGCTAAAAATAACTCTAACCCTAATTTTAGCCCTAAACCCTAATTATCTAGCACCTCCACGAATGCTAGAAATTGCAGTTACACAAATGAAAAATGCAGCACATACACGAATGTTAGTTTTTACATATACACGAGTTATATGCTCGTTTTTGCATGTCCACAAATTCGTTCATGCTCGTTTTTACACCTCCACAAATTCGTGTACATGCCAAATAATGAAAAATATATACATGGGATTGCCCCAGCGGTCTCCAGGACCCATTCAACTCCCCAGCAGATGTGGAAGTCTCCAAGAAGGATTCTTGAGCATCTGGGGTCCAGCCCCCGACATCACTTTCTACTACTACTATGGACGTTTTGACACTCTGCTCGGCTAATTCTCAACCAAATCTCACTCTGAAAAAAGTGGCGGATACCCTGCAACCAGGTCTATTTACTACAGTTGTCAGTCTTTGTCTGTCATTGTTTCTTTTTGCCGTACGGCACTTTTTCGGCGATCGGTAAGCTCGCAAAAATGTCATTTTACAAACTGCTGCATCAAAATAAACCTCTATGGACATTTTGCCACTCTGCTCGGCTAATTCTCAACCAAATTTCACTTTGAAAAAAGTGGTGGATACCCTGCAACCAGGTCTATTTACTACAGTTGTCAGTCTTTGTCCGTCGTTGTTTCTTTTTGCCGTACGGCAATTTTTTCGGCAATCGGTCAGCTCGCAAAAATGTCATTTTACAAACTGCTGCATCAAAATAAACCTCTATGGACATTTTGCCACTCTGCTCGGCTAATTCTCAACCCGAAACAACAACAGACAAACACTGTCAACTTCAGTCAATAGACCTGGTTGCAGGGTACCCGCAACTTTTTTCAGAGTGAAATTTGATTTAGAATTGGCCGAGTAGAGTGGTAGAATGATGACTAATCCACAAGAAAACAAAACATGCAAGTGCTGCTCCCCACAAGAGTGGCGACCTGGGAGAATGGACACCAAAAGAAGAAGAAGAAGTCCATAGCAGTTCACTTTGAACTTCAGCTGTTGTTGTGTTGAAATTTTATTGCAGAATTGCAGAATTCTGCAATTCCACTCCCAAACTGCAGAATTTACTGCAGAATTGCAGAATTCTGCAATTTTCTCCCAAACTGCAGGATTTATTGCAGAATTGCAGAATTCTGCAATTTCTTTCCAAACTGCAGAATTTATTGCAGAATTGCAGAATTCTGCAGTTTCCTCCAAAACTGCCGAGTTTATTGCAGAATTGCAGAATTCTGCAGTTTCACTCCCAAACTGCAGAATTTATTGCAGAATTGCAGAATTCTGCAATTTCCTTTCAAACTGCAGAATTTATTGCAGAATTGCAGAATTCTGCAGTTTCACCCCCAAACTGCAGAATTTATTGCAGAATTGCAGAATTCTGCAATTTTCTTCCAAACTGCAGAATTGTTTGCAGAATTGCAGAATTGCAGGAAGAAATTTAAATGTACTGCAAAATTGGCTCTCCTGACCTTAGTATACATCCGATTTACAAAATAAAAAATGCATTGTGGAGGAAATAATATTTCTCACTTAAGGCTTATCAAAATTATTGTTACTACTGATGATTTCATGCATTTAGCGAGTCAACTTTAATTTAGCATAGATTTTTTGGGAAATTCTTGTGTGAACTTAAGACAATACGCCACCTCCATTTTGAACCCCTGGGTTCTTGTTCTAGTTATGTATCATAACCCAGAAAAATAAAACATGTTCCCCTCATGAGACATACAATGCTATGTATCCAATGACTTATATGTTGGCAATGTTGTCCTGCCCATAATCATCCCATGTTATCGCAATCACACCAGCTCCCTTCATCTGACTAAATGCCTTGCTTCTTCACAAATGCTTGAGACCTGTTTACAAAGCCATTATGCAATCACAGCACTCATGTTAGGTTCACTCCACTCTACGCAGAATGGTGTGTTCCATTTACTCACAGACACTTTATCTCAAACATTGCCGGAGAGTCCATCAAGAAACCTTGAGCAACTTGTCAGCTAATCATGAGCCACTCCATGAAGCCATTCATTGTGTTGCTACTTCCTATCTGGCAGGAGCTCGCGGAATAGCACACTAGTCACAAGGTGGCAACACATGACAGCATATGTTCTGATCTGCCAAGGCTGGAAGAAGAAGTGGCAATGTAACAGCGGTCCACTTGTAGACAGACTTCCTATACAATTCCAACTACCGGACAATAATTAAACTTAAGTATCAATTGTTCATCATCAAGCAAAGGTGATGAATGCTCATTTGAAGCAGCTAATGCCTTTCAAAACGGCTTAATGCCCGGAAATAGGTTTCTCTTGTTGTGGCATATGAAGTGTCAAAAACAAAATTTACCTAATTGAGAATCTGTATTGTGTTTACTAGTACATTTGTGAACGTGACATACATTTTGCAGCCAATGGAAAGCCTTTCATTTGTCTTTTTCTGACTGCTAATTGTAAACTTTTAAACTAAAGACCAATCAGAATTGTTACTTTATCTTTTCTTTTTTTGGGGCCCTAATTGTGAATGTTTTTCGTGCCTGGACCAGATATTGTCAAGTTTTTGTTTTATTTTCCAGTATGGAGTCATGGAAAATGTACGACAATATTAAAATAACTCACTGTTCTTTGTATTATCAAGTTACGTTATCCGCTTTAGCTGTTGAATTCTAGTTTCTGTTTTTGTTTTGCGAGTATACCTAAGATTAGTTTTTTGATTAGGGTAAGGGTTAGGAACTATGTGAACAATATCAGTGGTTCCTCTGTTTTCAGTTGACAATTGAAGATGATGCAGCAAAGTATGATGCCATGATTGATGCGGATGAGGAACAACAGATGTGAGTTTGAGAACTGCTCTGATAAATTTGTAGCTATGCAAATTTTGTGCTGAACACTTTGATCAAGTTGAGCTAATTTGAATCAGTCGATAAGATGAGGATTCCTTATTTTTCCTTAGGTTAGAGAAATACAAAGAGGCCCGCACAGATGAGATGTTTCCGGACGAGTTGGACACACCAAAAGATATACCAGCAAGAGAACGATTCCAAAGGTATTTAAAGCATGTAGTGTTATTGGAGAATTTTTGTCTCACATTTTTATTAAAAAAAATTATTTTCAATTTTTAAATAAATGCAGTGTCTTCATTGAGGTATTGGCCCTGTATCAATAATGATTATGTAAGATAATCACAATATTTCTTCCAGATACCGAGGGTTGAAAAGTTTCCGGACTTCACCTTGGGATGCAAAGGAGAACCTTCCCTCGGACTATGCCAGAATTTTCCAGTTCCAAGATTTCAAGAGGACAAAAAAGAGAGTGATGCAGGCCGAGTTGGAGGGAGGGGCTGTGGTAAGGCGGTGAAAAAGTCTCCATGAATGTTAGGAAACAATTAAAAAGACAACTAACTAGGCTTTGTTGCCACCTGTTTGGGACATTGAACTGTTTGTGAAAATGTGTTTTTGGTATTAACATGGTTTTCCTGATATTTCAGCCTGGCTGGTACATCACAATCCACGTCACAAATGTCCCCAGGGCTTACATGGGTAAGTTCTAAATTAGTTATCTCATATTACACAAAGTATTGTAACGGAAGTTTCAACTCAATTTGTCAAATGGATATGAATAATGGCAAAGACGCTCCACCCCTGAGAATCACGCTTGTAATACCAAGTTGCATTTGCAAGAACTCATCATGTGTAAATTATTTGTTGATTGAGATCAAATCCAAATTTGATGTTAGATTTCCCAGGAGGTGTGCCTGTTTGGAATTATTGAGAATTGTTGACATGTATTATAAATTCAATGTGCATTATTTTAAATTATTTTGGCAAGAAACCTCTAGGGCAGGTGATACTGATGCGAACTTTTGAAGACCTTAGGGATTTATGGTTCTGAAAACATATATTTTATATAGAAAAGCTTTATTACTCTTGATTCTAGATGTTATTGTAAAATGCAATTTCTATGCTATGGACAGATGCCTATGAGCCTGGCAAACCCATCATTGCCTATGGGTTGCTGCCTCACGAACAGAAGATGTCTATAGTGCATTTTCTCATAAAGAGGGTGCCTGGAAACGAGGAACCTATCAAGTCCAAGGAACCGCTCATCTTCCACGTTGGATATAGAAGATTCTCAGCAGCCCCAGTCTATTCCCAGCACACCAACGGAGACAAACACAAAGTTAGTGCTTGTCTTTTGACTTATTTGTTGGCATAAGTCATTATCTGGACGGAGTCCAGATACTGTTTGGCTACACTACTACTTCTGTCAGCCTTGACTTCCTGTCAACTATGCCAGCATTAAACATGACATATAGTGGTTTACTCCACTCAGCTCCTATTTCACCCTCCACCTCTGCACACATGCCATCCTAATGCATCAGAGTGATGCAGCAGATAGATTAGGGCTAGATCTCTCTGTAACAACTGTACATAGATGCATACAGTGCCGAGAATAGGCAGAAATCACTAAATATGATGCATTTGACTGCTATGTGGCCCACCTGTCTGTAGCTTAGGGGGGACCAGTCCATCGATACATATAGTCAGAGCCTACATTAGCTCTGATAGAGTAGCTGGTTGTCATTGGAATGAAGCAATGTGATTGGTTAATGTCGTCTGGCTGGTTCCCGCTGTCTTTGCTGCTGTGAACAAGTAGTTCTTGGGTTTCCCGCAAGGGGGACACTCTCCGTAGCCATTTAATCTGCAAAATGCGTACCAGCGCCAGTGGATTTGTATGCTGTGCTAGGATGATGCATGGAATGGTGTTGGGTTTGCCATGGTTGTCCTGTGTTGTGATTACAACAATTAAATCATATAATGGATATTTGTGTCTAACCAAATACAGTTAATGAATTATGATTATCTCATTATTGTCATAAATGTATCTTTATTGAGATCGATAGAAACGGGGGGGTCGCCAATTGGGGCGCACCTCGGTTGGGGGGGCGAACCTCGGTGGGGGGGTGCACCTCGGTGGGGGGGCGCACCTCGGTGGGGGGGCGCACCCAAGAGGCGCACCTCGGTGGGGGGGCGCACCTCGGGGGCCCACCTCGGGGGCGCACTTCTCGGGGGATGTGTGCTGAATGCTTGGCCTAGATCTGCTTCCAAATCTAAATGTCATCAATGGCACTTCCAAGAAAGTGCCTGATGAGTGCAATATATCTGTTTGCTTAGAGATTTGACTTGTTTTGTCAATCATATACACTCATATACTATTGCAAAAAATGCATCATGATATTACTCTACATAACTCAAGCCCTGCAAACTTTCATCTTTCCCAATTCAACATAAGTATCAATCAAAACACTTTTGTGCGTTGCCGCATGTCTAGCAAAATATGCATTTCTCCCTCTCAAGGCCACTGAGGGCTAATGTCCTCATAAAATGGGACCCCTGCTACTACAATTCAACATACCAAACGACTAGCCCTAGCTTGTTTTACAATGGTCAGGTCGATTATCACCGTCCAGATATGCGAATTCCAATTTGCCTTCTAGTTTAATTATAAATTACTTCAAAAGCTGTATTTTAGCCCATAGAAATGTGTTCGCATAATTATAATCCCCTGCTGCTTGCGGGTGCATTATAGTGATATTCTTCGATTACCTTTTGTTATTCTTATTTTTCTCATTATTCAGCTCAGAAAAATGGTGATTATTCTAAAACTATTAAAGATATGGTTTTGAAACTCAAATGCAATATACATCTCTATTGCGCGCCATTGCATATGAAATTTCATGATCGAATTTTGTGATGCCGGCAACTTATTGAGAAAATAGAAAATAAATTTCTGGCAAAGTTTCCAGGAGAACCAAAGCAATTTGGGCTTTGCTGATTTTTTCTGAGACACCTTGACAAAGTCTCCAGTGCACAAAGGCGTCTCATGGAGATTTCATGAATAGGCTCAAGATATGATTTTTCCAAAATTGGACGTCCTGAAGATTAGCTGTAAATTTTTTTGAAAAACAGGGAAGGAATGCTTATAGAAAGCTGAAAGAAGGTATACTTGCAGACCTACCCCAGTGTACAAACTTCACAAAGTTACGGACCACTCGCACCATAGGTCTCGGTGCTACGGATGTCCATAAACACAATTTACTAATAACGTATTTTGCATGTATGATTTCATGTATTCAATTATAGCTACTAAGTTTATATTTCAAATCAGTTAAAACTCAAATGACATGTCGATATTTTTTTCGACATGCATTGCTTGCATTATGGTACATTAAGCCACCACAGGTGTGTCTGCATGCCAAGACATTTGTTGGGCATATGCTCCAACAAGATCACAATGTTCTGACATAGCTTTAAGAATTCATCATGAAGGACATGAACTTGGCAGGAAGGAGTAAGCACGGCAGGGTAGAAAAGGGGGCCGCGGGGGATTATCTGATATTGCGGTACGGCAATATCAGTTACACTAGTTCTTCTTTACTATAGCTGCTTGAATTCTAAGAAAGACATGAAACTGACTGTTTGTTGATGTCAGGCATTGTTAACTTTGAAAGCCATACTTTAGTTCACTTTGATTATGAAAATTCTGAATATTACATGAGCTTCCATTCCACTAATCTCTCCTTCCTTGGCATTTCAGTTTGAGCGATTCCTAAAGCATGGTGCTGCTACAGTAGCAACCGTGTTTTCTCCGATCATTTTTCCGCCCTCTCCAGTGGCCGTTTATAGGATTAATGCAAGTGGTAGGTTTACTTTTTTTATAATTTCAAGAATGTGGTCATAGTACATAATTTATTTGTTGAATGAAATATAGTAACTACAAGGATTATTGATCAATAGATTGTTGTTGTTTGCAGGTCAACATGAATTGATAGCCACAGGATCCGTGCTCTCTGTCAACCCAGACCGAATTATTTCGAAAAGAATTGTCTTGAGCGGTCATCCTTTCAAGATCAACAAAAAGTCTGCTGTTGTACGATACATGTTCTTTGAAAGAGGTGAGGCTGGCACTTTGTTGGTGATTCATGTTGTAACTTTCTTGCTAAATATTTGTTTATAAACATATTACTTCTATGAATGCTTATTGGTCAGTTGATGTCATACTTCTTCTCTCTTTATCAGAGGATATTCTTTGGTTTAAACCTGTGGAACTTAGAACCAAATACGGCAGAAGAGGACACATTAAGGAACCTTTAGGTGAGCTAACTTGGTCTACATCGTAATTGTTTGTTGGATTTGTTTAAAGAGGAAAGTTTCAGATTGGTTTTTAATGGAGGTGTTTAGACACCGCCATTTATGTAGTTGGTGAGAAAGGGGGGGGGGGGGGTAAGAGAGTGTAAGACTGTAAGAGGGAAATTTGAAATTGGAGAAGAAAATCTGAAATTACTCTTTGCATGTTTCAAATTATCTACTAATTGTTAAATTGCCCGAAACTAGAGGTACAGGGCTAGTATTGCAGCTTACTTGTATTAACCTAAAATAATTCTAAGTACTCCTAGGGGGGAGGGTTGGTCTAGTGGTAGCGTGCTGGACTGCCAATCGCTGGGTCCAGAGTTCGAATCCAGCTCTTGCCGGGTCATCTGGGCCTATGTTGGACGGCTGTTTCAATCATCCTTCGCCTCATTGCCGTGTCCTCCTCCTGTCCTAATTAGCCTACCAAGTGCATAAATACAGGACGTAAAGCCCCAATCATCCATCCATCTTCTAAGTACTCCTTTCATCAGTTTTTTTGTTTGGAGTTTTTTTTTTGGTCTTACAGTCCACCATTTTGAAAATAATGTGTATTGTGTTTAGTGTATGCAGATGAGCTGTCCACCATTTTGAAAATAATGGTATTGTGTTTTGTGTATGCAAATGAGCTGACCTGGAACTATGTCATGGTGACATTAGGATGTGTATTGGTCAGTTTTCTGACCTGGAAATTGATGTCAACATAATACTAGGTCACAAGAGATGAGATTTCAATAGTTTTATAAATCTCCAACTATTTTAGTCAGATATATATATATGGATGGGTAAATAGATAGATAGATAGATAGATAGATAGATAGATAGAATCTGATAGATAGATAGATAGATAGATAGATAGATAGATAGATAGATAGATTGATAGATAAAGGACTTTTAAAAGGGTGTATGTGTATTAGATAGATCTGATTGCATTAATTTGAAGGATTGATTATATAGATCTAATAGATAGATTACTCAGATTAGTTATATTACGCAGTTTTATCAAAAGGGTTTGGTAAGCAGAGTAATAGGTTGCAATTTGGTACTTCAAACCATTTGTGACATGATCAAAAATGTCTGGGAGATGGGGGTAGGGTAGGCCGGTAGGGTTAGCTCAGTTGTAGCACACTGTGGTTGTCAATCGCAGCCTGGTTCGCTGGTCCTTGGACTCCAGGGTCTGATTGACGCTCTCACAGGGTCAACTAGGACAGCAGTTTCAATCATCCTTCGCCCCATTGCTATGTTCTCCTAATTAGCTTACAAAATGCATAAATACTGGACATATAGCCCCAATCATCCATCCATCTTTCTATAATATTCATGCCTATCTGATATGAGATTTCACTTCATTTCAGCTGTCAGAGCTATTTTTGAATTCTGGATTTATAGATTTATTGATGCAGTTGTAATTTTAACTTTAATCGTAACCATTACTGGTAATGTTCCACATGGGGTTCAAGAAATTTCTGGTGAGCCTTCCACAAGATACAGCTCAGGGCAGCCGCAGAGCAGTGCCCATGGGCTGAGATTAAGGGAACATTACCAAAGGTTCCCATGCCATCGGCATTCTCAAGTTTTGGTGACCGCCGTGTGATGATGAGTGATGAGAAGACTTTGAGTCTGGCGCATACCCTATTAATTCAGGGATGCCCAGGGTCTTTGAGTTGCCCCAGCATAGAATTCTGGATACAACCCGCCTCCGTTTAATGTCCCATGGGCTCGGACTGAAGTGAGTTCCCGGGGTGAGATTTGAACCCACTCCCTCAGCGCCAGTGGTAGCCAGACAAGCGCTCTTAACCATTTGGTCAATTTGGCAGTCCACAAGTTAGCTGGCAGTGGTAGGAAGATAGACATATGTATAGAGCAGCATATTAGTGAGTAAGTCAATTTAGAATATTTTCAGTGGAATTTCAAGATCAAAGTCCCAAATGTGTTTCATTCAAATGAGATGTTAAATTGGTGTCCCTTTTGATAATTTTAAAATGGGATAAATGTGCAACATTTAGAGAACTCGTGTTCTATCTGCCATCTCATCGATCAATCACTGTGAGCAACTACTGCTCTTAAAGGGCAGCACTCGTGTATATCTATCTATCTATTAGCTATCTATCTGTATATCTATATATACCACAGGCATTAAATCATTTTGAGAAAAAAGCTTGTCACTGCACTTATTGAATTTATATACAAGGTTGGCAACTCCTGGTTTGAGAATCCATGCTCTTGCTTGAGACAGCATTACAGCAGGAATTCTCAAACCAGGAATCTTGAGGGAGTTGCCAACCTTGTATGTATTGTATACAGGATACGTTTAGCAATGTGAGCTTTTTAATGCAGGTGCGCATGCGCAACTGCATTATACCAGTCACTTACCATATAATGGGTTTTGTGGATTAGAACATGCACCCCGATATTGCTATCAAATAGTGAATTTTCGTGTTCGAAAATCAGATTTTCCGTTAGTGGAGAACCCCTAGTTTTGTGCGCAGAAGCATTTTGGATTATGTATGTGTTATTTTTATAAAGAAAATCATATTTGTGACAATATGGGGTAAAATGATGCATTTCTGCCGATCAAAAAAGTTATATATATTTTTCTAATCCCCAAATCTAAGAATCAAGAAAAAAGTATGTGGAATATATATCAGGCAATCTATATACTAATTTTCGCTTTAAAAAATCCAGTGGTTATTGCTCTAGGCCTGTTGACAGATTGTTTCTGTAGAAAAATGGGTTTTGTGGATTGGGACGAACTCCATGATCTTGCCATCTAAATAGCTTTTTGTTTTTGGAAAGTCACATTTTCACATATGGAGAACATCTGCAGTGGTGTTTAGGAGCATTTTGGATTATAAATAGAGATGTTCTCATTTATAGCCAAAATTACCAAAGTGTTTTTATGATGGTCCGGAAAAAAGTAAGATTTCTTTTTTCCTGTTTTCCTTATGTGTAATAAATAAAAAAAATACATTTGAGATGTACTTCAGACATTCTATATACCTGTTTTTGCTTACAAATGTGTTCAGTGCTCCATATCTGGTTACAGATTGTTTTCGTAGATGAGTTTGTGGATTGGACGGAGCACCTTGATCTTGCCATTTGAATGTCATTTTCAGATTTTCACTGATGGAGAACATCTGCAATGGCGTGTATGAGCATTATGAGATGTGTATAGGGTATTAAGAGACAGGATTTTCTCATTTATTGATATTAACAAAATGATGCCCTTCTGACAGCTGAAAAATAAGACCAGAAACAGTTGTTTTTTACCAAGGCCTGAAGTTTCAGAACTCATGTGCCTTTGAAAATCCAAGTTTTGAAAATATTGTGTCAAACGCAACCCTACAGTAGAAAATTCCACCTGCATTATGCAACCCGCGGGTTCTTGTTGTAAGAAATTATAGTGCCTGTGATATATACATAATGCTGGATGTCTAATCTATATGCAAATAAATCTATATATCTATAAATCTATCGGAGTAGTCATAGCAGTGCAGGATGAATGATCTACTGGATTCATGGTATGCGAAATTAGTCACTACACCACCTCCATTTTGAACCCCTGGGTTCTTGTCATAATTACTGCATGTTGTTGTTGAAGTTACGTCTCATTTACCTGAAATTACCTCACCTGTTATAAGAATTTGTTTCCTTTTTGCAGGAACTCATGGTCACATGAAGTGTGTGTTTGACAAACAGTTGACATCTATGGACACCGTTCTTATGAACCTTTACAAGCGAGTTTTTCCAAAGTGGACATACGAGGGAACAGTGAGGTCACCTCCATCGTCTGCAGAACCCCCTCATTATGTAATGGAAACTCACAGTAACCTGGATAAATACTTTGACTAATCTGCCTGCTGATATGTGAAATTGCGTAAACAATTGTAATTTATTTTAAGCGATATTCTGAATTTTTTTGAGTTGCCCCCAGAGAATACCACAACAATGTTTTGCTGGAATTGGGATGTTTCCCAAAGTTTTAACTGAAGTTCAATAAAGGTGTTACACTGAAAACATTTGACTGTCATGATGCATCTTGCGTTTTTGTCTGCTTGGTCTTTTACTTGGGCCATACTGTACTATAAGTCTCTGCAGAAACTTATAAACTAGATTTCATACCACTAGCGGAATTTGACAAGGTGCTTGCACTGGGTTTTACAAGATGGCTTATATTGAATTGCCTTGTAAATTGTTGGTGTTTCTTGTTTGCCTCATTTATGATACATAAAGAGTCTTGACGAGAAATTGTGTCTTATTGCTCAATATGTAATATACCAAACTGAATTGTTCAATGACTGAACTTGCTTTTTGTTTTAAATATAAATATAAACGCATGCATTTAACTTTTTACAACAGCCCAGGTCCAAGGAAGGAACTTTTTTAAAATTAAATTTATTCTCAGGCAAGAAACCATGTGCAAAATATAGAGGGGTAGACAGATAGATAGAAGGCCTCATGACAGGACACACCCCCCAAACCCTCTCATAAACTCGGCACCCTCAACTTAACCTCTTTTACCCTCAACTTACCCCTTTTCACTTCCGCTACCCTCAGCTTCCCTCAACTACCCTCAACTTAACTCAACTAAACTCAAGTAACCTCAACTTAACTCAACTAAACTCAACTCACCTCAACTAAACTCGCCTCCCCCAACTAACTCGCCTCCCCTAAACTATACTCTGCTCCCCTCAAGTAAACTCGGCTGCCCTCAAGTAAACTGGCCTCCCCTCAACTAAACTCGCCTCCCCTCAAGTAAACTCGCTCTCCTCAAGTAAACTCGGCTGCCCTCAAGTAAACTCGCCTCCCCTCAACTAAACTCAGCTCCCCTCGACTAAACTCACATCCCCTCGCTACCCCTCAAACAAATTCGCCTACACTCAACCAAATTCGCCATCCCTCAACTACCCTCAGTTACCCCATGATAAAACAGTGGTAACCCCAGGGGGTTGAGGGTGTATCCTGCCATGAGGCCTGATAGATAAACAGATAGGTAGATATAAACTGAAACATGGATAGATAGGTAGATAGAAACGTGGATAGATAGATAGATAGGTCCATTTTCATGAAACTGACTTCGATTAACTGACCAAATACCTGTGATATTGTCTAATAATATGAAATAGCACAATATTTTCATGGCATTACGCTGATTTGTTTTGAATCTATTAAACTGCTATTCAAACACTAGCTATTGTCTTAATTGCCGTTCAAACAAAGGCCATACATGTCTATTGTGAGCAATGTTGCATTGCAATAGGGGAGTCTATTGTATGAACATCCATGAGACCAGGGCCAGATCTAGGGTTCAGGAGGCCCTGGGCACAATGGAGCACTGAGGCCCCCAACCCAACTGAAAGTTGCTGTTCAATAAAATGCAGATTTCAAAGAAAATAAATGAAACATGATGTAAAAATAAAAATACTTTAGTATGTCCAACAATTTTGAAATAAATGATTTCGCTGAGATCTCCAGCTTTGAAACTTTGTGATAGTCATGGGAATTGTTTAACCACTTTGTAAAGAGCTATCACTGTTGATGATTGTAATTTCGCAAAAAATAAAAAGACACCCTTCATCTTTTTGTAGCCTGTTGGCCACTGAGCGGCAATGACGTTCCCAGCAGAATAATTTATAGTCAGTGTAATAAGAGGACTACTAAGCTTGCTTAGTAAGCAAACAAATGTGGTCTGGTGCTTAGTCAAGTGTAAGTAGGTCATTATTAATATACCCTGCATGGTTGGGGCAAGATGGAGTCCTCGTGCAGTGGCAAAATGGGAAGCACAAAAAAAGCAATCGTAGCCCAGAAGAGGTTGAAGCTTGCTATTGGGTCAATTCCACCATGACATTTCAGACATTTGATACATTTCTTGGCTATAGATATAACAAGCAAAAATTTGAAAAAATCACAAGAGATTTGTGGAGCTAGTCCATGTCATCAATAATCCCTTGAAGATTTATGCTTAGTGGTAAAACCCTGTGTTGTTGAAACTGAAATGTATGTAACTACCTTTCAAAAAGCATAGTCAAATCCAATACCAGTTCAAATTGTTAAATCATGAAGAAAACTAGGAAATCAGAGTTATGTGAATATTCATAAAAATGTCACATTTCCATAAAATTGAACATAATTTTGTTTCTTTTTAACCTTATGTTTATGGTTAAATACCTTGTCAAATAATTACATAGAATGTATAATTACTGGCATCACTTCCCAGCTATAATTGCATCCTGTATTGCTGTGTTGATTTCATTGTTTATTGCTATGATTTCTCTTAGTATTCTGTAATATTCTTACATTGCAATGACACAAATTAATGCATTTCCGTTTGTTAACATGCTTTTTAGTTAGACTGTTATAAAAATAGTTGATTTATTGCAGACCTTTTGTGACTCTATTTCTTCCCATTTTGCCCCATCTGAAATTCCATTTGCCCCAAGCACGGGGCAAAACGGGATAAAGTTGTGTTTTTGAAAATAGAGAAAAATCAGAATTGGAAATGTTAAAAAAGCGCTTTTCTGCTTTTAAGCAAGTGGTATTGGTACTTCTTCATGGATCAGGCCAGATGTGGGGGGGGGGGGGGCCCGGAGGGCCCAGAATGTCGTGAGTGCCCAGGGCCTCATCATATCTAAATCCGGCCCTGACCAGTGGTAATGTTCTGCATAGTATTTAAAAATTAAAAATAATAAATGCCCAAGCTTTTCTAATAGTAGCTATCTCTAAATAGCCCACACTGGTGCTGATGGGGCGTAAAACACTCACTCACTCACTAATAGTAGCTACTGTTGACCCGAAAACAAAAATTACAAACGGTATGCTAATTGTTTCATTGATTATGACAAGCTTTTTTGCATGCAGCCGCATTATGATTCCAAATATATAACTAAATATTTGGAATTCTTCACAATTCTTGTTTTGATTTGATGAGGTAACACGAAATGCACATGAAATACTGTTTACATTGCAATATCTATCACCAAATTACTTGCACTCATTCAAGTCTGTGAGTAACGCCACTGACGGCATTATGTTGACATCATTCAAGTTTCTTGGGCAGTGGAAAACTAAAATCATCATTTAAGCTTGCATTTTTGTGGATTTCTATTCTTTATAATAGTCTTCATCAGTCAGCATAAGTGGTTTGGTTGCCATGAGTACTTGCAAATTGAAAATTTTCCCAAGCCGTTTTGACCCAACAGCAGATGAGATAATTCCACTCAGTGACACATCTTGGGCATTTTTAGCTTTCTTATGTTAGGTCACAGGACATTTAGAAACATTCTAACTCACTTTCCAGATGGTTGCCAGCACCAACAACATGTTATTTGACCATTTCTCAGCTCCATCAAATCTTGAATGACCACTGATCGCCATTTTGGGGATTCCATGATGTCATTACTTAGCCTCGTTTTCGTGCACATTGGCGCCGGCGTCTACAAAATCTTAGTTTGTTCCGCAGCGCTGAAGCAAGTGTTCTGCAGCGCTGAAGCAATTGTTCCGCAGCGCTGAAGCAAGTGTTCCGTAGCGTTGAAGCAAGTGTTCTGCAGCTCCGTTGAAACAGTTCAGCAGCTTCGTCGAAACTGTTCCTCGTCGCTGAAACTGTCCCGCAGCATGGCCGAAACAACGACGTAGCGAAATTTACCTCTGGGTTTCCGTAGTATATATATAGTATATTTGCAAAATATAGGTGGGAGGGTCAGTGACAAGACAGCTCCACAATGCCTCCTGCATCATGTGCGTCTGTAACACATATATAACCACCTTAAAATTACAGCAAGTATTTTACCAAGAGGATTGTTACGATTGTAGGAGGTTATAAATGTAAAATGCAGATGTTTCGTGAACAGCGAGGTCTCCTTGAAATATCCGTTTGTGCTGAAATTGAAGTCCTACTGGGCCTCGTTCATGTTTTGCTTTTAGGCTGAGCGCACTTGTTGCCAAATGGATTTATTGGTGCAATTATCTCAGCCGATTGCGAATATTTATTCTGTCACCCTTGAATGGAAATGTGATTTGAAAATGTGTTTAATTTCCTCATTTAATTTAAATGATGTGGTTTTTGCAATGTATTTCCTCGGCCTTGTGCAAGTGCTGACATGTCATGTTGTTTCATAACTTGGTCTTTATTAATTCAATAAGCTGCATGTGAATTCGACAACCCTGCTGTTCTATAGTTCATCTGGATGGTATTTATGGGTTTGTTATTTACCAGTTGGTGTCGTTGCTGGTTGATTAGTTACCAGTTTGTTTGGTTCCTAATTGATTGGTCACCACATGGTTTTCTTAATAATTAATAATTAATTATAAATTACAGCCTGGCAATAGCATAACTGTAGCATGTTTTGATAAATTTTTTTTAATGGCATGCCTTCCTGTATGCATAATTTTGCATATGCTTTTCATATATTGACATTTCCTTCAAAAGACAATTATATTTACCGTATATACTCGGATGTAAGTCGCCCCCGTGTATAAGACGCATCCCTTCTTTGAGACCCAAAAACCCCCCTCCCAGTGAAACCCTTGTATAAGTCGCATTCAATTCGACTGGCACCGAAAACTGTACGGCGGACAAATAACTGCTTGATTTATGATAAAAACTATGCTTATTTTGGTAAATTTACCTTGAAAATTAGCTAAATTGGCAAGAAATCAACTCGAATCCACATTGTTTACGTGTGTGAGACGCCATCTTGGCTGTCTTCATCACGTCTTGTCTCACTTGAGAACTCGCGAAAGCGAGAACTTGGTGAAGTTGACGGCGCATATTTCAAAATGGCTGACGAGAACGACGAAAATTCGAAATTTCGTCATTTTGATGGAATAACTTTGATAATTTAGTATATTCCATGTACACCGCATCTGACGAAATTACGCAAGGAGGTTATTTTAGATTGGTATGAAAACATTTTGGCCAAATGTTTTATCCTTTTCACATAATCATTGGCTTGATATGAGACATCTTCCATGTAACTTTCATCCAATTCCGTTAGGGCAAAGCTGAGTTATGCCATATATTCAAATATTTTGGTGTCTTACGAAATTATGCAAAATCAACATATGACATGGAGGGGCCTTGATAATGTTATATTTTCAAATTACTGCACTGCAGTCATTAGCATCTAATCATTTAGCAACTATTCATATCAAATAATTTTGCTTACTTGCTGCCTCTGCCAAGCTGTACGCTTTAATTGTCCCCATTGGAATAACATAGGATTTGCATATATTTTTTAATTTATGCTCCCCATAATCTCAAAATGGTTCCGATTCTTTGAAAACAACTATAAAAATTACCTTTTTCCATCCATTTAGTTCAATGAAACTGAGTGATAAGTTATGCATTGGGAATGGACAAAATATTGAATAAGGAACTGCAAATTTTGATCGCAATGCTATTCCAATGGCAGGTCATGGATGTGATTTTTGATTGCTAGCCAGTTTAAAGGGAGACAAGTTACTTCTGTGACCTTTGAACTGAGCTAAATAGATAGAATAAGGTAACTGGTAGTAACATGTTTTTAAAGATCAGAACCTCTTTGAGGTTTTTGGAAGCATTCATTCGAAAAATGTATGCAAAACCAATGTTATTCCAATGGAGACAATTAATGCGTACAACTTGACAGACGCAGCTAGTAAGCAACATTTTTTGATATGAATAGTTGCTAAATGATTAGACGCTAATGACTGGAGTGCAGTAATTTGAGAATTTAACATTATCAAGGCCCCTCCACTTCATATGTTGATTTTGCGTAATTTCGTAAGACACCAAAATATTTGAATATATGTCATAACTCAGCTTGGCCCCAACGGAATTGGATGAAAATTACATGGAAGATGTCTCATATCAAGCCAATGATTATGTGAAAAGGATAAAACATTAGGCCCAAATGTTTTCATACCAATCTAAAATAACCTACTTGCGTAATTTCGTCAGATGCGGTGTATAAGACGCACCCCATCTGTAGGCCAAAATTCTGGGTATCAAAAGTGCGACTTATACGCGAGTATATAGGTGTGGTATGTGAAATCTACACTAGGCCTACTCCCTCTAGAAATTAAGGAAGAAAGAAATCATGCTTCTAACATGCAATTTGTCAGAAAAATTGCTTGAGCGATAATATGGGACATTCACAGACTCAAGTCAATTTGGTTCCCACGAAAAACTAGTAGGAAAAACAACCGGTGAACAGTGCAAAATACAACCACAAACACCTATCCTACGTAGTCATGCAATTGAATCAATAAGTGACTGATATATATATGAAAAATGCACTTACACTTTCCAGTTCAGAAGTCCTTGCAGCTCTTTGTCACATTCGCAAATGAAAGATAATCCAGTAATCGCCAGGTGGCGTGGTGTGAAGCGACTTAAACCAGCTATATAGATGGGAAATTTGTAACACTAATATCATCCTGTAAGTGAAACAAGGATGAAAACACGACGTTGTGACTGCGTGGAAATGACGTAGTATGCAACACAATGGGATTTCTACCAATTTATTTGCCTCTAAATAGCCCACACTGGTGCTGATGGGGCGTAAAACACAAACTCACTCACTCACTCTACCAATTTACAACGTAGAAATCACGTCGTGTGCTGCCTGGGTACCCCCCGGGGGGTGGTTATGCCCCACTATCCCCTAACTGATAACTAATAATATTACCTCACTCATAACTATTATAAATTTCTTGGCCGTTTTGGCCTTAGGCCGTCTCAAATCTTGCCGTTCTGGTTAGTGGCCATCATGGAATTGGCCGTTTTGAGTGTTGGCTGTTATGACTGTACCAAACTCCATGAGTGGTCTCATGCCCGCCCATTAAAAATGCAGACGAGCCCCCAGCTCCCATTCGACGGCGTGTTTAAAGTCTAAGCTCCGCCCCTGCCTCTCATTGGTCAATCCCTAACGAGTCTCAGAAATAGCACGGCAAAATTTAGAGTAAACAAACACGTTGTGTGAGACAATAGGCAAATAAATAGTTGGGAATCTGCAGAATGTGTCACTGTCACAGAAAGATTTCTATATTCCAGTTTTGCCAATTCCAATGCTTCACTGGCACTGTCATTGCGATAAAATCTATTCTACAGTGGTTTTAGTGGTCGCCGCCGCTATTTTGGATCAACATGACATGTGAGTTGAATCAACTTGATGTCTCAAATTATCAAACGATTTGTCAAGGGTCTGAATAGCACAGAAGTGATATTGAAAGTTTACCTGAAAAATCACGACAGTGCACCGGTGCTGTCAATGCCAAATATTCCATTGTCAAGTGAATTTTCAATTGCACACAAAATGGCAGCGACATGTTGATAATGGCGGCCGAACAACTGCCAGACCTAGATTTTGGTAATACACAGATATATCTGAAATTACCGATCAAATCCAGGCTGCATTAGGCCAAAATGAGTTATTTTACATGCTGAATACAGCGCCGGTGTACAAGCCTTGAACTAGCAAACAGTTGCTAATGTCGTAGCAGTAAAAACTTTGAGAACTATTTGCGTATGAATTCACGAGCGATCCACTCGGTTAAATTCTAGTTCCTGTTTTCTGCAGGCATGGGACTCTCCCAGCAGGTTGTGACTGTACTCCATCATCATGACATGTGACACATAGCTGTTCTGTGATTGGTTGGTTTTAAGTAATGCATATTAATTGGTCAATGAGGCTTTTTTGGAGGGCATTACTTGTGAGTAACTGGTCCTGCCTGAGGTCAAGAGTCATTAAATTCCGTATTTCCTACTAAATGCCGTATCCTCCCGCATTTTCCCATGGATATCATGTCCTCCCTCATATTTTCCTGGCTTTAATAATAGGTCTATTTCCCAGGGAAATTCAACAGTATCTGGAGGAAATGGGATAATAACATTTTAACAAATGAAACCACCATAAAACACGAATACACTCAGTTTATCCAATGTCCATGCCTTTGTAGTTGAAAAAAATATTCTGCATGAAGCCAGTGATACTTTGGAACTGTTCAAGAGCTGTTCTGGAAGACTGTCCGGGCAATTAGTTCATTCCGGGCGACTTCCGCGTTGTTCTGGGCGCTTGTCCCGGCTTTGAGGTTTCCCCGAAAGCGAAGGGAAGGGGGGGGGGTGGTATCAATTTTTTTTGGAAAGTTCAGACAAACATCCTACATCCCCCCCCCGTGCCACAGTCACATTATGAATGGTCTCTCACCTTTAATTAGTGCATGGGTCTGCCTTTTGACATTAACATTCAACATTATCCTCCAGTCTGCATGATTAAATTCTTAACTGTTAATTTGGACAATTTCTTAACATTCTTCAGTAAATCTCACATTAAGGTTAATTGTCTCTAATTTCTCTGTCTCATGTTAAATGTCATAAATCTTAATAATACAACCTGCTTATAGTTCATGACGACCTTTAAACTACATGCATTAACATAAATCTTGAGTGAAGAAAAATACTCCTTTTTGGATGGGGATATTCATCCAAAAAATTATTTCCAATTAAGATCTTGCCTCATTTCTCAATTGATAATAATATTATTCGCGAAGCGAAATTGAGCACATGAGAGGACTCAAAAATACGTGCAGTGATGGCCTCAACATCAACAGTCCACAGTTGGAAATTAGGTCAAGTGGGCCCAGCTTCTTATCAATGATTTAGTTTCTTATATAAAAAAAAATAACATATTCATCTTCAGAAGTGTCTAAAAGTTCAATTTCCTCCATTAATATTCCCTGTATCTATAATTTTTACAGAATAGTTAATTATTAGCCTTGACAACTTATGACAAGCTAAATTGAATTATTAACAAGTGATTCATTTAATTTCAAAACAGACAAACAGAAACATAACAAAATTAAACTTACATAATCATTATAAACTGATGATTATGTAACAGTGAGCAATTTATCTACACGCAAATGATGTTATTGTTTTATATTACTATTATGCTATTATGTAATGTCAACACTCTAAACTAGACTTAAATTTGGCAGCCTTCAGTATTGTCTGCCTTTTACCATTGAGATGATTATTTATCAATCAATCGCTATTAGTCATATTTATCTATTTAATATTTCCATCTATCTATCTATCTATCTATCTATCTATCTATCTATCTATTATATATTTTATCTCTCTATTATTCTACATTTATCCGTCTTTCAACATATCTGTCTTCCTAATTTTTTGAAACAGTTACATAACTGGCTTTAGGCTATACATTGGATATGAAATAAAAATAAAAGTTATGGTAACTGTTCAACACTGTGAGTCCTAAAACTTTGAAGTGCTGCGCGAACTTGGTCCTTGGTGGAAGAGGCATGTTGTTAGGTGACAGTCACATTGTGTGGACTGCTCACTAGGCCTGACATATCTTCATTTTCAGCTTCTCAGATCAACCATCCCACAGTTTTTCTGCCTACAGAGAAAAACATAGGCTGCGCGGCAGCATACCCTCGGCTAATCTGTGGCTATTCTGGAGGCGGTGAAATCAAGTGGCCCTCAGGAGGCGCGAGCTTTGGAGCAAGGTCCCTAAAAACTTTAAATTGATGGTTCCACCAGGTCACAGCAAGTGCCATAATGAAAATCTGTAACATTTTTTAGCGAGAATCAAGGCCAAAATTTTTTTTGGCAATTTGTTGAATTTCCATCACCACAATGTTTTTCATGAGTTTCCCTGACTTTCCGTAACTGCAGAGCAGACACTTAAATAAAGTTCAAAAAAACTTAAGCAATACTTGATTTGAAAACAAAGACAGGGTTTTGAGGGGGGAGGGTTGGTCTAGTGGTAGCGTGCTGGACTGCCAATCGCCGGGTCCAGGGTTTGAATCCAGCTCTCTTGCCGGGTCACCTGGGCCTATGCTGGATGGCTGTTTCAATCATCCTTTGCCTCAAATCCATGTCCTCTTCCTAATTAGCCTACCAAGTGCGTAAATACAGGATGTAAAGCCCCAAACATCCATCCATCTTAAGAAATACTGTTCTTTTATTGCATACAGAAGTTCATTTTTAAAATTTTATTAATTTTAAAATTAGAATTTATTGGATATGACTGAAATTTGTATACACCCATTCTATGAAATCTACAGATCTAATATAATAGTAATATACAAATACTGTATGTTATTAATGCAATATTGAAATCCATTTACACAAGGAAATTAATTATTTGATCTCTCAGTCGAACAATTAATTAACCAATCATTCAATCAGCAGATCAGTCAATCAAACCACCCTGGTTTTATACCAGGTAGCCACCCTTGAACTTCGGATAAAAACAAGAAATTTGGTTGAATCTGTGATTAGTGATAACACATGGAAAGAGACCTTATTTTTATACAAAAAATCTGTTAAAGTCAGTTTAAGGATTCCATTAACGCAGCAATAAATGCAACTGATGTCGGGGAAAATATGTCTAGTGAAGCAGGAACAATCACGGAAAAACACAGAAAATTTATGCACTAAATTATAAAATTTTAGCTATCTTTATGTAGTTTCATTTCAAATATTAGCTTCAATAGGCCTACATGTAAACAAGAAGAATAATTCTAATAAAGCAGCTTCCAATCAAACGCTGGAACAATGTTGCTGACCACATTTACAAATAGATAATACAAACAACCAGGGCCAAGCGACAGTCAGATTATAGGGCCAAATAACAATAAAAACCACCAAAAGCTCCGTAAAGTGGCACTTTCAGTCCCATTTGCTGAATTTAGGTGTTTTTGACACTAAGACAATATGTCTGAATCTCCTGGATGGCATGTTGATCTATCTATAGATCTATCTATAGATCTATCTATCTATCTATCTATATCTATCTATCTATCTATCTTCTATCTATCTATGCATCTATCTATGCATCTATCAATATATCTATCTATATCTATCTATCCATCTATCTATCTATCTGTCTATCTATCTATCTGTCTATCTAGTCTATCTAGTCTATCTAGTCTCAGCTATTCATATCATAAATTACAAATATGGATAAGGGTCTAAAAACAGAAATTATAGATAAGATGTCTCGAACCAAAACCATTGTAAATAGTAAGACTAAAACAAGGTTTATGCTAGTATATATATATATATATCTTTTAAAACTAAGCAAGTTGCTAGTTAATACAAAGGTTAAATGCTGGTCAAACTTTGATGAATAGTAGCTATCTTCCCAAAGTTTCAAGTAACTGCCAGGTAGCCAGTTCAAGTAGCTAACTTCCCAAAGTTTCAAGTAGCTGCCAAGTAACTGCCAGGTAGCCAGTTCAAGTAGCTATCTTCCAAAAGTTTCAAGTAACTGCCAGGTAGCCAGTTCAAGTAGCTATAACTTCCCAAAGTCTCAAGTAGCTGCCAAGTAACTGCCAGGTAGCCAGTTCAAGTAGCTATCTTCCACTGAGTTTCAAGTAGCTGCCAGGTAACTGCCAGGTAACCAGCTTCGGGTAGCTAACTTCACATTTCAGGTAGCTGCCAGGTTACTCCCAAGTAACCAGCTTCAGGTAGCCAACTTCCTGGATCTTGCAGTCACAACAGATTCTGTGGTGTGTGACAATAAGTAAATACCATAGAATAGGGTCATTCCATGCCCAATCACCCAGAATCAGAGACTGACAACAAGTAAATCATCATCATCATCATCATCATACCCTTAATTCATGGATGCTTTACGCTACTCCTCCCAAACTACTCAATGCCCACACCTCAAAATTTGCAAGCACCACTACTTCACGCCTTACAACAACCATACGTGGGTGTCGTTTCTCAACCTGTTAGCAATAATTGCTTGTTTTCCCTGGACTCCTATGGAGGGAGGGAGAGCCCACTGTCTTCAAAGACTGCAATGATAGGCCTATATGTATATACAATTCCCTGTCTATCTACCATTCCTACTCTCATTATACTCGTTATCACGCGTACCATGCTAGTACAATACAATATGTTGTCAGTCCACCCAGCGATGCAGACCTGCTGTTACAGCATGCGACCCGAATGTTTTTTAATGTGTGGTTGTGAGTACACTGCTTATTGCCTTTATACCAGGAATAATCACTGGATTTATGTGGAGCCGCAGGCAATGAAAGTCAGATCTAGTAGAGCCTGTCTGGGATGATTGGGCAAGCTGAATACCAGAAGGCAATGTGTCCATTCAGACTTTAATGAGCACCCATGTTGGATTAGCCTTAGTGGCCAATATGGCCTTGGTGAGCTATTCAACATCCCACGAGGGAATGCAGAAAATTGAAGGAAGACGGAAGTAGTTTCTAACCAGCGGCAGTGACAGTTCGGCACATGTTAGCAGGTGCAAATCATAGTGTACTATATCAGGTGTTTGATTTTTCAAAAATGCATCATAGTCCTTGCCTCATTTGCAAGGAATCCAAGTTATTTTCTATGCTGTTGAAGTGTAATGACAGTGTTGACTTAGTGTCACAGTTGGCAGCCCTATTATCTAGCATTGCAATATTTGTAAATAACTACAATCTGGGATGTCATTTTAAACTGGGTCAGATTGCCAGCTTCTAGCAATTTCGTAAATACATGGATTCTGTGATGCATACCCAGCTGACAATGCACGTGAAGTTCACTTGATAACACGGGGGGAAACTGGTGAACATGACATAACTGCGAGTCATCATGTGTTTTTGTTCACGTGAGAAAAACTCCCACATTTTCATGGGATAACCAGGTGATGAATGTCACCAGATTAACGCTTGACCATCTTCATGACATAACTGAGAGTTATCAAGTGTTTTTCTTCACGTGAAAAAACTCACGCGGTTAACTGGTGAAGATTGCCCCCCAGAAATATAGATGGAGCCACCTGTACTAGAAACACAGCTGTTTACCGAGTTCCACACTAAGTTTACTTTAACTGAGTTTAAACTAATTAACCAAATGATTATGATTTCTTAATCTGAATCAATGCACAGTATATGGTGGAATGATGCTTATTAGCTCAAAAAAGAGCACATATGGATATTATTACCAAAGGCTAGTTGTCCGAAATGTGAATCATGTATGACTACAATCCTTGATTCTGGTAACCCTTAAGAAGACTGAAAAGAGCCTCACTGCATCACACTGGTTGTGACAAATTTTCAGCAAGTTCTTGTGGCTTTTACTTCAGCCCCACAGCTATTGAATGCCCAAGATATTGCTTGAAACAATCTAAGTGAGAAATATATAAATTCAACATGCGCATGCACCCACATGCGTGCATGTGGGTGCATGCCGAAAACATGCACACATGCCGAAAACATGCACACATGCCGAAAACTTGCACACATGCCGAAAACATGCAGACATGCCCAAAACATGCAGACATGCCCAAAACATGCAGACATGCCTAAAACATGAAGGGACAAGCAGTAATGCAGGCCATGCATTCAGAAATGCAGGAATGTGCAAACATGCTGGAACAAGCAGGGTCATGCGTTCACGATGGAAGTACATGCTGACATGTAGCAAAATGCAGATGCAGATATGATTATCAGACTGCACTTCCTGGCTGGCCAGACCCAAATGCACCCAATAATCTTACAAGATCTGTGATCGTCAATTGGACAAAGTGAGGCTCGGGTGTCAAGACCCTTTGGCAAAAAATGACAAGTTCGATATATGTGACCTGTTCCACCAAAATGAGTTCAAAGTAGGCAATCTCTATTTTCCAGAAATCAGCAAAATGTGTCAAAAGGTCACATTTTAAAGTTTTTTACCTGTTGGTACCGTAATATGGGGTGAATCGGGACAGTTTTGGCTGTTTATCTGTTACAGAATGGCCACAAATCAACCCAGAAATCAAAATATGGTGTGAAATTGTGTCCAAGCAAAAGGTCTAACTATCCCATGGAGCTTCAAATGATATCTTAAATTTCCAATGATCAGGGCCCAGAAAACAACTGTCCCAATTCACCCCTCACTTTGGGGTGAATCGGGACACTCCATTATTTCCCCAATCAAAAGTCCCTATCTTATTTAAGTGATTGCTATTTGTGAATAGACTTTAGAAAACACGTTCAATATGCAAAAAAACATTTTTTGAAGAAAACCTGAAATCAGTATCAGTGATAATATGCAAATTTTTAAAAATGTGATAAATGGCAGAAAACGTTTGAAAACTGTATATTTTTTCTAATTTGCTCATGATTAATAATTCTGGACTAAATCAACTACAAATGATGCCACTTTCAATAATATTCATCAACAAACCACGCCAGTAGACTCAAATGAAAATTTGTATGGTTATTTTGTTTAGTCCTGAAACTTTGTCACAGACCTGGATCTGAACCCAGGACCAAACATGCACAATCCCATATCCAGCCTTTATTTATGGTCTCCTAAAAAGACATCAGACTGATTTTAAAGTTTACTGCAAGTTTGGTTACTCTAGTATTTATACTTGAATTGGTACAAGCAAAGTTTTGACCAGCTTGTAAAAAGACATTCCTGCAGCGCCAAGTTTGAGGTGCTGCAGCTCCTCACTGCCTGCAGTTAGAAATACAAAATTCTATCAGATTATGCGTTTGTATGTTTAATAAAAGTGTGCCAAAAATCAAATTCCTAAAGCAATTAGAAAGTGGTGCTTATGAGCAAATAAAATGTTTCCCTGTTCTGTCCCGATTCACCCCAGTGTCCCAATTCACCCCATATTACGGTACCACGTTTTAGCAAAAGCCCTTTTCTTTGAATATTTAAGACCATTTAAACCAAAAACAGATTTTAAATTATCTAAATTGGGTGTATTTCTTTATTAACTTAGTTCTTTTATTGCAATGGCGGGAAATTCAAATGCCATTTTCTCAACGTTCAATGTTCCGTGTCATTAATGTTTGAGGTGCCATATCTTTGGATTGGATGGAGATATCAAGACATATGAAACATCATTTTAAAGCCCAATTCCAGTAGAACAAAGTCATTTTCACAATTGAATATGATAGGAGGCCGACTTTAAATTAGTAATTTCTTTCTCAATTTTGGCGAAATGAATAAATAAGGACTGTTCAGAATTTATGACTGGGGGGGGGTGGGAGTTTTGCCCTGGTACTAACTTCTCACACTTGTCAATGGGGGGAGGGTACTAATTTTTGACAACATGTCCCAGGGGCATGTCCCGACCCCCCCCCCCCCCTGGAAATTAAATTCCCCCCCCCCCAAGAAGGTCTTAAGAATTTATAGAGCACATCTATAGGCCTATAGGCCGATATGCATGCAATTCTGCCTGAACATGGGGCTATTATAAAGTGGGCAGTGACGGATGAATGTGTTGATGGCTTTATTGTGAAAACAAAAACAGACTAGCACTGCATTTTGCGATCTGATCATCATCAGCACTGCATTAGGCCAAAGCAGTCAGTTCTGGCTAACTCCCCTGCAGCTTATTGGCAGGCATCATAGCCTTGGGTGAGGCATGCATGCAGGGTGTTCCAGCATGGCCGTGGCTGAGGCATGCGTTGGGCACGACGACCTGTCGTAGCATGGTATGCGAGGAATGCATGCGCATCCAGGTCAACACGGGTGTTTTCAATAGGTAGCAGGCTTGGTACTCTTGGCGCGGCTGTATTTGATTGTGTTGACAAGGTGCACTCGAGCGCACCAAGTATCTTGACGCTCTCACAACATGCAATAGGCAATAATCAATAGATATGACCACAGATAAGCAACCACTGATGCTACAGAAATGGCAGACCACTTTTTAGAAAGCCCAGCTCATTTCTAAGATAGTCTCGTGCATAATGGATTGGTAACTCTTGGCCTATTAAAAGTGGTCTTTTGAGGGATATTAATTTTTATCTCACTGATTTTTTTTTCTTCACAAATTTCACACTTTTGGCTATTCCAATTAAGATGGGACATTATAATTTTTCATGAAAGAAAGTGTGTCTACTTCTACAGAATTTCTTGTCTATTCATGCTCTCACAACATGCAATAGGCTGTTTAACTTAATCATGAAAGTTTATATTGTTGTCATTAAATTAAATTACAGGGTGTTGATTGAACACTATCTTTCATAGATTGTACATTCCAATCAATTGTGCTAATTGCTGTTGGGGGGCCCCCTTCATAAGCTGAATAGGCCTTCACTATTTAAAGTGCAATTCAATTTCACTGTCATCTCTCAGTTACAAGTCCTCTAAAATTTACAATAGCTATTACACCTTCATTTCTAATTTATTCCATTTTCTGGGAGGTAATTGAATTTTTTTTTTTCATCCTCTTCATATATATATTTAAAATCATGTGTATTCCACTGAAACTGCATACACTTGTGCATGGGCGGTCCTGCACCTCTGCTTGTTCATATTGAGGAAGAGCACTTTGGTATATAATATGATGTAAAGCGTTTTAGAGCATATATGTATATGGACTTCACGCTATATAAAATAAATTATTAAATTATTATTATTATAGCCTGGCATGTGTCAATGTTGATTGCACTTTGCTAATGATCATGTATGTATGCATTCCAATAACAGCCTGAGCCACTCACACTGCTCCACACAGGGTGGAATGGCCCCCTGGTGAGCAAATTGGATAAAATGGTGGCAAGTGAAAACCAGAGCAGCATCTTTTTAAATTCTTCTGGGGAGTAATCAAATTAGAACTAAAGTCAAAATCTGACAACAGATCTCATGTTTGTGTGGAGTTGGTGGTTTTAGATGGAGATGATTTATCCATATCGCGGGGGGGGGGGGGGGTCTTCACCCAGCAAGCCCATGATCGAAATAGATAAATGAGGTTTAAGAAGTCAAACCAAAAATGCACAAGGGATGCACAGGCCCGAATGCATGCTCGACAATCATGCATCCAAACCAAATGCATGTCACTGCATGTGCACATGGTTTTACATATATATATATATATCTGCATGTGCATGTGGGGGGGGCATGCATGCTGCATCTTGAATTTATACCCTGTTGATCCAAGTTGACTGGCTTGATGAAGAGCCAAGTTAACCCATAGGAGATTTTGCCTCTTCTCAAATAATTTTAACTGGTGAAGATTGCCCCCCAGAAAATCATGTGTAGTCAGGGTTCTTAGCTCCTGAAATGGGGGGAATCGTGCATTTTGTGATACAGCTCTGAAATTTGGCACAAGTATAGAATGAACCTAAGTGGTCATTTTTGGCTACAGACCCCAACTAGAAATTCCCCAGTTACGATTCTGTTGCCATGGAAACCAATTTATGCCATTTTTGAACATTATACTAAAAAAGTGCAAATAACTCCCAACTATAGAATCTGCCTTACCTATCATAGTGAAAAAAATTACTGGGGCTCAGAGACTTAAAATAGTGGGGTGAACAGAGAGGTCAAAGGTCAAGGTCACATGGTGGGGTTAAGGTCAAATATGGAAAGAGGGAAAATTACAAGAATCTTTTTAAATAATTCACTATTGTGGAGCAGCTATTGCAGATAAATACCATTGTAATACATCATTTGAAAGGTATTTTAACACTTTTTAAAATTTTAATAAAAGTTATGTTTCCATGGCAACCAGAAACCCGTAATTGGGCCTCAATTACCAATGATTTAGCAATTCTAAGATCCGGATTCTGCAACAAATGTGCCTAAACCAGCAATAAAGATGCATGATAGGTTAAGTTTTACCAACTTGGAGTTTATTGAAGGGCTTGGGCATCCTGAAAATATATTGAGCATACAGGTCAAAGGTCAAGATCACATGATCAGATGAGGTCAAACTTGATTTTGGGGCTAAAATACTGAATTAAGATAGGAATAAATATACAATAAATCAAAAATGCATTAAATATGACTAAGTGGTGTTATATTAACTCGAAGCTTCATGCATACGCTTGCTTTAAAAAATTTAATTTTCGTAACCATGGCAACACATGCCCCAGAAAACTGCATAGCAACCGTCTTTGCAAAAGTCAGATGATCGTAATTATGTCATTTCAGGACTTCAAGTCTTCACTTATGACTCTCTGTACCTTGTAATTCCCATCAAACTGTTCAATTCATGTTGCTAGGGTTATTTTCTTCAAATTTCTGTAGTTAGTGTTGGGGTAAAGAGCTTAACAACTACATCAGGCAAGGTAAGATGTCAATTTTCACAATTTTCAATAAAAAAAACCTATCAGGTTTAATGATATAAGTATGTTGAACCAGAAGTTAAGATGTTAAATAATGTGTCACTTTAAAGCTGTCTTTAAATAAATTCTGTTTTCATGAATATTAGGCCTACAGTTGTCATGGCAACCACATAAATTTCCAAATTTGCCACCACCGCAACCACTTAGGCTTCACTCAGAAAACACAGATATTTTGTGATGTTGAGATTCATTTTGACAATATTTGATATTGTATTTGCTTTATTTATATCAATTTAATTATTTTGAAGAAAAATTTAAGCTTTCCATAGAGATCATTTTAGCACTATCACATTTCCAATTAAGACCAGAAACCTATATTGTTGACTTCTAATATAGGTTTACACAGTGTTCTTCAAAATTGCACAACTTTCCTTCAGAGTATGATTTGAAAGCTGTTTGAAGGCACTTCCCTCTAAGTATATTTTGTCTCCATGGCAACCAGGATACAAGATACAAGATACAAATATTTATTTCAACTCGGATTTAGGCAACAGTACAACATTAGCTCCAGAGCTATTGAGTCCGAGCATGTAAACACAACAAGTAAATATGATAAGACAGGGTAAAAGCAACATAGTAAGAAACTAGAGGTACAATTTAAAAGAAATTTGGATCACAGTCAATAAAATCGAGATTGTCTTTCAAGAGTCTTTTTGTAGAATGTAAAATGTAAATGGGTAAAATCGAGAGTCTAAAAAATAAACTTTAGTGCCCTGTATTGGAGTTTTTCCAGCTTTTGGGTGTTGGTTTTCCCACAAGCATACCAGACTGCTGGGCAGTAATTAAAAACCAACTTTTGATAGTTACTCACTTAGCAACCAGTTTCAGCTTAATCAGAAAGCATGATTATTTCATGCCTATACTTTGTGTCTTTGAGACTTAATAACTTCTGGTATCAAGTCAAATGAGATCAGTTTTGACTTTTGAAACTTTCATTATTACTCAATATGTCACGGAGAACACTTTCTTTCCTATCAAGTATCAAACTCAGCCAACAGAATCGTAACTGGGGAATTTTTAGTTGGGGTCTGTAGCCAAAAATGACCACTTAGGTTCATTCTATACTTGTGCCAAATTTCAGAGCTGTATCACAAAATGCATGATTTTCCAGCTAAGAACCCTGACTATGTGGTTAACTGGTGAAGATATTCACCAGAAAATCACGTGGTTAACTGGTGAAGATTGCCCCCCAGAAAATCGCATGGTTAACTGGTGAAGATATTCACCAGAAAATCACATGGTTGACTGGTGAAGATTGCCCCCCAGAAAATCACATGGTTAACTGGTGACAAATTCACGTGGTTAGCATTTGCAATAACCTATCAGTTTTCCATGTGATAACTGAGGGGCAATTTCACGTGATAACTCTCAGTTAACCATCAGTTTTTGTCAGCAGGGAAGAATTTGTATTTATTGCTCATTTGCCGAGGTATGTCGATCAAGACCCAACCAGTGCTGGACAAAGTTATTGCAGGTCAGTGTCCCATGATTGCCTGCTGCCTTCTCCTGCCAACAAATTTGGCAACAATAGAGACAAAGAAATGAGAAATGATCTTTCACCAATTTGTGACAGACAAATCGCAGATGATGCAGGCTGTCACATCTAGACATACTCTTATCAATCAGACAGACATGATTAACTAATCAGTCAGAAGACATGTTTAGTCAGAGTTGTTAGCTGAATGTCAATGACTTCTGGTCAGGTTCTTAGGAATGGTGTCTGGCCTCGTAGCCAAACATTGGGACCGACTTGTGAATAAGAGAGTAAAAAGGCAGACAATTGGAAACACCACAAAGATGAGGGATCTATTTGTATCACACCAAAACACATGCTCAGTCCCTACAGCAAGGCTTGGTTTGTCATGAGCCTCATTGAGCCTCGTTAATTATGGGTCAACATTTGAAAACCTTGAAATTTCAGCTGAAAAAGATTTGAAAAAATGTTCGCTCAAGAAATGCCTTTTTAAGTTAGCATTTTGTAGATCAATCAGCTATCAGTGCACTTTCATGTCCAAGGGTCCCAATGCTCTGCTGATCTGTACTGAGCTGCTGAGGTGATGAATATAATGGTGATATTTTTTGATCGTCATTAACATCACACATGTAAACTCAAAATCTTGACCACTTGGAGCTGAACAATCTATTACTAATGACAATGAAAGAGGCTAGCACATTTTGGTCCAAAATTCAAGTACCTAGCACTTTCTGAGAAATGGCATTTCTCGTCAATTAGAATACCAAATACAAGTGTCATTAATGTCACACTTTTAACTTGAAATCTACACCACTTACAGCTGAAGAATGTATTACCAAGGTATTGGAAAGTGGTTATTCTGCCTACATTAAGCTTTATTTCAAGTCGCTATGATCAATTGTTACTGAGATACAGTATGACTCTAAAAATTACAAAAAAGAAGGCCCCCCCAAATGGATTGGTGGCCCCCCCACTGGCCCCCCCATTTCAGATTTGAGAAATTTGAAAAATTATTTGAGCAGAGGACGTCCCGGTGAGGTCTGTCTTGGGCACTTGAGCCGGTGCTCACTTATACCTGATTCTCACCAGAATAACAGTTGCCCTTTATAAAGTTCTGAGGCTTTTGACAATTCTAAATTTTCTTTGAGAACATCTGGCAACAGGCATACCTGCATCCGGACTTTTAAGGGTGGCCTAGCAACATTTGCCCTAACTTTTTAAATTTTTAAAGTCATTTCTCTGTAAAAAAAAATTCTGAAAGAATCTTTAGTGCTTTTTGTGCCATATCTGAATTAGATAGTAGATGCAGTGTTTCCCAGAAGAAAAGTGCGATGATGTTCCTATGTCGGTTGTAAAGAAGGCTTGAGTTGCGGACTCGCAACGTCGATTTTTACCCTTTTACTGTCCCAAAAATGCGGCAAAAAGTGGGCCCCCCTGGTTCAGACCCTGGCCCCCCCTTCCCCCCCCCATTCCTGGATTTCTAGCTACGCCACTGCTGGTGACAAATATTATCCCTACTACTCCCTCCGACAGTCCAACACCCTATGTCTTCGCTGAACAATATTTCAGAAGCCACACAATGGTGAAATGTCATCAGCACCTCATATTTTGTCATAGGGTGTAGCGAAGCATCAAACTTAATACTGGGCATTCAAGATATAGAGTTACACAAAAATATCAAATAATTATTTGTTTAAACCTTAATTCATGATATAAATTCAATCAAATCAATTGTAGTAACCTCCAAAAAAATTTCAGTGAGGTGAAAGTTAATTTTCACCGTGACATTAATGACAGTGTGATGTCAATGACAATTTGGCTAAAAATCTTTATAGGGGCCCGGCCCATGCATAATAGCACTCTGGTGATATGTGCATGCAACATATTCAGGAACACCAAAGGAATGTTCCACAGAGACTTTGGTCTAGATATATATATATATATATATATATTATATATATATATATATATATATATATAAAGTAAGTCAAAATATTGCAGGAAGGCGTTTGTTAATGACTAATTCAGATAGGACAACTGACATGCCGCCATATTTTGCTTTACATGGCTTATGCAGAGCTGAAGACAATATTGTTATCTTATAGGGTTCTCAGACAACATCAGGCACAAGGTTATTTCACCACAGCGCTCCTGAGTAAATTTCAAGAATGAAAAAATTCAACAAGATCTCAAAATTCGAATTGCATACGCTTGTATTGTCTACAGGGTAACCCATCTCAACTTGTGCATGAATTTAACATTTTACTGAAGACAACAAAAATGGGACACGCAATTTTTGAAAACATATTTGTCGAATTGGTAGTAATGACTGTTAAATAAAGTGAGTTATAAGCCTCTGTGTCGCTGTTTTAATTTGTGCCAAAAATCAGCCGAGTAGAATTCAAAGTGCACCACTGCACCAGCATCAACAAAGTCCTCCAAAACTACCTGAAATGACTTCAATATGCAAAAGGAGGTTCTTAGCGAAGGGAATGGATGGTGTTTGTGAGATTTAGAGTCCAGTGTATGTTACCAAGTCAGAAAATTTCGGATGACAACATGTTGGAGACAAACAGTCAAATGATTTCCAACACAAAATAGCAATTAAGGTATTATGATTTTCAGAGTCAATAGAAACGTAAAACACTAAACTCAGGTTTTAAAAGCAAAGAGAAAAAGTATAGCAACACTTCTACCAAAATCCATTTGTCTGTTGTCAGCAAAAACAAACATATGTATTTGGTATAAATAAGTAGGGGTTTATTCAATTACAATTAAGTGGTATACAAATGAGAAGTGTACAAATAATATGCATTGAAAATACAGTACATTTGTATACGTGAAAAGATAGATACGGTGGACAGTCAACAGTGGCTGAAAGTCCCATATTAAATATAGAAAATGTAATTAACCCCTACTGATAGATGATTAACCTATATGTATATTTAGATCATGAAAAATATAAATAAAAGAGTTGAAATATGAAAATCATGCTAAGTACATATAATAGCAATACTAATACACTTGTGGTAGCATGTGAAACATGGACACATGACACATATATGTGAGAAAGGTGGATGGTGGGGAGGTGGTGGAAAATTATAAGAGAAGTTGGGAGAGTAATTCCAGTGTGTGTTATTTGTCCTCCATGTTGAATTTGGAATGACCTACTTTGTCATGTGTGTCATGTGACAAACAAAATCCTGTTTTGCTGACCAGACAAATGTCTTTTATAAATAAAAGTCTTTTTTGTCTGTTGTCAGCAAAAACAAACATATGTATTTGGTATAAATAAGTAGGGGTTTATTCAATTACAATTAAGTGGTATACAAATGAGAAGTGTACAAATAATATGCATTGAAAATACAGTACATTTGTATACGTGAAAAGATAGATACGGTGGACAGTCAACAGTGGCTGAAAGTCCCATATTAAATATAGAAAATGTAATTAACCCCTACTGATAGATGATTAACCTATATGTATATTTAGATCATGAAAAATATAAATAAAAGAGTTGAAATATGAAAATCATGCTAAGTACATATAATAGCAATACTAATACACTTGTGGTAGCATGTGAAACATGGCCAAAAGGCGAGGAGGCTTGCAACTGTTTGCAAAGTGCAAGGAGACTCAGCCGCTGCCACAAGAGAAACAAAGGGAAAACAAAGAAACAATAACATAACCCAGTGGTGACAGTGGTTAGTGGTTCATGCCATATTATTTAAATGCATTAAATTTTTTAGTTACTTCTTGGTTAACCAAGGGATGGGAAAGTTTGAATGCGATACAGTGTAGTGAAAAACCTTGTAATTTAAGACAGAGTGCTATGCTGATGTACTGTAAACTATAATGAAATCATAAAAAAAGAAATAATAATAGAAGAATTAGCACAGATAATGCTGTAAGTCAGGGACAATGTTATAAGTAACAACTTGATTGATTATCGAATAAATGACAATGTTGCAGGGAAGCACTATGAAATTAATTCCTCAGAGTATTGGGCACCACTGTTGTGCACGACGTAAGGAACAACATTATTATTAACCACTTGGTAGTCTAGTAAATAACTATGTTGTACGGGAAGCACCATGAAATGAATTCATCATGGAATTAGCACAACTGGTGTGCACGACATAGGGAATAACAGTATTGCTAACAACTTAATTGTCTGGTAATGAACAATGTTGTGCTGGAAGTACAATAAAATGGAATCATCACAGGATTGGCACAGCTAGTGTGCTCGATTTAAAGGAGAGACAGGAGTGATAACCTGCTCCGAATTAATTGGAATTGAATTGAAATTGATTTATCGAAGTAATGATCTGTAAAGAAGCATCTGTAATCCAACGAAAATAGAAACCAGTAACTACTAGGCTTCTTGGTCTGATGATGTGGGACCAGCAACTACTAGGCTACTCGGTCCAATGATGCATGACCTGTACTTGTTCTGATGATTCGTGAACAGCAAGTAATAGGCTACTCGGTCTGGTGATACGTGACCGGCAGCTACATGACCATTTGATTCTGACAATGTGTGACCAGCTACTACTGGGCTACTCGGTAGGATGATGCTTGACCAAGACTTGGTCTGATAGTGCGTGACCAGCAACTACTTGGCTACACGGTCTGAGGATACTTCTTAATTGTCCAGTAAGTAACAATGTTGTGCTGGAAGTACAATAAAATGAAATCATCACAGGATTGGCACAACTGGTGTGCTCGATGTAAAAAAGAGACAGGAGTGATAACCTGCTCCGAATTAATCGGAATTCAATTGGAATTGATTTATTGAATTAATGCTCTGTAAAGAAGCATCTGTTATCCAACAAAAAAAAAAAGAGAAACCAGTAACTATTATGCTACTTGGTCTGATGATGTGGGACCAGCAGCTACTAGGCTACTCGGTCCAATAATGCATGACCCGTACTTGGTCTGATGATGCATGAACAGCAAGTAATAGGCTACTTGGTCTGATGATACGTGACAAGCCGCCACATGACTATTTGGTTCTGACGATGTGTGACCAGCAACTACTTGGCTACTCGGTCTGAGGATACTTCTTAATTGTCCAGTAAGTAACAATGTTGTGCGAGAAGTGCAATAAAATTAAATCATCACAGGATTGGCACAACTGGTGTGCTCTATGTAAAGTAGAGACAGGAGTGATAACCTGCTCCGAATTAATTGGAATTGAATTGGAATTGATTAAATGCTTTGTAAAGGAGCATCTGTAATCCAACATAAATAGAAAACCAGTAACTACTAGGCTACTTGGTCTGATGATGTGGGACCAGCAACTACTAGGCAACTCGGTCCAATGATGCATGACCCGTACTTGGTCTGATGATGCATGAACAGCAAGTAATAGGCTATTCGGTCTGATGATACGTGACCAGGAGCCGCATGCCTATTTGGTTCTGACGATGTGTGACCAGCTGCTACAGGGCTGCTCGGTATGAGGATGCGTGACCAGTACTTGGTCTGATAGTGCGTGACCAGCAACTACTCGGCTACTCGATCTGAGGATACTTCTTAATTGTCCAGTAAGTAACAATGTTGTGCGAGAAATGCAATAAAATGAAATCATCACTGGATTGGCACAGCTGGTGTGCTCTATGTAAAGAAGAGACAGGAGTGATAACCTGCTCGGAATTAATTGGGATTGAATACCCGATTCTGAAGGAAAATGAGTGTATTCAGTAAATAACAGTGTTGTGAGGTAATCCTTCAATTTTACAGCAGTGAGCTGTATGATAACTTACATGCGACAATGATAAGCTGTCGTAAAATGAACCACATAATATATTTTATGGTGGAGGAGTAGCTATGCGAAAGGAAATGACAGACTATGAATAAAAAGCATCATTGACTGGCCAGTAAATAACAACTGAACCTACAATGTAGCTGTGGTCGAAGATCTTTTCAGTAACTACTTGGCTACCCGGGAAGTGGTAAAGGATATATAAAAGACACTGGAGTGACAACCAGGTCCCGTTCATACATGCAGGAGTGACTAAAGCTGGTGCAGTATGACGGCTAGCAGCAAGCTGATCCAGTATTTCCAGAACATGTATATATATTTTAAATTGTAAGGAACACGTTATAATAAAGCAGCAGTTACACACTGCCATATAGACATTGTTACAATAGTCTGATTTAAGGCAGGGCCAAGCGGTATATAACTTGGTTTTGCATCAGTGACACATACACAGTGAGCTGATGACTTTATTCACAGCAGTGACAAGCTGCTGCTTGTATATTGTGGTAATCCTCCAAATGTTCAGCAGTGATAAGCTGTATATAACTTAATTTTTTTGCAATGATAAGCTGACAGAATGCAGTGAGCTGATGACTTAAATTGATATATATAGATATTGTGATAATCCTCCAACTTTGTAGCAGTGATATGCTGCTATATAGACATTGTGGTAATCCTCCAATTTTTAGCAGTGATAAGCTGTAAACATCTTGATTTTTATTTAGAGCAGTGACAAGCTCTGTGTGTGTAATTGAGTTTGCAGCATTGATAAAGGCGGACAAAATGTGCAGTGGAAGGTTTCTCAGTTTGTCTGGAAGGTTCTCAGTTTGTCTGGTTCTTGTGGTTCTGAAAAATAGAGATAAGTTGTGTTTTGTCAGCAAGAGAGAATACATTATCATAATAAATAATTAACTAAGACAATATTTCATTTATATAATGCACATATTTCAACAAAGAAGAATTATTATCTTTTATTTAAGAAAAACGGAAATACAAGTAAATTAATGTAAAGTTAACCGTAGTAAAATCGCATAAGTTATACTTTTGAAAAATTGAAAAATATAAGATTATACTGATCTTTAAGTGTTCACGGTAAAGTTGACAGATGACCAAGTGAGATGATTCTTGATTGCGGCAGTGACAGGCTGGGTAATCACAAAAATGGCTTGTGATACAGGAGCATTGACAAGGTCAGTGTGGTAGTGCATAAATTTGCAGCAGTGACAAGCTGGCAAATTGCGACATGTGGTACAATAAGAGCAGTGACAAGCTCGGGTATCATTTGAAGCAGTGACAAGCTATCAAATGCAGTGTGGTAGTGCATAAATTTGCAGCAGTGACAAGCTGGCAAATTGCGACATGTGGTACAATAAGAGCAGTGACAAGCTCGGGTATCATTTGAAGCAGTGACAAGCTATCAAATGCAGAGTGGTAGTGCATAAATTTGCAGCAGTGACAAGCTGGCAAATTGCGACATGTGGTACAATAAGAGCAGTGACAAGCTCGGGTATCATTTGAAGCAGTGACAAGCTATCAAATGCAGTGCGGTAGTGCATAAATTTGCAGCAGTGACAAGCTGGCAAATTGCGACATGTGGTACAATAAGAGCAGTGACAAGCTCGGGTATCATTTGAAGCAGTGACAAGCTATCAAATGCAGTGCGGTAGTGCATAAATTTGCAGCAGTGACAAGCTGGCAAATTGCGACATGTGGTACAATTAGAGCAGTGACAAGCTCGGGTATCATTTGAAGCAGTGACAAGCTTCCAAATGTTGCATGGTAATACATAAGTTTGCAGCAGTGACAAGCTGGCGAATTATGGACAAAGTGTCATTTGGTAAAAGAGCAGTGACAAGCTCGGGTGTCATTTGAAGCAGTGACAAGCTATCAAATTGACAGTGTAGTAGTTATTAATATTAATATTTTTGGCAGCATTTACTCTTTCATCCCTGTGCTATGCACAGGGTAAGTCTTTCAATTTACAAAATTACTTTTCTTTGCTACAAATTGTACTCACTGTACGAATAAACATAATAATAATAATAATAATAATAATAATAATCCTTGTAATGACGTGAGCAGCTGTCCAATTAATACAATGTAGTGGAACAGCTGTTACATCCTCATGATAAAATCCATTTATAATTTTGAAAATTAATTACTGCTATGAGGTGATGGAGCATTTTATACTAGCGGCAGTGAAGAGCATTGGGGAAATGATAATAATAGTTGGCGGTTTATAAAGTGATGTAATAGAACGATCCGTTAGTAACCATGAAAAAGAGTAATCATGAAGTAATGAATTGATGTATTCATAAAAATATAAATAAAATATGGCATCAGTGCGGCATAATAGTCGAAACTGACCGCTACCTTTAAATCCAGATGTTTGGTATCATCAGCAGTGAGAAGATGCATGATGTATTAATAAATATAAAACATGATATAGCCTTTTGCAGTGGATAGAAGCCATCCAGAATTGTTGTTGTATAAAATAATTAGTGTTTTGTTACCTATATTTGCTGCATTTGAAACCTGTAAATGGACAGTGCAAAAACATTGAACTGCAGTCTCCAGGAATTTGGCATGCAAGTGAACAAGAAACAGTATGAAATGAGAAAGTTGTGTACTTCAAACCACGGAGTATTCTTTATAACGTGGAGAAAAGAAACAAAGGGGAATTATAAGTTTATATAATTAATGACACATGGTGTTTTTGGCATATAAGTGCAAACCCAAACTACACTTTTTATGAAAAAGTTATGTAACCAATCAACAAACGTTTTGGAAAGTAACCTTTGTTCATTAATTGTTTTGAAACCAAACAGGTAAGATTTTGGAAATTAATTAAAGAAAATGAGTAATAGTGAAAAAAAAAACGAAAACAAAAAAACATTTGTAATGGTGACAAGTGTCAGAAAAAACAGTGCATTATTTTATTAATGTTATCATAAGAGATGGTAGCAGCAGTGAGAAGCTGTAGCGAATAAATGGTGTGATTGAATCGACAATAGAGTTTAATTAATAAATTCTTGTAATCATGAAATATATTGGGGGCAGTGGAAAAATGTTAATAATAGATGCAAGATGATGCACTAATGGAGTGATGTATATATACATATTTTATGCACAATGAAATATCAACTGCCTACATGTGTGATGATGATAAAATAGGTACAAAGAAGGTATATATATGAGCTGAATTAGCAGGAGAGGGAAACTGTAGGGATGTGATGGTGGATTAATAAATTCTTGTATCGTAAAGACACATTTTCGAGAAGTGAAAAGTTGATGGTTTGTTAATTTTTTTTGAAGTGATAGAATGGATATGGCACAATAAAGGACTGTCAAAAATGGATGTTATGTTGATCAATTTGATCAGAGAAATGGTAAGGAAAGAAATTATTGCTATACAGTATACACAGGCTTGGGCTGAGAACGAAAACATTTTAGAGAAATGTAGACCTGTATGTGATCAGAAAGATACAGAAGGAGGAAAAATTTAATATGATAAAACTGTTAGAGACAAAAGGTTTGAAATATCTGATGAAATAAATAAGGTCAGAAAGAAAGTTATTGTGATAGGAATGTGAGACCTTATAGAAGTTTTATTTTAATTGTTGTTATAGTCATACAAATTTGTGTTTTATTACATTTACATATTTAAAAGATAGATTTATTTTGAACAACAAGCCATGTACTACTGGATGGAATAAACTTGAAGATGACAGAGCTGTGAAAAAAGTTTTTAGGTTTTACCAGCAGGTAAGAGAGAAAGCTTATGGATTTACCAGCAGGTGGCATTAAAATAGTGATATTCACAATTTCAGACCACCTAGTGGATAATAAGTGAACTGATGAACATGGTCAAAACATGGTCAAAACATTGGTTAAAAACATAGTAGATGTTTCTTAAATACGAAATAAACCAGTTCAACTTTTATGAAGTAAGGCCATGAGGTGTGAGAGGTTGAAGGGGTTAGGATACTGTACTTCCTGGGGCTATTCCCAACTATCTTATTTTGGCCATGCTGCATGAAAACAAAAATGGCCTCCATGATAAGAAAGTTTACTGAGGCCTGAGCAGAGGTAAAGAAAGTGGATAACTAACACAATAAACAGACTATGATCATCTAATGTGATCTAGCAGCTCCTTGAATAATCCATGCTGTTGTATAACTAGTAAATAAAGCAATCCAGTGCTGAGAGACAAAATTATAAGAGAAGTTGGGAGAGTAATTCCAGTGTGTGTTATTTGTCCTCCATGTTGAATTTGGAATGACCTACTTTGTCATGTGTGTCATGTGACAAACAAAATCCTGTTTTGCTGACCAGACAAATGTCTTTTATAAATAAAAGTCTTTTTTCTGGTGTCATCTAGAAAGTCACAAATTTCCATCCCTCAAAATCTAGTGTTATTTTGTCCAACATTTGTGATGAAAAAACATGGTTCTTTACACTACCAGGTGCAGAAGATTCCTCTCAACAAATTCACCATGTCATTTGGCTTAGAAATCCAAGCCAAGTCTTTTTTCTTTGAGATATAAGATTCATTGACAATTTATGGGCATTATTCGAACAATTACTAAAGTGGCAGGTAACACATCAATGTCCATAGTGAAAGTGATTAATGATATTCCCATGTAACATTAAGCTATTCTAATGGTTATTACGAGTGGCAACAACAATTTTTGCCCACCCATCATTGGTAATAGACCCCAGGAAATTACCAGTATGAAAATGGTGCACTGCATCAGGACAGTATTTCGGCTTCCTGACTCCATAAACCCAAACCTTCTTAAAAGAAAAGCCCTGGCACTGCTTTGTTATAGCTTCTGTAATACAGTACATGCATTACATGTGAGCTGGAATTTTTTTTCCAAATTGACAGAGCTAAATTGTAAAAAATCTGAAAAAAAGCTATGCGAAAATTTGGACTGTTTTTCTGAGTCCAATTTTAACAAAAAGTGAACCAAACTTGCATAATACTCATCTCTTGGCTCTTGTCACTGAAAGTCCAATTTGGTTTTTGCATTGGAAATCCCAAACTTTTTCAGTAAACACTGTTTTGGTTACAACACCAATGCACAAGTTGAGGTGGGTCACCTTGTATAGGGTATTATTGGCATTCATGCGGGTGGATGCGATATATATGTTCTGTGCATGACAGGAAAGCCCAACTTAGCATGAGGACTGCGGAATAAGAAATGGAAAACTATGTATATTCTGCGAGGTGGACCCTGGTCTAGTATTCTTTGTTGAGTCCTTACTGACCTCTAGTGTTCAGTGTGTTCACCTATAATACAATTTATTTTCTCATCCACCAGACGAAATTACCAAAGGGAAAACGACAAGGTTGTGTCCCTTGTGGAACTTGCCTTATTCACTCTCCCAGATCTCAACATCAGCAGCACATGCCTAATTTATAAACATACTAATGTGTATGCTCAATATGTTGCATAGTGGCTGTGGTCAGCAGAACAGGTTTAATGTACCTGTAAGAATTGAGTAACAAAGGATACCCAGATAAGAGATGTTATTTTCCACAAGGTCACTCACTGACACCAAGACATACAGTGTACTTCTTTAAAGATCCAAATACTGGATTATTATTTAATTTATACATTAAAATGTTTGTTCTGAAGGCTGGAAATGGATAACAGGAGACATAGGGGGAACCGGGGCACATTGGGACGCGGGGTACTATGGGACGGTGGGGTTTTCTTGGTTCCTGGCAAGGTATATGATATAGTGCCATCACTGACGGTTCTATCCTTTTGATGACAAATTACAGCCACATGCAGAAGTATGGCGAGGAAAAGTTTGTTTTACTGCTACTAAAGTAAACATGGACGGGTTCACTTCAAACCATTCTACAACAATGAGGCTTTCTCAGCGCTTGTATGAATTTGATGTATCGTAACAAACAGTTTTGAATTGCTATCGTTATAAACACACTCACTGGTGCCTCAGAAATTAATTAGCATTTTGGTGCAAAAGTCATATCAGGGCTCATTGGGACAGTGAATTCGGGGCACATCGGGACGCACTTAATATGGCAGAATGTAAGTGTCCAAGTTAACTGAATGACCTGGGACAGCACACAACGGGTATTCAGGCCACAGCGAATAGAGGCATAGTGGATTACCATGCTCTGTGAACAAATTTAACGCAAAGCACTGTGCGTTACTTACATAGATGTCCGCACCCAGGACAGTTTATGTTAAACGTTTAAAACTGTTTAAAGTTATTCACTATTGGCACTACAATGTGTTAATGCACTGTATATTGTCTTACGCACTACTTATATGTAATATCTATTGTACATGGAGTGTTAAAATGATTTTTTAATTGATGTCCCAATGTGCCCTGGCTGATGTCCCAATGTGCCCCACATTGGGACAGTCATTTTTACGACTCACATTTTGCTCTCTGGCTGCAAAAGGGTAGGTGCAGTCTAGTTTAGTATGCCTAGCATTTAAGCTCAATAGTATTGGTGATATTCATGCAAAGTTCTGAGTTCTTCAGCGCTTTCAGCATTGAGCAAAATTAGTAGACGTTAAAAGCCTTCCAATGTGCCCCGGTTCCCCCTACCAATAATCTGTATAATTCGACACAACTACCCAACGCCTCCTCAGGTATGCTTAATTGCTCCCAACAACTTTTAAAAAAAATATCAAGACAATTTATATTTCAGATAAATGGCAATAAGCATAAAACAAAACAAAAGCAGAAAGATCTGTGTTCACGGTTTTTCTTCAATTCTGCAAAATATAACAAAGGTCAACAAATAATACTAATTGCAGTTAACATGTTAACAAACATTGTATAATATAGGAATCAGACTTTATATGCATGGTCCCTTGATAAGAATGATGACAATGGAAAAGTTATACAAGGAGTGTTGTGAATGTAAAAGAAAAGGATAACTATACATTTATAACATGCTTATAATATTGCATAGGTAATATAAATAAATATGAGAGAAACACCATAAAGCTTTGCGCGATAAATAAATTAAAAAAGGTGAAAATTCATCCATCAACATAATCAATACATGTACAATGTGAATAGATAGTTTCTTTCACGCTTAAACAACAACATCTACATATCTAAATAATATTTTTCACAAATGAAATACTCTACAGGTAACATAGAAAGCAGAAACATGGATCAGAAGTAAATGGGGAACCCTAGACCATATCATATTACAACAGGATCAATTGCAATTCCAAAATTTTGAATGTGTGCTCTTCTTGTTTTCAGTACCTTATGTTGAATTTTGTTTCCAAGCTTTTGAACATGTTGGTGTAGCCTTTTTTAAGACAAAATATGTTCCTTTACATTTGTAACATATGTTATCAACCATAATTATCTAATATAGAAAGTCTCATTGTTAGTTAATTAATCGGCTTCGTTTTTCATACACAGTGTATAAAACTTATTTGCATGCATTTTCGCACAATTCTGACACCATTGGGTCTCGTGATCATGTTTCACAATATTGGTCATGTATTAGCTTCTTCAGGTATACATAAAGCAGGTCATGAAAGCTAAAATCACAATTATAATGTAAATACAATTTCAATGGCGTGCGACTAACACATCCTACAATGTCTTACCTACATAATAATAATATAAGTTCTGAATGATAAAAACAATTTCTGTCTTGGTCACAAAGGTCAATGCAGCTGGATCACACGATTTTAAAAGTGACTTTATATCATTTGTCACCTCTGTCAGCCGATCACAAGCTTTTATTTCACTGCAATAAATTTCATATTCTTTGCTGTCCACATGTTGACTTTTTCAGTGTCTTTCTCATGGCATAAGCTGGCTATTCACCATGGGATCGGGAATATGTGTTTATCACACCTCCGGTTAAAGCTCCCGGGTGATAAATTACATATCCCCTCTCCCATGGTGAATAACCTGTACTTTTCCATGCAAAGCAAATCCTTGTTTATTCAAAACTAACTACTAGTATGAAAAATAATTGGCTGGTAACCTGCATTTTATGATATAAATATACACATATATATATATATTTATTTATCTATATGCGGTTAATCAAATTGATTGATCAGGATTAACAATTCCTACAGCTGTCAAATATTTTACACAAACCTGTGTCTGTTTCAGCACATGATGATTTTGATCAGACTACTGTGAATGATATTCAGTTTTCTATGGAATGTTGCAGTGACCTTTGCACAAAAGACAGATCGACATTCAAGATAATTCAAAAGTTCAAGAAAGTAATCTGTGAATCATCTTCCGACTTCAGTAACTCAACACAGATTAATTTAATTTGCTGCAGCCTCCTCCTGCTTGTAGTTAGGACAAACCAACACAGGGATATGCGAATGGTGAACTACGTAGTCACTGACACTGCCGAGTAAAGATCTTCGGATTTTTCCCAGACCGCGAGTTCCCATGATGATGAGTCGGGCTCCCTCAGCCTCTGCAACTGCCACGATGCCCTCTCCTGGGCTCTTGAATGAATCTCCGCGGAACTTTATGTTTATCTACAAAACGAGTAAATGTTTCAATATATATCTCCATATATGTTTTACTGAGAGCATTATTTTAATTGCTTATGTGAAATAGACATAGATCTACAAAAATTATCAAATTAATTATTTCATGTACCTTTGTCCAATAATAGCCTAAATTCCTCGTCATATTGTTATGGCTTATTTGTAAAGGTATATTGTGTAAAGTGCTGCCAGAAAACCATTCAAACAGCTGATCTCTTGCCATAGTCTCAATGCTAAGCATCCTCAGCCAAACTGCTTATGATGGCATGGATTCCCAACCGATGAGATGAAAATGTATTACAACATGATGGAGGATATTTTATGTTCATTCACTCCTGAGAGAAATGGCTACTCCTTTTCTTTACTGTATTATTATCTGGACATGAGTAATAAACTGCTCACACTTAAAAACGCACACTTCCAAAAAGGTTAGAAATAGTACTTCCTCTTAAAGTATCAAGATAAAAGTTTGGGCACTTCTAGAAGTTGCCATCAGGTGTATTCATGAAAGTTTTCAAATCTCCAAGTGCATTACTTTTGTGTCAAATTAATTTGTCGTGGTTACTGTCGAAAACGCAAGTCACAAAATTTCAATATCCTCTGATCATTAATTTGAACAACTAAGCTGTTCCTTCCACAATATTATTTGATAAGCCAGGAAAGTTTACATTTTTACTTGCTTGATGGGTTGAGGAAAAGGGATATTTGACCAAACCGCAATTAAAGAGGATGAAATTAATAAAATTTAAGTGTCAATGCTGACCCGCCCCCTACAGGAGTCTTTTATCAAAATCTTAAAAAAAAGATGTTTTATTCATATTTTTGAGAGTATTGTTATGGAATGATTGTCTATGTATGTGTTTCTACCCTGGGTTAGCAAAAAGCCCCATAATTTAACAGTTTTGGTTCACATGTTTCATTTCCAGATGCTGAGTCGTAGATTTTGAGTTTTCAATTCAAAATCTGCTTTATCATTAACTTTTTTTTTCAAAAACTTCCATGGGGCAGTTTTTGGATGTCCTGTGCCTGTCATGTGAAAATTTCATAAGATTAATCTTATCCAGTATGCCACAAAACCAATTTTTCCATTGGTGCATTTTGTGTTGAAGTGCAGTTTGTGACTTGCATTTGGACAGTAACCATGACGATTTAATTCAACACAAAAGTACTGCACTTAGAGATTTGTAAATTTCCACGAATCTAACGTATGGCAAGTACTAGAAGTGTTCAAACTTTCATCCTGATACTTCAAGTAAAAGTACTATTTTTAACGTTTTTGGAAGTGTGCATTTTTAAGTGTGAGCATTTTATAAGGACGAGAAACATCTAGAATATCACTTCAGGAGGGATTTTCCCTTACTAATATCAAGAAATGTCACTGTTTTGGAAAAGCCAACACAATTAGTATTCCACATGCCTCAAATTTATATCCTCTTTTATGATAAAATATGTTTTCATTTCATCAGATGAGAATCCATGCTGAGACAAGCAGTTCGGTTCAGGATTTTTATCATTTGACCAAATGGCCTACGGCTACAGTCAGATTCTGTTTTTCTCTTGCTTCTGGCAGCAGTGTAGGTCTACATCTTTATCTCATTTTAAATTCCTAAATTACTGATTTAGAGAAGATCATTACCTTCTAGTCTACAGTTCTTTGTATAATATATGTTGCAAACATCCAAGCAAAATGCAGCTTTCTAAGCTTCTTTCTATAAAGACATGGGAGGGCAGACAGAGAAGAGGATGTTCAATGTGAAGAGGATGAGAGGGAATAGTCAAATATTACATAATTATTTATGGTGGTAATTATGCAGGAATTTGATGCTATACATGGATTCAATGTAGAACACGAAGATCTTGAAGAATATATGTGAGCCGAAGAATGACTTGAAATTATTTCAGAAGGAAGAATTGTGTGTGCATCTACAGGCCTATTTATCCTTTTTGCAGTGAACTGAAACTTTTCTGTCGTGCAAGGGTAGTCTGTATACATGGGACTACTGGGGGCTGGGGGAGGTTGCTGGGATTGGAGCCTCAATTTGACCGCATAAAAGTAGTTAAGCAATGCTAAAATAACAAGTTCTGATCTTATATTAAGTTTAGGTTCAGTTGCATGCTGGTAGGTCTCATACCACCAAACTTGATTTGATGAAGGAGAATCTATCTTCCTTGCCACGCTCAGCTGTTATGATCTTCAATATCGGCTGTCAAATCCCAGCAACCAGCCCCAAAATCAGATAACCCAACTAAAGTATGCTTGTATTCTACCTTGTGCTACAGTACCTGGAAAGCACACTGTCAAACCAGCTGTGTTACTTTTACGGAAGCTTCCGTGATGAATAAAAAATTGCTATTTTACGGTAGAAAACCATTGCTTTTATGACTGGTCCCCTTGTTTTAACGGTAACTGCAGTTAACGTAGCTCAGCTGGTTTTAGAGTGCAGTTATGTGCATGGTATCAAAAATACACTCCAAATTTAGGGTGTCATATTCTAGAAGCTCTCCCCTCAGCTTCTACTGTAGTTTGCATTATACATTTTGCTACCAGAAAGCAGTTGTGCGCAAGCAGATAGAGTGCCTGTTTTGTAGCTATTTGCAACTTTTTGGTGGCATAGCGGGGCAGATTTGTCATGAATAGGGAAGTAATTGTGTATTTATACATAGAAGCATGATAGTCAAGTAAACAGCCCTATTGATCCTGTACATGAGGTGTGACATAGGGTATGATTACAGTTTTATTGCTTATTATGATGGATGGGGTACCCCAGAACAAGAATCAGGCGGGTGCCACTCCGGCACCCTTGGGCATTCCATTCTAGCGGCCATTTTCCAAAGTGGCCGCCAAAACACTATTTTGGCCATATATCCGCATATCATTGTCATAGGACCATGTTTTTTGGGTCTAAACCTAGGTTTTCTGGTATAAGGTTCAATGAAAGTGGTTTTGATGATGTCAGTGCAATATTCTGGCAGCCATTTTGAAAAATGGCCGCCAAAACCATATTTTTGGCCATATCTCTTGATAAAATTGTCATAGGACCATGATATTTTGGTCTAAACCTAGTTTTCTGGAATGGGGAATTCAATGAGAGTTGTGATGACATCACTGCTATAGTTTGTCCTTTAACCCTCTCCTTATTGCAAGATGGCTGCCATCAAAACTCAAATGTGGCATTACTTCTCACAACATTCTCCGCTATCTTGTCAATTTCATTCACTTTTGTTTCTTTTAGCGGACCAGCCAATATATCATTCTTGACTGTTAGAGGTATTTCCTGTTAATGGAAGGTACCTATGCCAATTAGATAGTTTTTTAAAACAAAAATCCAATATTAACGAGAATATAAATGTCAGATGGGGTTTTTACAGCGGGACATTTTCAATTGGAAGTTTACAGCAGAAAAACAATTCCTAGAAATTACCAGTTTAGTTCAGTTTAGTTATCTCAAGAAATATCAACAACTAATTCAGCTGCTAAATGAAGGCTGACACCAAGAGCTTGATGTCAGCTTTTACCTAGCTCCTTGGTTTTCTATGTCACTACAACTTATCAATGCTCCAAAAGCTAAATTAATGTTGCCGTCACTATCGAAAATGTCCTTGGAAACTCAAAATCCTGCTATGTAATTTCAGTTCCACTTGTCCTTAACACTGGATAACTCACGTCTAACCAATCAAAATGGATGAGGATGGATATCCCTTGATGTCAGCTTTCATACGACACCTTAGTTTCCTTCTTACTAAAACTGTTATTCTTCCAAACGCCAAATGAATGTTGCTGTCATTATTGAAAATATCCTCAGAAACAAGAAATTCTCCAATGTATTGTTAATTCCACCTATCCTTTGATCCAAATGATGTGGTTGGATAGCTCTTGATGTCAGCTTTCATTTGACACCTTGGTTTCCTTGTTACTAAAACTGTCAATCTTGCAAGAGCTAAATAAATGTTGCTGTCAGTGTCAAAAATCTCCTTAGAAACACAAAATCCTCCCCTGTACTTTCAATTCAATCTCTCCGCATCACCAATTAAATAATTTCTAAGCAATCAAAATGAATGTAGTTGGATAGCCCTTGATGTCAGCTTTCATTTGGCACCTTGGTTTTCTTGTTACTACAAATGTTAATCTTCCAAAAGCTAAATGAATGTTTCTGTCATTATTGAAAATATCCTCAGAAACACAAAATCCTCCCATGTATCTTTAATTCCAGCTATACCAATCACTAGATACATCATTCCTAACCAACCAAAATGGATGTGATTGGATAGCCCTTGATATCAGCTTTCATTTGACACCTTGGTTTCCTTGTTACTACAACTGTCAATAAATGTTTGCTGTTAATGTCAAAATTCTCCTCAGAAACACAGTCGGGCACCCTCTTGCCTGGCTGTGGATCCCCCAGTTCTCCCATATTCGGGGGACAAAGTGGTTCATGGTCCAGCACGGGGCGTAGGCCAATTTTTTTTTATATTGTGCATCAAATAAGAACAGATACTACATGGTTTGCTATTCATAAAATTGAGAGGAGGGATTGTCTCCAATCTCATATTTGTATTTATACACACACAGGGAGGTAAGCAGGCGTCATCATTTCATTCCTCATTTCATCTCTCTCTTAAACGCTAGATATTGTTAAAATAACCTCTAGTATTAATAGTATTGACTTACTTGAATGTGTAAACTGTGGACATGTATTGAACTTTAAATTCTGGTGAAAGTGGCAAATTCACTACCTGGTGTCAGCCAGCCAAAGGTAATCTTAATATTCTTTGGTCCAAATAAACTGAATTGAATTGAATTGAAAGTATCCTCAGAAACATGAAATCCTCACGAGTATTTTTAATTCCACCTATTCTTATCACTAGATAAATCATTTCTAACCAACCAAAATGGATGTGGTTGGATAGCCCTTGGTATCAGCCTTCATTTGGCACTCTGTTTTTCTTGTTATGACCACTGTCAACCTTCCAAAAGCAAAATAAATGTTGCTGTCATTATCAAAAATTTCCTCGGAAACGCAAAAACCTCCCAAGTATTTTCAGCTTGACCTATCCTTAGCACTAGATAACTCACATCCAACCAATCAGAATGGATGTGGATGGATTGCCCTTAAAATGTCAGCTTTCATTTATTTTGCTTTTGGAGGGTTGAAAGTTGTAGTAACAAGAAAACCATGGTGCCAAATGAAAGCTGAGATCAAGGGCTATCCATCCTCATCCATTTTGGTTGGCTAGGGATGATTTATCTAGTGATAAGAATATACGGAATTGAAAAAACATGGGAATAGTTATTATTTCCGAGGAGATTTTTGATACTGATAGCAACATTAATTTTGCTCTTGGAAGATTAACAGTGGTAGTAACTACAGACCCGGAAATGCAAAATTGTTAATTTTATTATTACCATCTTCTGTGGTCAATAGAGACCCAGGGGAAGATTAAAAAGAATGGCTGCCAGAATATTGAACTATCATCATCAAAACCACTTTCATTGAATTCCTTTTACCAGAAAACCTAGGTTTAGACCCAAAAATCATTGTCCTATGACAATTATATGAGGAGATATGACCAAAAATAGGGTTTTGGCGGCCATTTTGGAAAATGGCCGCCAGAATGGAATGCCCAAGGGTGCCCGAGTGGCACCCGCCTGATTCTTGTTCCGGGGTACCCCATCCATCATTCTATGCAATAAAACTGTAATCATACCCTATGGACTATTAAACTTGGCACACAGTTTAACATCATCTCAGAGAATATATTTAGATAGGGAGCCACTTCAGATTTGACCTGGTTGACCCGTGGCAGCCATTTTCGAAATTGGCGGCTAATTCTCTCAATTTCCTGCTTTCTGTGAAGTGCCTATATAATAGTTTGGCTGTATGAAAGCAGTGATCATTATTCCTTCTAAAGATCTCAAAAACTTTTCAGTGATTTCCGGATTGAAATAGAGTAATTTATTGTGGCCAGGGTCCATTTTGTTAGAACTGTTGAAGAAAATGCACCATTTTAGCGGTTTCCTATAGTTTAGTGGAATCTCAATTGATATTTATACTGACTACATATTTGAATTCTTTGTAAAAAAGAGCTTTCGAAATTCGAAAGCTCTTTTTTACAAAGAATTCAAATATGTAGAAATTCGAATGAATGGTAGCATTATTGGTTCATGTCAAAATGAACCTCAACACAGAAATTTCCAAAAATATTTTATTGCCATTTTTTCCATTTGTATACCAAATTTCCGTAACCCATTAATGCAATGCCGGTACTCATTTGAAAGCTCTTCTTGCAAGGAATTTGTAATTAATTTTGAGATGTATAAAGAATTGGCGTAGTTATGCAAAACCGCGAAATCCAGTATTTGAATCAATATTTCAGCCAAAATGGATTCCAGCAAGCCTGAAAATAGTCCAGGCCACCAAAAATTTTATAGTAATGTTTTGTATACATAAAGAAAGAATAACAAACACTATTCGCATGTATTATGTTTGCAGTAACTACACTGAAAGAGACATAATAGAAGAATTGACCGCCATTTTGGAAAATGGCTGCCAGTAGCCATATAAGCTAAATCTGAGGTGGCTCCCTGTCCAAATATCTTTGTGAAGATGTTTTTATAGCGACGTCTTAGCCTTGAAGAAAACATTTCTTATAAAAAAAAAGTTTGTTACAATATAAGCTATTGGAAGATTGTCAGTCAACAGAGGCGATATTTTTTGCGTGTGAAACGTCATCAATATGTGTGTATATATAATTTGGGTTACAGACCTTGCTACATGTCCGATTTTCAAAATTTAAAAATCTCCATAGGCCTATATCAAATAAACTCCTCCGAATTCAATGCACTTATCCATTTTGCTGTATTTGCAATATTAACTTCGCAAAAAGCTTTTCAACGCATCACGCTGCAATTGTGCAAAGTTGCAAATCAATGGCTGGCCTATTGAGACAGAATATTGAAATTGACAAATTATACCATAGTTTTGTCATACTGGCAAGTACACAAGTTGGTCTATCCCAGTTACCATAACAAACCATTGCCATCACCAGGTTTTTTTTGTTTGTTTTTTTCTTGGCTGGGAGCTTTGCATGTTTTACAAAAATGTTATTCCACTCAAAATGCATCAAAATAACACAATTCATTTTTCAGATATTGGTAACTGTGTATATAAAACTCCATAACAAAATATCTTATAAATTAACCCTAACTTCGCAGATGCATTAAATTCTTTGCATGCTTGCTCATTCCGTTACAGTTTTTAAAAGTAGGTAAGACCAAAGTCGCTAGAGTACCCTTTTTTAAAGGGTACTTTTCTTGTTTAAGTGTGTGCCAAGTTTCATGCTTCTATGTATATCTGCCCCGCTAGTAGGCCTATCATTCATAATCAGTGCTGAGTACTTTATGCATGGTGAGTATATACAGTATGATATAATATTATGCTTAATTACAAGTTATATTTTCAATGTACACAAACAAGAATGTGTCATTTGGAATATTTTACTTACACAAATAGAATGTTTGACCAGGGTTAAGAGAGCATTTCATCAAATAAAAAATAAAATTGGAGAAAAAGATTATTACTGCTTTCAGACAACATACAATAACTTAAATGAAGTGATGTTCTAATGTATACTGTTGTGATAAACTTTAATGGCATTTGCACTTTTGCCATGAATGGCAACTTATTTGTAATCAGTGGATACAATTATTATGAGAGACTGTGCCTTGTGGGTTTTTTCTTAATTGTAAACATGCATGTTGCATTTGTTCTTATTAATAACTAAAATACATTATACCCCTTTCAATGTGCCCTTTAATAAAAGAAAGTCAAACAGTTTTTTGAAAACAGTTGAATGATCATACATTTTGATATCCAAAATAAACTTTTGATAAATCAGTATAAAGCTTTTTTATAATGCTGTATACAGAGCACAAAAGGTTGACAATGAAACGAATCACTTAAAAACAAAACAGCTAAATTGTGATTATCAAAAGATTGTGGAGTTGTAACAATTTTTGCTTTCATACTTCTGGATTACTTCATATTACAAGTTACAAATGACATCTGCCAGCTAGGGATGCCGGAAAAAAAAAGTTGGTGGTCTGACAAAAAAGACCAAATCATACTAGCCTAGTGTGACAAAATTTAAATAAAGAGTCAATAATAATTTGAATATATATAATTTGTACTACTAATTGGTGACTAAAACACGAAAAATGAGACCTATAGTTTTTTTCTTTAAGAACTTGCCGATAATTGGTTATCAAGACCAATCTTCTTTCTTTCTTTTTTTGTAGAGAACCGTGTTATGTTTGTTATTTTAACATGAAAATGAACAGAGGATCTCCCGAAGAGATCAGTAGATGAGGAAAAATTACTGGTTTACGTTTATGAAGGAAATTACAGAATGCCAATAAAAGCGGAGTTCTATTTGTGAAGTCCATTCTTTTGATTATGACTTTTAAATATTATTACAATGACACATATGTAAAACAATTATAATGTGAAACACCGTTCTGTTTCAAAAGAAAACTGTTACACACAAAAACAACAAGTAAATTGCATGAACAAAAAATGAACCAATAGAGTAAACCAACCACAAAGCCCACACCTAATCACGTCATGCTTACCTTATCAATATCTGATGCCAGGATTTTAAACTGGCACTGGTGGTAGGAAGAAAATATGACATTTAGATATAATGTGGTAGATCAGTATTTGAAAAATAGCCAACAGTATTGTTATCTGGGTGAAACAAAATCGTTCTTCTTTGTTTCCAGCTAATTTGACAAGAGTACATTTATGAAGTTTTTTTTTCACTGCATAGACCTATTCTATAATTTCTATTATTTTATCCATATGTACAGAATTCTACCACAAACACCAGAGGGCGTACCTTGCGAGATATGAGTTCAGCTTCGTAGTCTGCCTCAAGGCGCCGCACTTTCTCCAGCTGGGTTTCTATGGCAGTTTTCCATTCATCAAATGGAGGAGCTATGCCATCTGAAATTATGAGCATCTCCACAAGTATAACAATACAGTGCTGTTTGCGAGTCTTAAGAAACAATTTGCTGATATCATTTAAATTTAATAAATATCGAAAGACGTAAGTCTCAACTTTATTTAATTTATCACCTAAAACTGAAGGATTTAAATAATTTATTCTGTGTTGTGCTAGCCATCATTTAAAAGGTATGTACTTGTAAGGAAGCTGAGAAAGTCCCTTTTATTAAATTCTGTGTTGTTGTTTTTTTTTGTTTTTGAAGCTTTTCTAAAATCATTATCATACGGCTCTCCATCTGCACCTTAACTTTCATTAAATTAATTATTCAATACATTAGGCCTACTACCATAAGACTCAATTATATTCGCGCAGCGAAACGGCTGAAGGCCGTTTCACAAAGCGAATTGAGCACAAGAGAAGTTTCAAAAATCTGTGCAGTGATGGTCTCAACTCTCAACATCAATGGTCGACAGCAGGAAATTAGGTCAAGTGGGTCCAGCTTCTTATTAATGATTTAGTCTTGAATTTTAACAAAAAATCACATTCATATTCAAAGGCATCTTAAAAATTCAATTTTCTCCAGTAGTATTCCCTGTACCAATAATTTTTATGGAACAGTTAATAATTAGCCTTGACAAGATAAATTAAATTATTATGTGTTCATGTGATTCATTTCAAAGCAGAAAACAAGAAAACATAACAAAATTGAAGTTCCATAATCTTTGTCAACTGATGACTATGTAACAGTGAGCAATCATAATTGCAAATCATGTTATTGTTTCCTTATTACCATTATGTAATATCAACAATCTAACATAGACATAAATTTGGCAGCTTTCAGTGTTGTCTGACTATTTTACTATTTAGCTTAGTATCTATTTATTCTATTTATCTAATTCCATTTATCTATGTATGTATGTATGTATGAATCTATGTATGTACGTACGTATGTATGTATGTATGTATGTATGTATGTATGTATGTATGTATGTATGTATGTATGTATGTATGTATGTATGTATGTATGTATGTATGTATGTACATGTATGTATCTATCTATCCTGTTCTGTTCTATTCTATTCTATTATATTCTATTCCAACTGCCTTTCATAGTACATTGAATATGAAATAAAAATTAATGAAAGTTATGGTAACACTATATACCCTTTCGGCCCGGCGTCGGCCCGGTGTCGATCCGATGTCAGCAGCATCGGACCAGCTTTGGGCCGACGTTGGGCCGACGTTGGGCCGCCGAGGCACGCTAATAGGGATATAAGTCCAACAAAATCTTTTGAGTGCTGTGCGAATTTCATGGCGATGCCATTTACATATTAGTCTATTATTAGGTATTACTTTATGATAACTTACGTTTGAAACTGAATGTAGGGAGATTGGGAACTTCTGGGATGTGGGTAATAATCACATTGTCATCAGGCCGATATATTTCTTCCATAAAATCTGAAAAAAAAGGCAAAACTTTTATTATAACACCTTATAATTTTAATTGACACTGAATTATCACGATGGAAGTTTCCCAATCTGCTTTATCTTCATTAAAATTGCATCCACTCTAAAAAAATTTGAGGACAAAACTGGTTTTTTTAAATGGAAAATGTTTTTTTTGAAAAAAAACCATGCAAACTTCCATGCAAAAACCAATATGCATTTTTCAAAATACCATTTTGGATTTAAAAAAAAACCAGTTTTTTCCCGAAATTTCTTAGAGAGGCACACTAAGTTGCACTGACGACTTAGGCCTGTATAATTATATAACACCTTAAGAAATGCATTTTACAACCATCGCAAGTGGAATGAGGTAGTCAACACTCACTGAAAATTGAGAGAACTGCATGTACGTCTACAACAAAGGTGACAGGAATTTCTATTGTTGATATTCTTACAGTGAAACGGCCTTCGCGAAGCGAATGGAGCACAAGAGAGGCCTCAAAATTCTGTGCAGTGATGGTCTGAACATCAACAGTCCACAGATGGGAATTAGGTCAAGTAGGTCCAGCTTCTTATCAATGATTTAGTTTCGTATTTTACAGAAAATAACATACGCATCCTTAAAAGTGTATTAAAAATTCAATTTTCTCCAGTTGTTTATCCTGTACAAATTTTTTTATGGAATAGTAAATTATTAACACATGATTCATTTCATTTCAAAACAGATAACAAGAAAACATAACACAATTAAAGTAACATAATCTCATAAACTTATGATTATGTAACAGGGAGCAATTAATCTACAAGCAGATCATGTTATTGTTTTTTATTAATGTAATTTACACTATTATGTAATATCATTATATTAGTACTATTAGTAGGCCTATGTATGCTGATGATACAAAACTGTATAAGTCTATTCAAAATGTAAATGATTGCTTGTTATTACAAGATGATTTAGATAATGTTGCTAACTGGGCCGATATTTGGCAGATGGATTTAAATCCAGACAAAACGAAAATATTGACTATTGGTATTAACAAAGTGAACGTTAATTTTTTATTGAATAATGAAATTATTGAAACTGTCAACAACATTAATGATATTGGAGTTACTATCCAGTCAAATTTGAAATTTACGCTCCATTGTATTAAAATTACTAGGAAAGCGTATTTTGTTATTCATAAACTCTTTTCAATTTTTAAGAATCACAGTTACAAGTTTTATCTAAAAATGTATATATGTTATGTCAGATCACTTTTCGAATATTCTAGTCAGGCTTGATCGCCAATATTACAATGTAATAAAGACAAAGTAGAACGTGTGCAAAGGTATTTCACCCGACGTATATTGAACTATGAAAATGTTTCGTATGAAGAAAGATTAAATTTATTGAAATTAGATTCATAGGACACTCGAAGAAAAAATTCTGATTTAATATTGTTTTGCAAAGTTATTAATTTTCATACAAATCTCAATACAAATGATAGGGAAGAAGTTTATAAATTTGTACATAGAAGTAGAGGTCATAATAAACAGCTGTATGTATTTTATAGCCGTACTGATAAAAGAAAATATTTTTGGAGAAATAGAATTGTAAATAAATGGAATAATTTAGATGAAAGAACTATTAATTCAGTTTCAATCAAGAATTTTATAACTAATTTGAAAATGTTAAATTCTGCTAGTTAGTGGGAGTTACGTTGTAATTTTTAGTTAAACACCCTTTGTTTTTGTATTGTTCACATGTTGTTCTTTTGAATAAATCAATCAATCAATCGATCAATCAACAATCTAACATAGAATTGAATTTGACAGCTTTCAGTGTTGTCTACCTTTCTACCATTTGGCTGATTATCTGTCAATATTATTTATCTGTTTAATATGTATATCTATCTATGAATTTATCTATCCATCTGTGGGTCGATCTATCTATCTATTTATTTGTCTATTTATCTGTCTTTAATATATTTTGTCTATTTTATCTTTCTAATATTCTAAATTTATATCTGTCTTTCTATGTATCTGTCTTTCTAATTTCACATAAATATGAAATAGAAATAAAAAAACTTATAAATGGTAACAATGTAAGTCCTACAAAAACTTTTTAAAGTGCTGCGCGAATTCCATGGCAGTGCCATTTACGATCTCTTTCTTGGTGAAATAGTGCCCTAAATGTCTTGGTAATCCCTTTTTGATACGGTTTTTTTCTATATCTGGAGAGTTTCTGACCATTGAATGGCTTTTGGGGCCTTTCTACAAATAGGAGAATTTCAATTAGAATCAATCATTACAAATATTTCAAGAAGTTGTATTGGTCCAGATATATATGATTGATTCGTCATTACTCCAGTGTGGCTGGATGGAGTTTTTTTTTAAAGTCAATTACTTCAAGAACAAATCCTCATCATTGACCAAACTAATCTCTGAAAGCTTTCTTTTGTCCCAATTTTCTATTTATACAGCAATAACATTCTTGGCCTATGTATCTTAAGTTTTTGTATCTATAGACTACATCATGAAGCTTCTACCAAAGTCAAACAGACTCCCATTTCAATGAACAGATGTGGTCACCAGAATGATGAAAGTAATTGGTGAGGTCATTGAGGTGCCACCTTACTCACAGAACCTGACCAGAATATCCCCCCCCAGAGAAATTGCCCTCTGGTAACCAGCCACAAACAGGTCTTACACCAGAATCCAATTTGGTAGGAAGCAAAACAGGCCAGAGATTTTGTTACTACAGATGCAAACACATGGTGAATATAGAAGTCAAATGGAGAATGCTTGAAGAAAAACTGAAGAAAACAACAAATATACACTGCAAAAAAGGATTGTCTGATATCAGACAATGAATGTCTAATCCAGACTCTTGAATTGTCAAAATGTCAAAAGAACTTGTTTATTTCATTCAATTGATTGTATGGTTCAAACAATCACTTGAATGAAACAAATGAGTTCTTTGACATTTTGAACAATTCAATTGTCTGGAATAGACAATCGCTTGACCGGACTCATGTTAGACATTAATTGTCTGTTGTCAGACAATCTTTTTTTCAGTGTATATTAGCAATCGCATCCGCAGACACATGTATCTACTATAAACAGGGGCACCTCATGACAGTGTGTTATTATAATGCCCACACTGTAAGAAATGACCGTGTTTTTCTAGCTAAAAGAACCGTAAATTTATTGTTATTTTATCAGTATTTTTTTAAAACAGACTTTGTCTGTGAATTTACAGTTCTTTGTCAGTTACAAAATGGCTCCAAGATAAATTTACTGCAACATGTCATTTAACATTCAGTTCACGTTAATGAACAATTACTTCAACCGTTAATTTACTGGCAACTTGTAATATGCAGACAAAACATTTGAATTGGCCAAACAATCAATACACCTGGTCAGATTAGGAACTATAAACAAGAGATTGCATGGACTTCAACCACGGAGCATGTGGTGCCATCTATAACATATGCTTTTCACAGCTGTTAATCAAACTTAATTTATAACTTATCTGAAGGTAAGGGAATATCCTCATTCATATGATCTTAAAGATGCTGTCATTATGCAAAAGTTGTAATATTTATATATGACATTGACATTTGTGTGAGTCTTATGATGTGATCTAAAGAATGACACTATTAAAACCAAAATAACCCAGGTGCAGTCTGCATCAATACAACATACTTCAATAAACTTGACACCTGGTTCTCTTGGAAAATTTCCATCAATTTTATGGTTTGTGAGCAAATGTGTGCGAATTAATTGCTGGGTATAATTGATGGACTTCCTTCCCTGCTGTCAAGCAAGAGATGAGCAAGGCCGAGTCTGGAGTCAGTGGCTCTCTCACTCTCTCAGCTGATTCCAGCTTCGGTACATCCCTACAGCTATGCGACAGTTAAATCACATGCTTAGTCTGTTGTTTCACACTTGTGCATTAAGTAAGAATAACACATAATATCCGTATTTTTACAGTAAATTATACAGCTCCTTGCATTCTTTACATTCTATGATTGACAGTTGATATAACTGTAAAATATACTTTCAATAAACTGTTTTATATATGTGCATTATACCGTAATATCACTTTGTTGAATCTGCAAAATTACAGTTCAATGTACCAATCTGAATTTTACGGTTAATTGTCCTGTTCAGGTTTATTAGTACTTTTACAGTTCTTAGACCTGGAACAAAGTTGCCAGTTAATTTAACTGTAAAATTTAACGGGAATTTTTTGCAGTGCATATCAGTGTAAGGCCTTGCCTGCAGATCTTTTGTGACACTTAGATAATTTTTTTTTATACAACTTGGGACAAAATATCTGTTATGCTGCCAGGTGGGTTCATATCAGCACCTCCCAGCCAGCTGATATGAATAATTTTTTTCCCAGTCAGCCCTTCAACTGCTTTCTCATTACCTAGCTGAAAATTTCATCAGTTGAACGCCAGAAATTGACTCCCAGCTGACAACTTTGCCAGCTGGGAAAATCCTAGCTGACAGTCTGCCAGCCAGCCGGGCACCCAGATAGATAGATAGATATGGTAAGTGCAGCCCTCTAAGCCCAGTTCTGGGTGCTCACGAGGGTTGACAGATAATTTGTATAACAGATCATGGGGTGCCCCAGTGTAAGCTAGGTCATGTGCAATCGTCCAGCTTGCCATTCCCATGCAGAGTGCATGAATTTCATCCTTCATTTGACACCTTACTTTTTACCTTCAGCGAACGAAGTTCGAAGAAGGTATTGTAATCACTTGGGTAAAAATGCTGTCCGTCCGCCGGGCGGGCGGGCGGGCGGTCGGGCGGCGGGCGGATAGATCGTTTCCGGCCCGTCACTCGGCCTCTATTGAATGTATGTGGATGAAATTTGGTACACATCTAGCCTGTATGGTCTAGTTGTGCCTTTTGATGGTCTGATGAATAGATCTTTAATACTTTTTGAAATAATTAACAAAATATTTAAAAAAAATCTAGTTGTGCCTTTTGAAAGGTCTGATGGAAATATTGTATACTTTTTCAAATATTGAAAAAAACATAAAAATTATTATTTTTGTTTCTGGCCCAACATCTGGTCACTATTCCATATACATGGATGAAGTTTGGTACACATATGGCTTGTATGGTCTAGTTGTGCCTTTTCATGGTCTGACAGATGGCTATTCTATTGTTTTTGTAATATTGAGAAAAAATATTTAAAATAATTTTTTTTATATCGGAGCCAAAACTTCCCCACTATTGCATATACAGTAATGCATTTTTCTAAACAAACCACCTATGCAATTTAGCAGTGCTTTTTGATGCATATAACACTTTATGAATCATTGGAAAAGTAGAGATAATGGAAGGCCACTACTCAACCGCTATTGCATACCTATAGGCCTAAGCAATTTCGTAAACGCACCAATTTTATGATATTATTGTAATCTTCTAAAGGTGTTATTCGCTGAAGGTTTGCTGCTGCGCAGCCTATGTTTAAATACACTCTTGCTCATAAATATGGAATATAGGCACATGTCAAAATGTGAGTAGAAATTGGGTAACACCATTTCATTATGGGAACTGCAAACAGACTTCCAACAAATTTTCTAGATAAATATGGGTCCATTCTACATCACAAAGTGGAAATTTTATGAATTTGGAGAAAATCTTGAAAACTGAGGTCAATAATAAAAATACTGAAAAAACAACAAATATTCCAGATTTTTGAAGGGTTGATATCACATGAAATATTATTGATACATGAAAATAAATGACAGCGAAAGAATAATTTGGGTCAAAATTAGTTAGTAACAGAGTCCATATTGGGGAAATACCAACTAGGGGTAATCTAGACTTTGATTTGAATGGGACACCTATTTCTTCGTGATTTGAGAATATTTTTCTCTCTAAAAGAGCTTTAGCTCTGAAATTTTAAGGGGTAGAAGGCAGACCATACATATGTTGGACGCACAATTTCGTTTGTCTCAACGATGCTTGATTTGGACGCAGTCAGGAAATATCACAATCTGGGAATTTTGACAATTTCTTGAAATTTTGAATTTTTTTGGAATGTATGATTATTAGAAACCACTTTTGATGCACTGAAAAGTGCACAAAAGAAGATATTCGCCAAATGGCACCATCGTTCTGGCTGGAAATTGATTACATCGTTCGCTATTACCTGTTTATCACAACATAACACTGTTTTGTTTGCTATGATAGCGGATCACACACCGAACATATACAAAGTCTCTTTTAGCCAGGCCTATGTGTGATATACTTTCAAGGATGACCTTTTGCAATATTTCTATGAATCCATTCAGTGATTTATAATTTTTTGGCTGCCATCAATTTGAGTACTAAATTGACACTATTGTGATGTGACAAACAGTCAATAGCAAGCGATCAAAATTTTTGTCAGTGGAAACCATGGTACTTTTTGGAAGAACTCTTCATGGGTGTACTTTTCAGTAAATAAAACTGGTTCTGATGTTTACATAGTCCAAATATTTTCAAATTTCAAGAAATTGTCAAAATTCTTGAATCATATTTTTTCCTGATTGCATCAAAATCGAGAATCATTGGCGCCAAATGAATTTGTACATCCAAGATATGCATCCTCTACCTTCTATCACTCAAAATTTCAGAGCTTAAGTCCCGTTGGAAAGAAAGAAATTCTCAAATTACGACAAAATGGTGTGTGCCATTCATGTGTCAACAATATTTGATGTGATTTCAACCTTTCTAAATCTGGAATATTTGTCGTTTTGTCAGTATTAATTTTCCATTATTGACCCCCGTTTTCAAGATTTTCATCAATTTCATAAATTTTCCACTTTGTGATGTTGAATGGACCCGTATTTATATGATTTACAGGCCTAGACCCTAGGCCTATTTGCTTCATAATAAGTTATTCAGTATTGGACTGATTATACCACCTTTTAATACCCCATGGGTGCTATCTATCTGTTCACCAATTTCTCCATTCCATCTTACTCTAGCCTTTGCCTTACTAAACATACTGACTACTATTCTCACTAATTTGCCACCAAACCCACTTTTAAGTAATTTATAATATAACAAGTCTCTGTTGATAAAATCAAATGCTTTTGTAAAGTCTATAAAACAGATATACAGAGGTTATTTGACCAACTTCTGGTGGGAGATGAGCGTATCTATTATAAATACATTGTCAGCAGGGGCGGACTGGCCTATGTGGCAGAGTGGCAGCTGCCACGGGCCCCTCCTCTCAGGGGGGCCCATGCAAGGTGCCAAAAAATTAAAAATCAAGAAAAAAACACAAAAATCTATCTTTTTGCCAATTCTGTGACCGCATGATGCAATTAAACTCTAGATAAGGGCCTGGCAGATCTTTCAGGGCCTGTAAAGGAAAGGGCCCTTCCACTTTGGCATAAATTGTTTAATACTGAAAATGGGAATTTGGGGGCCCATTGATTTATTTGGCCGAGGGCCCGAAATGTCGCCAGTCCGTCCCTGATTGTCAGTTGTCCTACGGTTTTTACAGAAGCCAAATTGATTTGGGTCATCAACCAGTGTCACCTCACTTTGAATACAAGTCGGTAGTTTAGAATGGCTTCAAAGATTTTGCCCATACACGCCATAAGTGTAAGTTTCCTATAATTATCAGCTACACCCTGTGAGCCTTTTTGTATCGATGTCTTAACCTATAAAAAAAACTTACATATAAGTATTCTTAACAGTACATCGATTCATCAAGGTAAGGGAAATCTACAGGCGATACTTTTTCCGTGTGAAACGTCATCAAAAAGTGTGTTTTACAGTGGCAAAGCTAGAAATTTTTCAGAGGGGCAGAAAGTACAAATTGAGCTACAGACCTTAATACATGTCCGATTTTCAAAATTTAAAAACCTGCATATATCAAATAAACTCCTCCAAATTCATTGCACTTATTAATTTTGCTCTACCTGCAGTATTAAGTTCGCAAATATGCATGTCGCCGCATTACGCTGTGAGGATGTAACTTCTTCAATTGCTAAAACCCAGTGGCCAAAATGGACCAGTGGCATATCTAGGGTTTGTTTGCAAGGGGCGGGGGGCTTTTTGCAAATTAAGGACTATCTATCTATCTCTTTATCTATCTGTCTATCTATTCATTGTTTAAAAATGACTGTTGGTTATTTAGGCCTATTATAATATGTTTTAATAATATTCTTTCATTTCATAGAAAATTTTCAAAATCAATTTTGTTTTTCAACTTCAAGTCCAACATTACACACCTTTGAAATTTCTTTAGTTCTGAATAGGTGTGAAGTTAAATTGAAAGATACAATTGCTTTGAGAAATGCATAACATAATCAGAACATGTCACAGTTAATTCAATTGTACAAACAAATTTGCAGATTTCTACATAGCAATTAAAAATAACAAAGTGCACCATTTTAATGCAAATAACTGAAGTTTAATTTAATTTGCAACCTTCCTGGTTAAGTAAGATATGCATGAAGCAAGGGGGAGGCTTAGACATTTGTTTCATAACAATGCTTACTTATTTTACTATAATTTTAGATATTAATACTTTTGAATTACATGCCACATGCATTCAGGTTCATGATAAAATCGATACAGTAACCTTTTTAAGGGTACTTTTCTTGTTTATGGAGGGGCTGTATGATTCCCTCAATTATGACCAAATATGAGCCTATCCATCCTCTCTTTATGTTTACTCAACGGTACATTTTCTATCGAGCACATTGCCGCCATTTTATTTGTTGAGATCCAAGCCATCTCGCGCCCTTCCAGCGCCAAAATATAGGCCTATGCATACCATCATGCCCTGATTGACATCATCCACCAAGCGGAAAGCAGGACTACCTTAAAATGGATTGCAAACATCGAACTGCATTGATCCTCACACCCGTCCCCTATGGCAGCACTGCGAGGGAAAACGTCACCGGATCCAAGCAGCCACAGTACGTGCAAGAATGCTGATTGGGAGATTCAAATGCTAGTGTATCTATAAAAACACTACCAGCAAAGGCAGATCCAAAGTCATGGTCAATTGATCAATTTCACGGATGGTTCTAACAGTTCACACTAGGGGAAAAGTAGTAAATACTTAAATCCCATTGGCTAACAGATGTCTCGCCCTTGCCTCTGACAGGGCTGTTAACAAGTATACTTGAGTACTTAAGTACCTCTGTACTTAATTACACTTTCTTGAGTACTTGGAATGTACTGGGTACTGGAAGTACTGAACCCAGAAGTACTATACTGGTGCCCAGTACTTTGCAAAAAGTACTTGAAATTTTAAGTACTTTTTAAGTACACTTAAGTACTTTCAATAAAAAAAAAAGCCCACACAACAGCTTACAAACCATGTTGAGTGAAGTGCCAATATTTTCAAAGGCAATTTGTGAATAAATGACACTTCATGTGATCATAAATTACATGTAGTCTGTAATATCTGTTACTTTATGAAAAGAACACTTTTAAGTAATATAATAAATAAATAATTTATTTATTTTGCCTCTTAGAAGAGATGTATATGGAATAGTTTCATTGGATAGTGTAGAAATATAGCAATTAGTCATTTTCAATTTATGCTATAGAAGAACTCACACTGAAACTTGTCAAACAAATTAGAAATGTGATTGCAATTAGACAAGTCATTACAGAGTCACTATCTGGGTTGTCCAACTATGTTGCTGAACTAGCATCTCAGTTTTGCAGTAAATATATGGTCAACATTTATATAATTTTCATTTTGATAAAAGGTAATATAACTTTGAATATAAAAAAATACTTTATCCATAATGTATTTATTCGTTTCCCCCACTGAATTTGTTTGGTTAACCTTTCAAGAATAAATATGGGTAGCTATGATAATTGTTTGAGCATTTTTTTTTTTCATGCTGCATCATTTTGCTGTATAGTTCCATAAATTCAGTAATTATTCAATCACTTTCAATGCCATTTTTGGACGGGTTTTCCATGTTCATTGAGCCATGCAGGCTTGAATGCAATGGCCCATTGTCTTTAGCAAAGAAATTGGGTCACTGCATGTACCTGACCTTGTACAGTGTACACAGGTGTGAGAATTACCCTCTTTACAATTGGACAGGGAACTTTCACAATAGAATGTCAATTTTCATCAATTGCTTGCTTAAACATAATCTGTGTCAATTAAATATCAATTTTTCTAAATCTATTGGATCAATATTAATAAATATCCAAACATAAAAGTACTAACTCTCTCGGGTCCATGTCTCAAGCATAACTCTGTCCCTGTTCTCATCACACTCCTAAAACATTGCATGTGCCACATCACTGACATTTACTTTGTTTTGCAATAGTTCCTGTACTTAAACAATTCCTACCTACTTTAAAATACACCTTCATTTCACACCTTTCCCTGCAACTTTTGATCAATGTGCAGAAGTGGGTCATATGCTTTCTGTCAGGTTATCCAGGTGGCAGCAGGGCCCAGACACACTAACTACTGCTGCCACCACAATATGCCCATAAATGCACTGTACAAAGTGCATTTGTTTTCCCAGCCCAATCTGACATTTTCCATCAACAAGACACATAACTATTATATTTGCATTTTATGAAAACCATTTCATATTAAAATGTCAATTTATGCTTATCAATTTTTTCCACCATGGCCCCCTTCACTGTCACATCCACGCACACATATCCTACCCTAAATGGCTCAAATGCCTGCTTGCAACGGGTTTTCTAGTTTTATTAATTAAAACAAGACAATATGCAGTCAAAAAATTAATAGTTACAAGTATCTATCTGTCTATCTATCTATCTATCTATCTATCTATCTATCTATCTATCTATCTATCTATCTATCTATCTATCTATCTATCTATCTATCCATCTATCTAACCATCTATCTATCTATCTAACCAATCAATCAATCAATCAATCAATCAATCAATCAATCAATCAATCTATCTATCTATCTATCTATCTATCTATCTATCTATCTATCTATCTATCTATCTATCCAACAAAACTGTATTCCATGAATATCCCCATTTGCTTGAAAGAAACACTAAGTTTTGGTCAATTTATTTAATCTATAATTTATCTCGCAAGATTTTTTATACAAATGAATATAATTGCTGATACACAATATTGATAAAGTAAAAAATTGTATGATCAAAAATGATAGTGTTATTTTTCATTATATTTTCAAAAAGACTGCGATTTTGTTTTCGACAATTGTGATTCAATGTATGAGACATCAAAAAGTACTGGGTACTGGACTTAAGTACTTTCAAAAACTCTGGGTACTGGAAAACTGGGTACTGTACTGGGTACTGGGAACATTTGAAAAGTACTGTACTGGACTTAAGTGCTTCGAAAAGTACTGATTTACAGCCCTGGCCTCTGATTGGGCCAGCCAAGGTGACTCGAAGCTGGAGTATTTTTAGTGCATTTTAACGTAACTTTAAGGCTTTATAACTTGGCCAGCCCCCCCCCCCCCCATTGACCACGGAGATGGAAATGTTATTTTCAAGAAAATACGGGCCTGTGAGTGCTGAGAAGATGCCCATGCGACTTTATGGAATGCACAATCAATTATCAATTATTAATATGTAAATGGCACTGCCATGAAATTCGCGCAGCATTGTCATAGAACTACTGCATTATCTTCAACTTTCCATGCAGAAGGCCAATTTATCTTTTTAAAGGACTGGGCAAATGGGCAGATAGATAGAATAGATAGATAAGATCAGATCTATAGATAAGATTAGATAGATAGATAGATAGATAGATAGATAGATAGATAGATAGATAGACAGATAGATAGATTGATTACACTGACAGCTGTGTAATTCAAATCTGTGTTAAATTTGGATCTATAAATTTGGATCTATTATGTTAAATTGTTGATGTTACATAACTGAGACCAATAAAAAAATAGCTATTCAGAGATGACTGTTAACTATTAGACAGTTACATAATTTGTTGATAGTTAATGAAGATCATGTAACCTTAAGTGTTGTTATGATTTCTTACTTGGTGAGCCATTTAAATCATTAACTTTTGTGTTGACTTTTAATTTTCAGTCACTTCTTACAATCAGGGGTATGGAAATAATTATTTCCAATGTTGATACACATGTTGATTTAAATCCTTGAAATATGTCATTGGAGGTAAGGTGTCTAATAGGACAAGACTGAAATTTTAAAGCTATTTTGGAGGATATTTGAGGTATTTTAATTATTTACCAAACTAAACTCTGACTAAACTACTAGCTCCATTTTTATGGCAACTACAGGCACTTCCTGTTCAGACAGTCACTGTAGACAGGAGCACCACACAGAATGAGCTGTCCTTGTGCTAAGTGAGCTTCGCTCATGGCTGCCTTCGGCAGCCGTGAGCTTCGCTCATATAAATTTTGAACATAAAACCTAGCGTAAAAAGCCTTCTAGTGGGTGAGAAAAGGTTGCATGCAAGTTTTTGTGGATGGGAAACTTATACTTTGGCTTGGAAAGACGGAGGGGTCCATGAATTAATAGTAGGATAATTTCTGGAAGAAAAACCACGACATTACTCGGATTCTGGGTTTTTTGTTTTTTGTTTTTGTGAAAAAATTAAAACCACATGGATATAGAATGAATGGCATTGCCAGCAATATGTGCAATTGTGCACATATTGCTGGCAATGACATTCACTTTCCAATGTGTAGTCCTAATTGGAGCACTGGTCTGCAGTCTACAACATTTGCGATGTTGATAATTTGTGATAAACAGTGTCGAGTACACACATGTAATGCTTGGAATCCTGCTCCAGAAAATGGGTCACGGGAAAATCAATCAGATGTCTGGAGCACAATATATCAGCTGAGTTTATGTAAAAACATTGATGGTTCTTTGCCTTAGGTTCATCAGAGTGATCGGATAATTCCCCAAGGCCCTTTTGATATGCCCTTTTCTGGAACCTCATGGTTCTCAAAGGAGTGAAAGGACCCTTGAAGCATGCACATGTATATATATATATAGGGGCGAAGTATCAGTTTCCAAATCTTTTTTACGACTCAACATGCAGTGAATATTAGCATTATGTACACTGTTGTACATATAGTCATGCCCAATGGTTTGGTTCTTCATTCATTGACACTGGAGCGCTGTATAGCATGAGATGTATCACAATGGTGTCACAATGACTCACCATGGTGACATCTCTCAACATCTCTTTCACATCACTTCATCAGTAACAGTTGTTTCTTTTTTGTGGTAAAGATTTCTTGTTTCAAAAAAAAGAGGAGGGGGGGGGGTTGCAAATGGTGGTTACAGTAATTAACAAACACTATAACCATTAATCTCTTGAAAGTAATTTTTTTGTGAGGTGAATTCCTTGAAATGACACTCCTGATAAAAATATTTTTACACAATTTGACTCGTTATTTTCAATACTTCAATACTTTCTTGAAATGGGGGGTTTCATGGTACAAAACAGTTGTATTAAGGGTATATTGTGGGACATGAGATATGTACACCCTCGAATGTCATGTACAACTCGGCCTGACCGCCTTGTTGTACATTGATATTCTCGGGTGTACATATCTTCATTTACCCATTAGACAACTTTAATATGTAGACTGTTCCATTGAAAAAAGCTGTCTATTTTACTTTGACTTTTCAGCAAGTACAGCATAAGCCCTCTAGTCTATTGGCAGGCACACATTCAGTATTACAGATAACTGGAAATGACAGAATCAAGCAGAACGTATCAGTGAATCGCTGTGAGTGGTATAGAAGATTCTTTTGAAGCCCTTCAGAGAATAGTTGATTAAGCTCTAAGACATACAAACTACATCTGAGAAAAATTAATTTTCATTTTAGGGATGGTATATATACATGTATATGCAGGGAAAATGCTCAGTTAACTTCTGCATACATATTGCATGCATTGAATTTACATCTTTATATTCTTATTTCTCATAAATTAAGCCTGATATATCTTGAAATCTCAAAACGTCGCCAAAGTATAGCTGAAGTTGGTCACGTACTTCCACTGAGTGCAAATGTAGGGTGTGGTGTTAACATGGTGAGAATATGCACATAATGCCAAGTTGAATTTGCCAACCACACAACAATGGTTGAGCACATGAGAATACCATTACTTGATATGATGCAATATAGAATATTCTCACCACATATCTTGTTATAAATATTGTATTATAAGTATATTATAAGTATAAATGTCAAAACCACTCTAAATGGTGTTGATATCAATGATATGATCGATTGTCAGGTTGCAAAGCTACGGTGAAGCTCCTGTTAAGAGCTGCTCGAATAAGGATATTGACTGGGCCACACCACGCATACTCTGTCCATGCAATATTAAATTTCTATTCAATGAATATTTCATTTATAGAATAAATCAAAATACACTTACATTCAAAAGCCTTCTTTGAATGCTCAGATGGATCGACAGCCAGTAGCACAGTCCTAACCATTTTTGCTGGTGATGCTTTTACTCCGTGAGATGCAAAGCTCCAAATGCACTTGCTGCTGATACTGCCAGTGTTGATGCTGGTGCTGCTAGCTTCTGGCAAGTGTAGGTCAAGGACAAAGAATATGATGAAGGTTAAAGCATTCAGGACCGCTCAAGACACCAAATTTAGACCACACTTCAAAAGGTTAATTCACATCATACAGTGTTTTAGACCTATATGGAGTCCATGGGAGTATTTTAGCAGCACTATGAGTTACTCATCGGTCGTCTCTGCTATTCTGTGCAGCAATCAGTGACAATAGGAAATCAATATTGATATTTGTGATTCTGGACATTTCTTCAATCGGGATGATTCACAATGGTGGCACTAGCATTTTTCAATAAAACGAATTTTACTTTTGAAGGACAATGAATGAATGATTGAACAGATAATTATGATAAAGGAAATTATATATTGGTCTAAGATTAAAAGGCCTTCACAATTGTTGGCTTCTATTTGGTTGAGGTCAGTATCATTCTGAATCGATCGATCTGACCAGCCTGGGATCAAATCTGCCTGTACCAGTTGTCCACTCAAAGAATGAGAGGTTCCAAGATTCCATCAGGGAACTCCTTGACCAACAGGTTTTCATGTGTGGGGTATTCCACTCATCTATGAAAGGCAAAAAAAAAAGATGTGCATGCGGTATTTCAGTGTCGAACAGGGTATTTCAGAGTAACTTAAGGTCCAGTAAATTTAAATTTCTTCTAGCACCTGCAATTTTGGTCCTCTGTCCCTGCAATATTTCTGAAACGTTTCTGCAGCAAAATCTGTAATTCTGTGGGAGTTATGTTAGTTATGTAGCAAGAGAGGTTTTATGCACTTCTGCAGGAAGCTGCAGTATTTTGCAGTTCGTAAAAATTATACAGGAAGCAGCTGTACTCTGTCACTGCAGCATTTCAGAAAAAATTCTGCATCGAAATCTGTTATTCTGCATTGCAATAAGCTGGTTGAAGTAAGATAGCTTCAAAAATCCTGCAGGGAGCTGCAGAATATGTGAAATTCTGCCTCTTCCTACAGAATTCTGCAGCTAGCTGTAGAAGTGCATAAAACCTCCAAAGCTGCATAACACCTATATAATTACATACTCTGCTGCAGAAACTTTTCAGAAACGCTGCTGGGACAGAAGAGCATCAAAATCACGATCTCCCAACCTGACCACCAAACCGCCACCCCCCCCCCCTCCCGGGTAGCTGCTAAACCTTGTCAAAGAGGTCTGAACTGCAGTTGCATTGCAATAAGCTGGATGAAGTAACATTCTCGTAGTTTCAAAAATCCTGCAGGGAGCTACAGAACTGCAGAATTTTACAGCTTCCTGTAGATTTTTTTAAAGAAACTGTAGAATTCTGCAGCCAGCTTCAGAATTTGTGAAATTCTACAGCTTCTTAGAGAATTCTGCAGGCGGCTGCAAAAAACCTCCCAAGCTAGATAACTCCTACGGAGCTGAAGTGCTGCAGTGTCAGCCCTGTCAGCGTGCCTCGGCGGTCCGGCGTCCGTCCGATGTCAGCAGCATTGGACCGGCTTTGGGCCGACGTTGGGCCGCCTAGGCACGCTGATAGGGAGAGGACTGCCAAAAACTGCAGAATTGTTTAGCTTCTTGCAGAATTTCAAAATGCAGACTGAATTCTGCAGCTCGCTGCAAAATTTCAGGAAGCAACCCAATGTGCATAACTCCTACAGAATTATATCTGTTGCTACAGAAACTTTTCAAAGATGCTGCAGTGACTAAGTACCACCAAAAAATTCTAAATTCTGTAGCTAAACTGCAGAATTATGCAGCTTGCTGTGGAATTCTTCAGGTAGCTGCATAATTGCAGCTTCCTACTGAATTTTCCTGCTGACTTGTGCAGCTTCCTGTATATTGCTGAAGAACTCAAGAATCCTGCAGCTCCCTGCAGAATTGCTGCAGAACTGTGGAAAGAAATTATATACTACTCAATTAGTCTTATCATCTGAGGAGGATTATATATTGTGCAGCTTTTTGCTGAGCCTTACATTTATATTACTGTCCTTGTCATATATATACATGGAATCCAAGTCGTTTTCCATAATGTGGAAGTGTTGTCATGCGGCTGGCATCCCAATTCCCTAGCACTGCAATTTATGTAAAATAGCGACAAGCAGTGATGTCATTTTATACTCGGTCGGATTCCCCTGCTTCTAGCCAATGGGCGTCCACCTGAACCATGCATCACAGCTTCAACACAATGTCAGAGTGAAATTATGCATCACATCTGATTGTGGAAGCCTTTTGTTTATAGCAAGGTCCGTCAAAGCTTAAAGTTGCAAATTAGCAAGTTTGCAGATTAATAAAATTAGCAAGTTTGCAGAGTAATCAAACAAATCTGCTGGGATTACAACAGTACTGTGAATGCATGCAAAGCTGACATTAGAAAAGTTGAGTGTCAGAAGAAGAGATCAGTGCAGTAAGCTCTTCACAGGGATGAAGAACAATCCAAAATATAAACTAAATGACATGGTCGCAGAACCAAGAAATGTTGACTACAGTCTACGTGCTTTATAAGCCTCTAGAAACTATGATGTGCTGCATTAAAGTTGCCCTGAATGATAAAATTCTCTGATAAATATTGGTGGTTTCAAGTGTAGAATAATATAAATGTGTAATCAGTAATATTTTCGACTAATTTATTTAAGTGTCTCTTCGAATACATAAATTATTCATTTACTTTCTTTACATTTTCTTGATAGTGCCTCCTACCTCCAGCACACCATTGTTGATGACGTCATAATATCCATTGTTATAATTATTTAGTAATGAGTTAATAAATTCTTACAATGGTGATGACGTCACATAGTTGATAGCTAGCAAGACAGTTCATTTTTTCCGTGCGTACCCAAAATAAAATCTAGGGGTCATTTAGTGCATTTATTGTTAATTTCAGTAGGAAAAAATTATCGTACAACTAAGAAACTTTGCACACTTAACAACACAAGCAAGCTACACAATACAGTGTAAAAATTAGGGAAACTTTTAGGCCAACCCCGACCTATCATTCAGGGTAACTTTAATCGTTATGCTGACAGCTTTTCGCCTTACTGTGTTAGAAATTCTTATGTTTAATTTGGCTTATGCTTTTTTACTAGTCTATTACGTGTTTTTAAAATTTTTGTTTTATAACTTGTATTCTCTTTTTTCTTATTTTACTACAATTGTGATATTTTTAATAAAATGTTCGATTTCTTGTACAAATTTTTATAAATTTTAACTTCATATTATATTTGTACATAGATCATTGTTATATTGTAATGTATTTCAACTTTATGGTTGCAAATGAATAAATTTACTTACACTAGCGTAATACCCGTGAAGTGGGAGGGGGACTATTATGAGAAGAGTATTATGATTATTAAGATATATTAGTTTGGAGCACCAAACATAGCTAAGGACATTGTAGACAGTTGTAGGAAGATGTTTGCAAGTTTTCATAGCAAGGTAATCTGTCGTTTGGTTGGAGTAGCGTAAGTGGTCCATGAATTATTGGAATTGCCAATGATAGATCATTGACATCACGTCAACACTTATGTTCTGATCATAGAATAAAATGTAATGCTTCTTTCAACATATCAATTTTAAAACCGCAGGCCAATGGTCACATACATGTAGGTATACATGTCTTTCTTACTCTCAATGAAAAAATCAAGGTGGTAGAGTAAAGTGCCCCTTAGTGAGTAGCCAATAAAAAATTTGATTGAAAATGCATAATTGGTACTCTTTGAAAGCATTCAATCAAGTGAAATAAATGAATAGTCTCACAGATGTACCTGTTTCACCCACTACAATGCATTACACATTGAAATTGAGAGTTATTTACTTGCCCAGGACAAGACTTGAGTTGGCAAAGACATATATCACAAGGGAATCCCCTTGACAGCCAATCAGAGCTCAATAAATGTGAATATTTAATTTACAAATACACAGTTACAAAAATGTGAAATGAAACCGAAATTTTACATAAAACTTCCTAAGCAAGTATTTATTTACAAAATCCTATGAAAACTTTTGAAGAATGATTTTTTTCTTACCTGTTAACCATGTAATATTTATGTGCAATAATGCCGATAAGCGGAGTCGGGAGTCGGAGTCGGAGTCGAAATTCAGGAGACCCAAGGAGTCGGAGTCGCTTTTCAGAAAGCCAAAGGAGTCGGGAGTCTGAGTCGGTTCACTAATCACCTGACTCCAAAGCCCTGGCTGTTACCGGTAGAAAATAAACTTTTTATTTTGTAATGCCTAGTTCTCACGGCACGTTATCGAAGTCTTTTGGCATCGGCGGGCTGGGATTATCTGGCAATTTGGATGCTTTTTTGATAATTTGTGGCATCCCACCAAAGATTTTTGACATCCCGCCGACGTTTTTTTGCAATCAGCGGATTCCTAGAAATGGGGGAACTCTGGCGTTGATGTAAAAAAATATTCAGCTATTTGAAAACTTTTTTTCAAGCCGCTGGGAAAGAGCCACAGTTTTTCTTAATTTTTGGATGTCCAGCAGGCATTTTTCAAGTGAGAACGAGTGAAAAACATGACCGGTGGGATATAGGGACATCCCCTGCCCCTGTGGAACATTTGTACCGTAATATTGGGTGAATAGGGACACGGGGTGAATAGGGACAAGACAGGGATGTCTATTATTTCTTCAAAGATCAACCACTTCTACTCAACCTAGGGAATTCATTTTTGGTACATATATAGTACACATACCAGCGCATATTGTTATAGAATTTCATACTTCTAACTGCAGGCAGTGAGGAGCTGCAGCACCTTAAACTTGGCCCTGCATAATTTGAATTTTAACATGCTGGTCAAAACTTTTCTCATTCCTCAAAAAATATAAACACCAGAGCCATCAAACTACCTGGAAACTTTTTGAAAATTTGAAATGCAATCAGGGAACCAGAATAGTAGACTATATGTGGGATTATGTATGTGTGGTCACAGGTTAAGATCCAGGTCAGTGGCAAAGTTTCGGGAATAATAAAAATAAAATCTACCAATTTCCATTTAAATGTACTAGCATGGCTCTTTGATAAATATTATTGAACTTGGCATCATTTATTATAGATTTAGTCCAGAATTCGTAATTACCTGCAAAATTAGCAGATAACTACAGTTTTTGATAGTTTTCTGCCATTTATCACATTTTTTAAAATCTGCATATTATCAATGAAATTGATTTCGGATTTTCTTCAACATTTTTTTCTGGCATGTTGAACATGTTTTCTAATATTTATACACAAGGAACAATCACTCAAAGTAGGTAGGGAGTGTTAATAGTGGAAATAATGGATTGTCCCGATTCACCCCAAAGTATGGGGTGAATTGGGACAGTGGTTTTCTTGGCCTGGAGCAATGGGGATTTAAGATATCATTTCAAGCTCCTGGGGGTACTTAGACCTTGTGCCCAGACACAATTTGGCACTAAATTTTGATTTCTAAATTGATTTTTGTCCATGCTATGACAGAAAAACAGCCAATTCTGTCCCGATTCACCCCATATTACGGTACTGCACCTGCGGGACATCTGCAGCCTCGGCAGTTTTTGCAGCCTCGCCGACAGTATTTGCAGCCTCGCCGATTAGTTTTTGCAGCCTCGCAGGTGGATATAATCTTGCCCCACAGATCTATAATCTTGCCCCGCAGACATATAATCTTGCCCCGCCGATTTAAGATCTTGTTCCATAGGGTGTCTCATTTTTCGTACTTTTTTTCGGATCACGCTCTTCTTTAAACCAATTGATCTCCTATGTGAACAGACCACACAGTTCAAATTCCAGCCAAATCCATTGATGTTTAGACCCCCCCTACCGACTTCTATTTTGGGGCTATTTTTACCATTCACGAGAACAGTAAAAATGTCATTTTCGTATGGAAAAACATGCACTACAGACCTATTGCACCTATTAAGGTTGTTTAAAAGGTACAATGAGGTGTCTGCTGGGTACTGCTTTCATTTCCATCAAGTCCTTGTCCATATCATACTATCTGTAGGCATTTTAAAGGCAAAAATCGTGAAATTCAGCTAAAATTCTTGTAAAATCACCCAAATATCTAATCTTGTACTCACTAAGTAGAGTCAGAGATGGTAAATCCGTCCAGGAGGGCAATTCCGTCCACCCCTTACTATAGGTATAAAATTAAATTTATAACAATTAATTATGTGAGATTTATATGAAAGATAAAGTCGTTCTTCAACTAATTTTGCCTTTTTTATTGTGTTAAAAGCATAATAATGATATTCAAGGTCCATTTAAAAACAGAAGGCAAATACAATGAAATCCTGTGACGTCATCACAGCCATTTTGAATATTACTTGTAGGCATCTTGCTGCCTATTTCGATCAACAAAAAACGTTTTGAGGATAAAAAAAAGTTTTGAATGACAAGCAGAATTTTATTTTTCTTGAAGAATTTGTTTAATAACATATTTGCAACGCCTGGAAAGGTGCTACAATGAAAATAAAAGTGGACAGAATTACCATCATTATTTTTGAAATTGGCTTGATTGGGGGCTTGTAAATCCGTCCACCTACTTTAAATGGTCCTTAAAAGTAATTTTATGACTTTTAATATTTATAAATGGCATAACACTGATTAAAGAAATTAGATTGAGTAACATACTTAAGGATGAGACTCGATGATCAGCAATTACACTACTTGATTGGGTTAAAAGTGTTTTTTGATTGTGATTGAGGCAATCAATTGAAATTCTTGATAGTTAGCTTTGCCTGTGTTATTTGATTCTTCTATTATAAGTGTAATCAGCACCTAAGTGTTCCAATATCGACAGAAATCATTTGTGAAAGTTAATAGATTGCAAAACTAGAAAAAATCATAAGATTTGAAAGGTATGTGCAGCATAGTGCCCTGTGGATGGATTTACCATACTTGCTGTACGGATTTAGCAGCAACCTGGACGGATTTAGAGGCCCTAACCTTCAATGTTTGTTGCCATGGTTTCACCAAATATTATTTGAATAGTTTACCTTTTTCGGCTGCTAGTGATAGTACAACATATGCCCCTTTCAATGTACAAATTTGTATTTTTGCATCTTATACCATATTCCTGAAAATACAGTTTTATCCAAAAGTGGACGGATTTACCCTTCTTGACTCTAGGGTAGATTAAGGATGGTGATATATTTTATAAGTATAGGACTTCTGATAAGATTCAAGAATTAAGAACTACTGAAGAATCAAGAGTTGCCAACCCCAATTGAACTTCAATGAGGAATTCAGTAATGAAATAATTATAGCAGTTAATTTTTTCTATAAACTGGCAAAACAATCACATCAATAAAGATATTTCAAGTGATTCAATTCTTTCATGTAATTTATTAATTTCTGTATAAATATGGTCAAGCTGGTCATTAGAGATTAAATACCATGCAGGATGATAATGCCACCCTGGATGCAGTGATTGCATGCGCTTTGAGAGACCCTTATAAATCAGCTCTTATCAACCTACTACTGTCATTGAAATATTCTGACTAAGACTTTTTTCACCTATCATAGCTGTATTATTTGCCATGTGGTTCGAGACTTAGAACACTGTTTAGGGCCTTTTTGCAGGGGTTTAAATGAATCATGACTGAGACACAATGATCAATGCTCACCTATTAATATATAATAATAACATGACCTGTGGAGGGCGTTATGAGTGGTTGACAGCCCAAGGGCTTGCTTGTCAGCCCTACGATTTCTTGTTCTTTGATGATAAGATAATAATCAATTCTGACAAAACACAGTATTCAATTTTTCCTAGGAAAAACAAAGCAATACCAGAAACACTTAATAACCCATAGTCAATAATTCCAAGCAACAAAGGTCTATTTTTTACTCACAGGGAGCTTTCGTCCTTACCTCTAGGACTTCTTTAGCCTTCTGACTTCAAATGCTCAGGGGTCACATAACCGCCGATGGTCAAGGTCATGTGACTGGAGGAGACTGCCATAAATCGGGGGGAGGTACAGGCCTTGGTCCTGATTTAACGATGGTTTGCGCTTCTTAATCTCTATAGCCTCCTTGATCTTTCTCTTCATAAAGATCTCTTCTCTACCAAGTATCCTTGGATTGTCCCAATCAATCCTATGGCTCGTGTTAGCTATATGTTCATGAATTGCTGATAATGTTAGTCTCTTATGTTTGTCTATTCTTTTTCCTAGTGTTCGTCCTGTTTCGCCAATGTATGTCTTCTTACAAGTCTTGCACTCTATCTCGTATATCACGTCTGTTCTATTCAATTTCGGGGTAACATCCTTAGTATGGACCAGTTGTCGTCTTAGTGTGTTGATGGGTTTGTGGAACACGTTCACCCCATGCTTCTTGAAGACCCTTGCCAGCGGTTCAGATATCTTTTTAACATATATGGTAGTCCAATTATGGAGCTCGTTTTCTTCTGGCTGGCTTCTGTGTTCGTTCTCTCTTTCTTCACAGGTGTCTCCAACATCCATTCCTCATACTTGTTCGCATTAAGTGCTTCTTTAACGTGTCTAATTTCTTCCATTTTATCCTGCTCTTCTTGGTTGATCTTCTCTGCTCTGTGTAGTAGAGTCCGGACCACTGATCGTTTGTGTTCCAGGTGGTGGTTTGAAAGGAAATTCAAATATTGGTCGGTGTGGGTACTTTTCCTACACACTGTTGTTTTCGTACTTCCATCTTCTTTGACATGAACCAAAACGTCCAGAAACGCGATGGTGCCCCCTTCTTCCTCTTCTCTGGTAAATTGAATGCTTGAGTTGATGCTGTTCAGATGTTGTGTGAAACTGTTGATCTCATACATATGCACCATAGTGAATGTGTCATCTACATATCTGTACCATAACTTCGGTGGAATGCTTGCTGTTTTGACCTTTGTTGCTTGGAATTATTGACTATATGAATTTCCAAAGGTCAGGATTAAACCTACAAAGTTACTTAATAACCTGATTCTCAATAATGTTAAAGTCAAAAGATCTAGATATGTAACATACTTAAGGATGAGACTCGATGATCAGCTGAAATGAAACAACCATATTCAATACTTACAAACAAGCCTGCTGAAAACCATCAAATCCTTTCAAATAATAAAGGACTGGTTACCAAAAAATGAAAAACTTAAATTGTATTATGTATATATCCACTCAAAAATAAAGTATGGTATACAACTGCATGGATCTGCAAGCAAAACTTTACTCAAAAAAATACAAGTGTTACAAAATAGATCAATTAAAATTTTTTTTCAATATGACTACTTAACCCCAACAAAACAAATCCTTTATGACAAAAAAAATACTTAGTGTCAAGGACCTTCGTCTAATCACTATAGCACAATTTGTACATAAGTAACAGCTAAAACTTTTACCTCCTATATTTGATAATTATTTTACAACAAATAACCAGACAATCGACCGACAAACGAGACAATCGACACTACTGCACATTGACAGGACGCAGACTGTAGGGGAGAACAGGGCAAGATGGGACACTTTAATATCACTTGACCCAGCAACTGTACATTTTGTTTTGGATACTAAATATGGTGCAGAATTTGTTGCTGATAATGGTTGCATCATTTGATAAAACACTATAATTTTACAATTAATTTCTCTAGGAAATTTTATGCCAACTTTAAAAGTTTTGCTGATTTGTCCCATCTTGCCTTCGGTGTTTGTAAGATGGGACAGGCCAATGGGCAAAATGGGACAGGCCAATGGGCAAAATGGGAAAGACCAATGGGCAAAATGGGACAGACCATTGGGCAAAATGGGACAGTGTCCAGTTTTGCGCAAAATCACATGAGATACTGCTAATTAAGGTGGCTCGCTACTCATGTAATTGCGTCATGCACTCACATTTCCGCGCAGCCAGGCAGGCCCTATCTATCGTGACGTCACCAATGCAGCAGGCTCTGCTGAGACTGCTTCATCATCTTTTTCAATTTTGAAAATTCCTTACCTCGCCAGCTTGGTTTGCCATTTGCACCACTTCTAGAGTAGGGTTAGAGACTTCTCGTTTGGAGCATTAGATGCGCTATGAAAACTACTATAATCAGCCGGACTTTCTCTACTCTGAGTAGAACATTTCTGCAGGCGATTTTCGGCAAGCATGTCAAATTTCTCAAAAATGACTTTGTATCACAAATATTTTATATCAATTTCCGGGCCCGTTGGGCCGTATGTCCGTGTCATTATATTGTTCCTTACTTCATATGGAAGCAAATGACAAAGAAACAAAAAATCCTATCTTGTCATTTTTTTTTTAGCACTATGTTTCATAAAAAAATTAAAATTTTCAAAATCATAACTTTTGATCCGAACCCCCAGAAAAGTTCTTTAAACTAAATATATCTTTCTGGAATTTTAATCAGCTTTTCCATAAAACTGTCCTCTTTCATTCCATGCTTCATTTAATAACATAGGATGAATGGCCACTGAATGGCAGGGAAAACTTCACAGTATAAAAATTAAGAAAAAAATTGAGTTTTTCAGGTTTGCGTGAGCTGACTTCCTTTTACATAACCTCAAATATTTTGAAAGAAAGGCTGGTAGCGACCACTTTGGTTTGTATATCCTTGCTATAAACTATATTTTGGATCATTTTAAACTATTTTTAAGAAATCCTATCTTGGAAAGTTGACGAGTATCGAGCCACCTTAAGTGCAACCATAAATTCATCAATCGTATCGGGACAGATTTGTCATGAATAGGGAAGTTATTATGCATTTATACAACAGAAGCATGAAACTTGGTACACTGTTTAAAAACATCTTAAAGAATATGTAATATCTGGCCCCTTAATGTGAATCTCTATAAGCGCAAATTGGCGCCATCTGTTGTATAATTCGTGACTGGAATAAAGCATGGTCGACTGAACAGAATGGTCTGTGATTTCTCTTGGACATAATTGTCATTAACTAACCATAACATTGGCGACGAGGATTAAAATTGATTGAGAAACGATAGCAGTACACCTAGGATTAATTCCACCGGAAAATTTCGATCCCCATGGCGATCCAAATAACGTTTTTCAGAGATGGCAGATTTGGATTACAAGTCTAGACATTTTCATGACTGCAAGTGGTGTCACAGAAGCAGCTCAAAAACGTGCCATACTACTGCACTGTGCTGGCAAGGATGTCAGGCAAATTTTTGCTGCACTCACCGAGACCGGAAATGACTACGATACAGCCAAGGACAAGCTAGAAGCCTACTTCCAACCGATTCAAAATGTTGCCTTTAACAGACACATTTTCAGACAAGCTCACCAGCAAGTTGATGAATCCATTGCGCAATTATTCACAAGATTACGCGAGTTGTCAACTGGGTGTGAATTTGGTGATAATCTTCCAGACTTTCTAAGAGATCAAATTATTGAAAAGTGCCGATCTTCAACTTTGCTTAAAAAGTTACTTGCCGAGAAAGACTTGAATTACCCAAAGCCCTTGAACTAGCCCAAGCACGAGAAAGTAGTGAAAGTCAAGCAGCCGCATTTGAAACCCCTGCCCCTGATGTTGTAAATGCCATGTTCAACCGTAACAAAGCCAAGGCTTACAAGAATGACAAGCAACCGTGCCGTCAGAATCAACCGTCCCGTCAGAATCAGTCGTCCCATCAGAATCAACCGTACCGTCAAAATCAAACGTCCTGTCAGAATCAACCGTACCGTAAGACTCAACTGTCCCGTCCGAATCAACCGTCCAGTCAGTCACACCGAAATTTCCGTCAAACTCCGTCCGTGACAGTAAACAGTGTACAAAGTGTGGAATGCGTAACCATGCAACCAAAGACTGCAGATGCTCAAGGAACATTGTGTGTTACCGTTGTCATCAAAAAGGACATTTTGCTTCCGTCTGCAGATCTAAATCTCAAGCTCCGAAACCGCAGTCCAAGAATCGCAAGAAATCACAAGAATCTGTTCGATGTGCGAACAACAATGTTGACTCTGACAGTGATGATGACTTTGCATTTGCATGTAGTAACAAACTGCCTACACAAGAAGTTAAAATTGCTGGATTACAAGTGAAAGTGCTTATTGACAGTGGTGCATCTTGTAACATCATTAACCCTGATGTCGCTGAAAATCTTGCTAATAAGATTCAATTTCAAGAATGCAACCGCACAATCCGTTCGTACTAGTCTGCTCCGATCAAAGTGCTTCGCTATGCTATGTTACCAGTAAGTTGCAGAGACAATACAGTTATCACAGAATTTCTTGTTGTTATCAAAGGAAAGGACATTCCTCTTCTTGGTAGAAAAATAGCTGTCGAACTTGCTCCGAATTGGCCCATCAACTTCTGTTGTTCATGCAGTTCCCGTCACCGATACCAAGGTGCCCGATGTTCTCAAACAATTTCCTGGAATTACCGATGGAATTGGAAAGTTGAAAGGACATACCATAAAACTTCACATTGATCGCTCCGTAACTCCCGTTGCAAACAAACACAACAGAGTACCGTTCCACTTGAGAAGTAAGGTTGAAGACAAGATCAACAAATTACTCAAGGCTGACATTATTGAACCTGTCCATGGTCCAACTGAATGGATTTCCCGCATTGTCACGCCTCCGAAACCGAATGACCCAGATAAGATTTGTCTGTGTGTCGACATGAGAAACGCCAACGCAGCCATCCAACGTACCCGTCACGTTACTCCGACAGTTGAAGAGATTATTCATGATCTCAATGGCTCTTATGTGTTCTCTAAATTGGATCTTACCGCAGGATATCATCAACTTGAACTTCACCCGTCAAGCTGCTACATCACCAAATTTTCGACGCACGTAGGACTGTTCCGTTGCAAAAGACTGAACTTTGGTGTGAACGCAGCCGCTGAAATATTTCAGCACACAATTCAGTCTTTGATCGCTGACATTCCAAGAACTCGTAATGTTAGTGATGACATTCTCATCTACGGAAAGACGCAGGAAGAGCATGAAAAAGCTCTACAGGAAGTGCTTACGCGACTCTACAAGTGTGGTCTCACAATCAACGCTTCCAAAATGATGCTCAATGTGCCAAAGATCGAATTCTTTGGATTCGTGTTCTCACAGTCTGGTATCTCTCCAACTCCCGCCAAAGTGCAAGCTCTCCGAGAAGCAGCACCCCCGTCAAATGCCTGTGAAGTACGCTCGTACTTAGGCATGGCTCAGTACAGCGCCCGTTTCATTCCGCAATTTGCTACAATTGCTGCTCCGCTCCGTGCACTTACTCAGAAATCCGCTAAATGGAAATTTGGTCGCAAAGAACAAGCTTCGTATGACATGATCAGAAATGCTCTCACAGAAACTGCCGAGAATGCCTACTTTGACCCAAAGAAGCTCATTGATGTTGTAGTTGACGCTAGTCCCGTTGGTGTCTCCGGAATCCTCTTACAGGATAAATGCCCATGCAGTCGCTTTTGCAAGCCGTGCATTAAGTGATGTTGAACAACGCTACAGCCAACTCGAACGTGAAGCTCTGGCAATTGTATGGTTTTTTCAGCTTTTCAAAAATGCTGCAGTGACTAAGTACCACCAAAAAATTCTAAATTCTGTAGCTAAACTGCAGAATTATGCAGCTTGCTGTGGAATTCTTCAGGTAGCTGCATAATTGCAGCTTCCTACTGAATTTTCCTGCTGACTTGTGCAGCTTCCTGTATATATTGCTGAAGAACTCAAGAATTCTGCAGCTCCCTGCAGAATTGCTGCAGAACTGTGGAAAGAAATTATATACTACTCAATTAGTCTTATCATCTGAGGAGGATTATATATTGTGCAGCTTTTTGCTGAGCCTTACATTTATATTACTGTCCTTGCCATATATACATGGAATCCAAGTCGTTTTCCATAATGTGGAAGTGTTGTCATGCGGCTGGCATCCCAATTCCCTAGCACTGCAATTTATGTAAAATAGCGACAAGCAGTGATGTCATTTTATACTCGGATTCCCCTGCTTCTAGCCTATGGGAGTCCACCTGAACCATGCATCACAGCTTCAGCACAATGTCAAAGTGAAATTATGCATCACATCTGATTGTGGAAGCCTTTTGTTTATAGCAAGGTCCGTCAAAGCTTAAAGTTGCATATTAGCAAGTTTGCAGATTAATAAAATTAGCAAGTTTGCAGAGTAATCAAACAACTCTGCTGGGATTACAACAGTACTGTGAATGCATGCAAAGCTGACATTAGAAAAGTTGAGTGTCAGAAGAAGAGATCAGTGCAGTAAGCTCTTCAAAGGGATGAAGAACAATCCAAAATATAAACTAAATGACATGGTCGCAGAACTAAGAAATGTTGACTACTGTCTACAGTCACCTTGCTTTATAAGCCTCTAGAAACTATGATGTGCTGCATTAATCGTTATGCTGACAGCTTTTCGCCTTACTGTATTAGAAATTCTTATGTTTAATTTGGCTTATGTTTTTTTCCTAGTCTATTACGTGTTTTTAAAATTTTTGTTTTATAACTTGTAATATCTTTTTTCTTATTTTACTAGTTGTGATATTTTTAATAAAATATTCGATTTCTTGTACAAATTTTTATTAATTTTAACTTCATATTATATTTATACATAGATCATTGTTATATTGTTATGTATTTCAACTTTAAGGTTGCAAATGAATGAATTTACTTACACTAGCGTATTACCCGTGAAGTGGGAGGGGGACTATTATGAGAAGAGTATTATGATTATTAAGATATATTAGTTTGGAGCACCAAACATAGCTAAGGACATTGTAGACAGTTGTAGGAAGATGTTTGCAAGTTTTCATAGCTGGGCAATCTGTCGTTTGGTTGGAGTACCGTAAGTGGTCCTTCTTTCAACATATCAATGTTTAAACCGCAGGCCAATGGTCACATACATGTAGGTATACACTCCTGGGCAAAAAAAATGGACCACCCTAGAATTCGACTTCATTTTGTTATGCTTTGATTTTTACAGGATATACAGGATATACAAATCGAAAAACCTGCATTTTCTGTCAGTTAATCAACGGAGGCTTGGTCTAAGTATTTAATTGTTTTTCATCTTGAATTTTTGAGCAGAATAGTTTTTTTGGTGATCTTCTTGACGACTTTGTGCACTGCAAAATGTGCATATTTTCTCATTCCGTTTCACTGCCTTCCAAAGCTCCTCAGTGTCACTAACTTTGTACCCTCTTAGATTGACATCAGTATGAGCCAGAAAGATCTGAAATTAGTTGAAATCTGGACTTTGTCAAACATCGTGATGGAGGAATAATGGTGTGGCGAGACTTTTCAAGAACTGTTCTGAGGTATTAAAAGTCATCTAAACTTCTAAGTATGTAAGAAGAATGCATCAGGACCTTCTGCCGACCATTTGGAAGCTATTTCTTGCGGAAAACGTACAAAACATGCTGTTCCAGGATGACAAGCCAATGCCCACGCAGTGAAGGTGACAATTAGTGTTTGCTGTGCAACAATATAACGACTGTGTTCTGACTGGGTCAAAATATAGGTATCCATCAAATTTTGAATTTTTTGGATCATATTGATGTTGATCTAAGATGACACAAATTTGGTAACATTGAGGAGCTTTGAAAGTCATTGAAACAGCGACGCAAAATATGCACATTTTGCAGTGCACAAAGTCGTCAAGAAGTGCAGATAAAAAACTGTTCTGCTTCAAAAGTCAAGTGGAAAAGCAATTAAATACTAAGACAATGCTTCTGTTGATTAACTAACAGGAAATGAAGCTTTTTTTATATGTTTATCCTGTAAAAATCAAAGCCTAACAAAATGAAGTCGAATATTAGGGTGGTCCATTTTTTTTGCCCAGGAGTGTACATGTCTTTCTTACTCTTAATGAAATAATCAAGGTGGTAGAGTAAAGTGCCCCTTGGTGAGTAGCCAATAAAAAATTTGATTGAAAACGCATAATTGGTACTCTTAGAAAGCATTCAATCAAGTGAATTAAATGAATAGTCTCACAGATGTACCTGTTTCACCCACTACAATGCATTACACATTGAAATTGAGAGTTATTTACTTGCCCAGGACAAAACTTGAGTTGGCAAAGACATACATAACAAGGGAATCCCCTTGGCAGCCAATCAGAGCTCAAGAAATGTGAAAATTTAATTTACAAAAACACAGTTACAAAAATGTGAAATGAAACCCAAATTTTACATAAAACTTCCTAAGCAAGTATTTATTTACAAAATCCTATGAAAACGTTTGAAGAACAACTTTTTTTCTTCCTTGTTAACCATGTAATATTTATGTGCAATAATGCTGATAAGCGGAGTCGGGAGTCGGAGTCGTAATTCAGGAGACCCAAGGAGTCGGAGTCGCTTTTCAGAAAGCCAAAGGAGTCGGGAGTCTGAGTCGGTTCACTAATCACCTGACTCCAAAGCCCTGGCTGTTACCGATAGAAAATAAACTTTTTATTTTGTATTGCCTAGTTCTCATGGCACGTTACGGAAGTCTTTTGGCATCGGCGGGCTGGGATTTTGATAATTTGTGGCATCCCACCAAAGATTTTTGACATCCCTCCGACGTTTTTTTGCAATCAGCCGATTCCTAGAAATGGGGGGAACTCCGCCGTTGATGTCAAAAAATATTCAGCTAGTTGAAAATTTTTTTTCAAGCCGCTGGGAAAGAGTCACAGATTTCTTAATTTTTCGATGTCCAGCGGGCATTTTTCAAGTGAGAACGAGTGAAAAACATGACCGGCGGGATATAAGGACATCCCCTGCCCCTGTGGAACATTTGTACTGCACCTGCGGGACATCTGCAGCCTCGCTGACAGTTTTTGCAGCCTCGCCGATGGTTTTTGCAGCCTCGCAGGTGGATATAATCTTGCCCCACAGATCTATAATCTTGCCCCGCAGACATACACTCCTGGGCAAAAAAAATGGACCACCCTAATATTCGACTTCATTTTGTTAGGCTTTGATTTTTACAGGATAAACATATAAAAAAAGCTTCATTTCCTGTTAGTTAATCAACAGAAGCATTGTCTTAGTATTTAATTGCTTTTCCACTTGACTTTTGAAGCAGAACAGTTTTTTATCTGCACTTCTTGACGACTTTGTGCACTGCAAAATGTGCATATTTTGCGTCGCTGTTTCAATGACTTTCAAAGCTCCTCAATGTTACCAAATTTGTGTCATCTTAGATCAACATCAATATGATCCAAAAAATTCAAAATTTGATGGATACCTATATTTTGACCCAGTCAGAACACAGTCGTTATATTGTTGCACAGCAAACACTAATTGTCACCTTCACTGCGTGGGCATTGGCTTGTCATCCTGGAACAGCATGTTTTGTACGTTTTCCGCAAGAAATAGCTTCCAAATGGTCGGCAGAAGGTCCTGATGCATTCTTCTTACATACTTAGAAGTTTAGATGACTTTTAATACCTCAGAACAGTTCTTGAAAAGTCTCGCCACACCATTATTCCTCCATCACGATGTTTGACAAAGTCCAGATTTCAACTAATTTCAGATCTTTCTGGCTCATACTGATGTCAATCTAAGAGGGTACAAAGTTAGTGACACTGAGGAGCTTTGGAAGGCAGTGAAACGGAATGAGAAAATATGCACATTTTGCAGTGCACAAAGTCGTCAAGAAGATCACCAAAAAAACTATTCTGCTCAAAAATTCAAGATGAAAAACAATTAAATACTTAGACCAAGCCTCCGTTGATTAACTGACAGAAAATGAAGGTTTTTCGATTTGTATATCCTGTAAAAATCAAAGCATAACAAAATGAAGTCGAATTCTAGGGTGGTCCATTTTTTTTGCCCAGGAGTGTATATAAAAATATTCAAAATTCCGCAGAACCGAAAGTAAGCTGAACATGTTCCTGATTTCTTTCCTGTATTATACCCTACAAACATTGGGAATTTAATGAAAAAGGTTCAGGCGTATGCCACATACAGTCGCAGACAAAAATATTCATACAGCTGAGTATTCTGCACATACCTGGTATTTACTCTTGATTCAGGGATGCGAGGAGAAAAAATTCACTTTTAAGTCATTGCCCTAATCAATTATCATTGTCAAGCACTGCAAACTTAGGCATATCTCATTTTTCAAGCTCAGGGAGCACACAAAAGTAAAATTTCAACATGACAAAAGTATTCATACAGCTCGAATACGCTGGGTATAAAGTGCATCAAAAGCTTGAAATTATATTGCAAATAATTTGTAACTTTCTGTGGCTTCTTTGGATAACCTCCCTAGAAGTCCTGAGTGCTCTTTGGGTGTTTTTATCTGTTTTGGTTGACCCATACCACCCTACAGCGCTGGTATCATCTTACCATTAAATGTATATGAAACTTCTGCAAAGATGCTCACTAAGCCAAGCTAAATGCTCACACACAGTAAAATTTGGTTTCATGGCTTGCTTTAATCATTAGTGCAAACTCTCATTTGGACTAATATTAACTGCTGGCATGCAGGTGGTGATTTGCACATGATGCAAAAGACCTAGTGTAAAAATTGATCAAGGCCCAATGCTATTTCAATGGGCAAAACTTTCAAGACTTTAGCTAGACATTTGGTACCCATGTCTAAATCTTGTAAAACCAAATGCTTCTTGTAGTTTACATCAGACACAACCTATAGCATAAAGAAAACTATGATGGACCAATTGAAGATATGAGATTATTCTTCATGGACTTATTGCCATCTTTTGAGAAATGTCGTATACATTTAATGGTAAAATGATACCAGCGATATATGGGTCAACCAAAACAGATAAAAACACCCAAAAAAGTAGACCCCGGAGTCGTCGTCATTGGTCGTCGTCGTCCGTCATAATTGGCCTGTTGACGTCGTCGTCATGCAAATGAATGTGAGTCGCCGTCGTCAGTGGTTGATTTGACTTGAGTCAGTTGCCTGAAACATGAACTACTCTGCAGTAACAGGCTCTGGCTTCTTCTACAACAGCAATCTGTTGTATTGCAATCAAGACATTTTGCTTCAATTGCTGCTTTGTTGATTGGATTGATTGTTCAAAATAGAGTTTTGTTGGGTGACACTTGAATTGCAATTAAGCAAATTGGTCCCTGCCTGATGGCAATTAGCAACAAGGTTAACAGAAGAGTTCAAGATTACAGTTCATTCATCTGATTTTCGTCCTTTTCTTTCACATTATTTAATTGCTATTCAAATGGCTCCATAATTCTTCTATGAAATGGTTTTTAAAATAGACCAGCTAGTCAAAACAGCTCAAAAATAAGATGGAATGAGATTGCTCATGAATGCAGAAAAAAAATATATAGTCATTGGATGCACCATTCAGAAGACTTTCTTCGGTTGTTTCCTGACCATTCTGAATATAACCTCTCAAATGTCAAGTTTTTATCTCATTGAACATCCTTCTGGATATTCAATTTAATTATATAAAGTTTTCTTTCAATATATCCAAACTGATTTTCACCTGTACAGACTTTCACTAATCTGCACTGGATGGCTCCCTCAGTATAAATGTGATATTGTTCCTGCAATACTAGATGTGGAACAGTACCTGGTACCAACATTTGTACTGAGGCAGCCATCCAACTGGTGTGGATTGGTGAAAGTCTCTACAGGTGAAAATCAGTTTGGATATAGGCATATATACGGGTATATTGAAAGACGGCTTTATATAAGTTTAGATTTTATTTTCGATTTACATCATTGTAGCAGTTGATAGGAAAAAGAACATGTGTATACCTGGCAACTGGTTATTCTGTAAAAATGATATTTTCGGCTTCTTGAGACCCTTAAAAGTTTATTGAGTTGCAGCCAGCCACTTTTTTTTTAAGTCTGTTAATTGATAATCATTTAAAAGTCAGTTGAAGTCAGTTGAAATGACTTCAGTCAGTTGCAGTTGAAAAGTTATCAACTAGTCGACTTAGTCAGTTGAAATTGAGAAAATCAGTTGATTCATTAAAACAACTGACTCCTGGGTCTACAAAAAAGCATTCAGAACTTCTAAAGAGGTTATTCAAAGAAGCCACAGAAAGTTACAAATTATTTGGAACAGTAATTCAAGCTTTTGATGCACTTTATACCCAGCGTGTTGGAGCTGTATGAATACTTTTGTAATGTTGAAATTTTCGTTTGTGTGCCCCCTGAGCTTGAAAACAGATATGCTTAAGTTTGCAGTGCTTGACAAAGACAATTGATTAGGGCAATGACTTAAAAGTGAAATTTTTCTCCTCGCATACCTGTAAATACCAGTTTGTGCAGAATACTCAACTGTATGAATATTTTTGTCCGCAACTGTACCCCTTGAGATTTACCTAGTTTTGCTTTGGACTTAGCCAAAGACATAGAATATTTTTCAAAAATGTAAAAAATGAGGCTGAACACATCTCCACTTTTCAAGTATTATTTGACCATACATGCAGAATATATCCTAGGAGTTTGATATTTATACCCATTATGCCCCTGGAGATATGAATTTTATTGTACATACTGAAAATTGATTTTCCAGGGGGGAATTTAACAAGGCCATAGCTGCATTGTCATTTTAACAAGGCAGTAAGTGTCAACCCACTGTGTTACCCACAGACATTTGCCATTGTCCAGTTAGTGTAGATCCCGAATTTCAATGTTCTAGGTGGAGTATTAACAGATTTATTGAGCAAAAAGTGTAATTGTGGTCAAACCGATGTCTGAGAAACTGGTAAAATCAAGCAATTTTCAAACCTCTGCCAAACCCTGGAAAATTGACCGAATATTAAAGGTGAAATTTTTTAGGAAGTTCATCCTTCGACACCGCAAATCACGAGCCCTTGAATCATTGATGATGACGGCACTATTAGTATTTTTATGTAAAAATAATCATAACGTCATGATCAATGTAGATCCAAGTGCTCGTGCCGCAAATAGTCTATAATTTTTTCAGCCAATTCCCAGACGGGTTGGTGGAAAATTTCTGGGAAAATCTGATGATTTGACATGGAATTTCATACTTTGGAGTAGAGCCTGAGCCACATGGACCTTATTTTTAACAGCAACACAACTTTGCATGCTTGTACGTGCTCTGTCCCTCAAGACCATTCATACAGCTTCCCTTAAGGAATCTATAAGTCATGGTTGATCGAGAAGGTGTCTTACTATAAACTGTCTAAATTATTACTTAAAAGATATTCGTTAAACCGTTGGAATTGTATCGGACATTCAAGAAATTGGTTGATCTATTGCTCATTGCATTGGTAACTATGTAACTGTTGATAAATGTATATTAAAGGAAGTCTTGGATCTTATCCGCTATGTCTCTGGTATTTCTTGAGTAGGTGTTTCACGACGACTAGTGTTGGGATGTCTCCCGCAGTGATCCCTTTAGCAGTCCATCCAAGCTATAGAGATGGCACTAGACACTAGAATATATTGGCCAAGAAAAATGGAATAAATAAGTCCCTTCCAAAAATAAATATTAATTTCAAGAATTTTGGAGGATTTGACTTCCTCCTCCATCATGTCACGGAGAACTGCTTCCACCTCCATCATGGATATCGCAGAGAGCCGGTTGGAAAATAAGGAATAAATTCAAGAAATTTGGAAAGTCTAGCTTCACCTCCATCATATCTTTTTTTTTTTTGATTTGATTTATTTCCATTGGGGTCCTAGTATTTAGTAGAAATTTTAAGTTTATAATTTTGGACGGTCCGGTTCAGGCCAAGAGGCATAGCAGCATATTAATTAGAAGAAAATAAATTCAGAGATAAAATTGTCTCTGCTTCGTTCCCTTAAGTGTTTTTTGACAGTTTTTTTGAAGCCATTTTTTCTACTTATTGCCTTTATGCCTTCTGGCAAACCGTTCCAATCCTTAATGCCATTAAAATAGAAAGTTGAGTCAATGCCTTTTGAGAGGGGGACTTTGAAATTGGAAGTTCCGGATCGGATGTTAAACCTGGGAAGATGTTTCGTAAAGTTTTCCTTGAGATAAGCAGGAGACCTGTCATAGTAAATAGCCCTATTATGAACATGACCGAGTCTAAGTTGTTTGACTCTACTAGATATGTCCAAAAAGCCAACCGAGTCAAGTTCTTTGTAGGTAATTTTGGATCTAGGCAGGGCCGTATTAGCGCATTTCTGGGCCCGGGGCAAACTGTTTCCAATGGGCCCCCCTCGCGCCCAAAAAACGCTCTGAAATTCTGAAAAGTACATTCTAGCCTCAGTTACCCGATGCACTATCTTTACTGTCGCAACTCTTTTCAGCTTTCTCATGGGCCCCCTGAGGTCATGGGCCCGGGGCAAGTGCCCCGTTTGCCCATAGGTTAATTAATACGGCCCTGGATCTAGGTGGTAACCTTGCTGAAGTCAGAGTAAAATAGATTGCACTATTCTGTCCCAAGTTATTGGCCAAATTCATGGGGGGGGGGGGGCAGCCGACTTTTGAGAAGTTTGCTACGGCCGGCTTTTGAGAAGTTTGCTGTTTGCATTTAACAGCCTGAAATCAAACCAGCAAATTTTTTTATATGGTGAAAATTAAAAAAATTATATGCATGTAGGGTTGAGATTTTTTTTTTGGGGGAGGGGGTCAAAAAAATTTTGTCGTGGAGAGGGGGGCGAAAAAAATTAGGATTTGATGCAGGATGCAGTGAAGATTTTGAGAACTACTTAGTACTTTGTTAGGCATTGAGTAGGAATCTGATGAGTTTCCTCTCCTACATTGATTTCCCTGAGATTTCAGAGGCCCTAGACTGTCTCAAATCTGCCGGTTGTCTCAAGCAGATGAGACAGTGCAACAGTCTATGGCAGTGATCTCTAGAGATTACTACTGGTCTATGGACTATCAGGTCTTCAGAAAGACGTGTGCTGCCATCCCAGCATTTCGTTTCATTTCCACCAGGAGGCCTCAACCTTGAAGCTGTCAGAAATTGTTATAATGAAATTTTATGGAAATGCAGCTGGAAATCGCTGATTTCAAGCCAAAATGATAAGGAGAGTAGTGTGTGGAATGTCTGGAGGAGTTGACAGCGCAGTTTCTGCTTTGCTACTCAAGAAAAGAGGTAAGGAAACCCCTAAAAATGTGTGCACTGGGCGATAAATGGTGTATTACTATGGTGATGGTTTTCTTCTATCTGCATGAATCAAAAGACGTAGTATAAGGGTGCACGAGTCATTGAACTTATAGGAATACGGATCTGATAGTGCAATCACTAAAAACAAAGGCCTGTAATTTGATAAGAAGTCACAGCAGCTGTGACAATGAAGAAGATCTATATATAATTAATATGTAGCTAATACTATAATATGTAATACTATGACCATAATTAAATACATAAATCAAATAAATTAATATTTAATTTTATTATAAAAGGAACAACAATTTTTTTATTTATATAACTTTTTTTTACTAATACTAGTCATCAGTTGTGATGTTTTTTGGAGTAACAAAATGATGATGATGATGATGTAATCTGCCAAGCCAGGAGAGAGTGGTAAGTCTTCTCTTTTTGATGGTGATGGCCTGATGGGTAGTGTAAAATGTGGACCAAACGGACCATGCGGACCAGACATTAAACAAACACAGGAGGGTGCAGAGGACCAGATGCGCGCCGGACCAAATCAATAAGCAAGATACTTAGATAGAGACAATTATTAGGGTTAGGCCTATATCAGCTTGATATTTCAATAAAAAATATTTCATTTTACTATTTTCTTAATTAACCCTTACTGACTGAGCAATCCAAAACATACAATCCTGCAATTTTGACGTCATCAGGGACAACAGCAGATTTTAGGGACATAAGAGGCCCTTCAGGCAGTAAGCAGGGGATGCACACAAATGTCCCTTTTGTCCAGTAAGGGTTAAATAAACTATTTAAACATAGGGTAATGCTCTTTGACTCGGACACTCGCGAAAAGTAACCTTGAGTCGGACACTTTTAACAGCATTGAATTGACCAGTTGAGTGGACACCTGGGCAAACTGAATACCACAGGTGTTCAATTAACTCCTACTTAATCTACCAGGCTATATTAAATATATAATAATAATAATAATAATAATATGGATTTATATAGCGCTAATTTCAGTAAACTGCTCATCAGCGCTTTTTCAGATCAAATCACTTATAGGAATTCTGAAACAAATGGGTTTTTAGATTCTTCTTGAAGCTTTCCAAAGTTTTTGTTGTTCTAACTTCTTCAGGCAAACTGTTCCAGAGTTTTGGTGCTGCATAGGAAAATGCCCGATCCTCAAACTTATTTTTGTTGCATGGAGCAGGTTCTGCTAACAGCAGCTTGTGGTTGCTTCTCAGGTTATGAGCAATCCAAAAAATATTTTTACAATGTGTATTGCGAGTGATATTTGCCCTGAAAAATGGCTAATTTCACAGTTGTGCCACTGTTACTTTTTGAGACTTTTTGGAAATTACTCAATTTTGATGAGGCTAGAATAGTTATTCAAAACTAGTACACTCTCTTAAAAAAATGCATACATATGTATTTCTTGCAATTCTATCGCCCTGTCTGGTTTTCATGGGTAAATTTTAATCTTTCCTCTGCACAAACCAGCATTTTAAGATATTTGTTTTGGACACCTTGACTCGGACACTTCAATTTTTGAACGTTACTGGGATCTACCATTACATAACAAGGGGGATCAGTGGGCCAACTTTTCCCGCCAAGTTGATGACGTCACGTCTCTTGAGATGAGGTTATTAATAGCCCAGTGATCTCAACATCAGTGATCTCCAAGTCGTAGAGATGAATGGGTTAGCCACGTTAGCAGGGACGTAGATCCTACCACTGCATATATCTATCTATCTATCTATCTATCTATCTGTCTATCTATCTATCTATCTATCTATCTATCTATCTATCTAACTATCTAACTATCTAACTATCTATCTGGCTGTCTGTCTCGCTGTCTCACAACGCATCATTTGCCTGCGGATGATACACAAATCATATTGTGCTTCAAGTGTTGATTGCCTGCTCATTACATCAGTGCAAAGCAAAAATCTTACATGTATAAATTTCCAGATGAATCATTTTGACACATGAGTTGTCACAATTGGACATTTCAATGTTTCTGTTTCACTTTTTTCTCGGTTATAAATATAAAGGGAGACACAGAGCGCTCAGACTGATAAGTTTGTTTACATGGCATGAGAAACAAGGTATCGTGAACATATAATTTGATAATCAGGCTATTCAATCCATGCTCTGAAGAATTACAAGTCAGATCATATAAAATTTTTACTGAATACTGACTACCCAAAGATGTAATAATTTCTACAAAAATATTAATCAAAACTCACTTGACAACCCCCCCCCCTTCCTCTCTGCCAGGGCTGCTGCTGGGGTAAGTCTCTGTGGCCGGCTTTTTGTATGGGAAAGGTCACTGTCCACACACCCTACCAGCCCCCCCCCCCGAACAAAAGTCACTTTGGGCCTATGTACATACATTATAGCTTACTAGCATAATACCCGTGAAATGGGGGTGAGAGTAATTTTGATCATAAAACCCAGCCTGTAGATGTCCTTCTTGCGGATGAGAAAAAGTAGCATGCAAGTTTTTGTGGATGGGCACCCCTGTCTGGCTGGTTAAGACGAAGGGGTCCATGAATTGAACAGATAGATAGATAGATAGATAGATAGATAAGGGAAGCCGGAAGACCATAAATTACGCCTTTTTTGAATTAGTAATAATATGAACATATGAAATCGAATTGGACAAAACAAATTAAGAAACCTAAATTAAAATGAAACTCTACTATCTATCTGATTACCCTTAAATCTCTCTATCTGTCTATCTATAAAATAGATCTATCTAGGCCTGTAGATCTATTTACCTGTATTTATCTGTCTATCTGTCAATTTAACCGTCTACACCTAATAAGTTTCGGTCAAGTATTACGCTTAAATCTCTCTATCTGTCTATCTATAAAATAGATCTATCTAGGCCTATAGATCTATCTACCTGTATTTATCTGTCTATCTGTCTTTTTATCCGTGTACACCTAATAAGTTTCGGTCAAGTAAGGCTGTAAGAGCATTCAATGCCTCAATTAAAGACAGTCTAGTTTTTGCATACACAGTAACTTTTCAACGGTAGAGCTGCAGTAGGTACCTGCAGACTGCTAAAAGATTAGTTAGATGATAGTATGAAAATATTAGGCCTACAGGGGAAAGAGCAGAGGAAAGAGCAGAGGAAAAAGCAGGCATAAATATTATGTACAAATATACTATATGCCCACCCCCACCCCTTCCTCTAGGGAACCACGGCAAAATTGGGTCACTGTTTCTGGGGCTGCGGCAGTAGAGCTTAGCTGAAGGTCACTTCCTCACCCACCCCACCCCCCCCCCCCGGTTCTTCAAGTTAAAATATGTCACGCATCAATGCCGCATTCGACAAAAACACAAATAATTATAATGAAAAGGCCAATACTACAAAGTTTCCTTCTTTAACATGATATATGCAAGATCTATTATTAATTATTATTCCATATTACAAAGGTCTATATTTCACTCACAAGGGAGCTTTCCTCCTCCTCTCATGAATCAAACGCTTCGGGTAGGCCTACTAATAAGTAAGTGACAAAAAAATCGTTAAGGGGGAGATATATAGCCTAATTTAATATCCAGGGAGGGGCATGGAGTTTTTCTTAAAATGAATAATTTCATGCTCAGTTTTGGAGATAAGCAGCCTTGAAATAAATAATTTCTGGTGGGGGATTTTCTTAACAAGGGGTTGCTTGATTTAGGAATGAATATTCGGCAGGGTGTCCAGCAGTTTGGTGAAATAAAATTCCCTGACTTTTCTCTGACTAAAATATGAAATTCCCTGACCATATTTCCGTGGTAATTGAAGTGGTTCGATATTTATTATCAGAATATTAACATCCTCTTTTAGGATCATCGGATAGGCCTACCACTTGCTGAAAGTGCCAAAGTTATTCAGTCCTATTATTACATGGAGGAATTTCATTAACAAAACAGCCAGTTTTTATCTTGAGATTGCTTCCCTCAGTTCTCTTCATAGCTGTCAATTGTGTAGATGTTGACTAACTAGTAGTCGCGCAATTTTGGACATCGCAGTATATCATAATTTCAAAATTAGGCCTAGCTGACTTTTCCTGAATTTTTAGCATTTTTTCTTTCCCTTACCAATATCAAAATTCCCTGACTTTTCCTGACCTGGAAGAAATTTTTAGAAACCATCAATGTGAAGTAGGTATCAGGTGACTTTGCTTGAGCTGCATGTGTTGGTGGGAGGAGTCAAAAGTAGGCTACCGCAATGCTCAGCTGTGATTGGTCAAACAACACAGGAGAGTGAGGGGGATTTTAGAAGGAGGAGCAGTGAAGGAAAGCCATGGAAGTGGTGTTTTACTATTGGCCAGTTGTTTTGATTGACAGATCACTGTGGTCAGATAAACACGATAGCCAGATTTAATCCTGCGGAAAAAAAAACAAGAATAAAAATTAAGAAAATTAAAAAAAATAGTGTACAGAACTTCGCTGACACAATGGAAAACCAACAGTAATATAAACCTACAAAATAGACTTTTCACAGAAGGTGGCAGTTTTCAATGTTGATTGGACATTTTGCAAGGAGGAAAAACAAGGAGTTTTTAAAAGTTGCAGTCTCTTACGCGAATTTACAAATAATCAATGTGACGGATGTAACAAGGATGAACACTCAGAGAATGCATTCGTAGGACTGCCAGCCTGCCATAATATAGGCCTAGGCCATTCTATAGTCACCTATCTATGTCCATTGATCTATCAATCTATCTATCCATCTATCTATCTATCTATCTATCTATCTATGTATCAAGTCAGAATATCTATCTATGTTGTGTCCTATATCTTCTGTCCTATATCTGTGTACTTTTGTTCTTCCTTCTTCCCTTCCTTTCTTCTTTCCTTGCTTTCTTTCTTCCTTTCCTCCTTCCTTCCTTCCTGTCTTCATTCCTTCCTTCCTTTTCTTTGCTTCCTTCCTTCATTTTCCTTTCTTCCTGCCATCTCCTTCTTTCTTCCTGCCTTCTCCTTCCTTCCTTCCTTTCTTCTCCTTCCTTTCTTTCTTCTCCTTCCTTCCTTTCTTCCCCTTCCTTTCTTTTCCTTCCTTTCTTTTCCTTCCTTCCTTCTCCTTCCTTCCTTTCTTCTCTTTTCTTTAATAAATCTGTAAACACTCGCTCCATTCGATTGGCACTGTTATCACAGCAGCTAGAAAAGCAGTGCTACTCCTTCTCTCTATGCTACTCCTTCTCTCTCTGTGCTACTCCTTCTCTCTCTGTGCTACTCCTTCTCTCTCTGTGCTACTCCTCTCTCTGTGCTACTCCTTCTCTCTCTGTGCTACTCCTACTCCCTCTCTCTGTGCTACTCCTTCTCTCTCTGTGCTACTCCTTCTCTCTCTGTGCTACTCCTTCTCTTACAGTGCTACTCCTTCTTTCTCTGTGCTACTCCTTCTCTCTCTGTGCTACTCCTTCTCTTTCAGCATCAGTGCTACTCCTTCTTTCTCTGTATTTAGTGTGCTACTCCTTCTGTCTCTATGCTACTCCTTCTCTCTCTATGCTACTCCTTCTCTCTGTGTTACTCCTTCTCTCTGTGCTACTCCTTCTCTCTCTGTGCTACTCCTTCTCTCTCTGTGCTACTCCTTCTCTCTCTGTGCTACTCCTTCCCTCTCTGTGCTACTCCTCTCTCTGTGCTACTCCTTCTCTCTCTGTGCTACTCCTTCTCTCTCTGTGCTACTCCTTCTCTCTCTGTGCTACTCCTTCTCTCTCTGTGCTACTCCTTCTCTTACAGTGCTACTCCTTCTTTCTCTGTATTTAGTGTGCTACTCCTTCTGTCTCTATGCTACTCCTTCTCTCTCTATGCTACTCCTTCTCTCTGTGCTACTCCTTCTCTCTCTGTGCTACTCCTTCTCTCTCTGTGCTATTCCTTCTTTCTCTGTGCTACTCCTTCTCTCTCTGTGCTACTCCTTCTCTCTCTGTGCTACTCCTTCTCTTTTAGCATCAGTGCTACTCCTTCTTTCTCTGTATTTAGTGTGCTACTCCTTCTGTCTCTATGCTACTCCTTCTCTCTCTATGCTACTCCTTCTCTCTGTGCTACTCCTTCTCTCTCTGTGCTACTCCTTCTCTCTCTGTGCTACTCCTTCTCTCAGTGCTACTCCATCTCCTTCAATGCTACTCTTTCTCTCTCAGTACTATTCCTTCTCTTTCAGCGCTACTCCCTCTCTCTCTGTGCTACTCCTTCTCTCTCAGTGCTACTCCTTCTCTTTCAGTGCTACTCCTTCTCTCTCTGTGCTACTCCTCTCTCTGTGCTACTCCTCTCTCTGTGCTACTCCCTCTCTCCCTGTGCTACTCCTTCTCTTTCAGTGCTACTCCTTCTCTTTCAGTGCTACTCCTTTTTTCAGTGCTACTCCTTCTCTTTCAGTGCTACTCCTTTTTTCAGTGCTACTCCTTCTCTTTCAGTGCTACTCCTTCTCTTTCAGTGCTACTCCTCTCTCTGTGCTACTCCTTCTCTCTCTGTGCTACTCCTTCTCTTTCAGTGCTACTCCTTCTCTTTCAGTGCTACTCCTTCTCTCTCTGTGCTACTCCTTCTCTCTCAGTGCTACTCCTTCTCTCTCAGTGCTACTCCTTCTCTTTCAGTGCTACTCCTTCCCTCTCAGTGCTACTCCTTCTCCTTCAGTGCTACTCCTTCTCTCTGTGCTACTCCTCTCTCTGTGCTACTCCTTCTCTCTCTGTGCTACTCCTCTCTCAGTGCTACCCCTTCTCTTTCAGTGCTACTCCTTCTCTCTCTGTGTTAGGCATTCTCTTTCAGTGCTACTCTTCATTGCCCTTTCCCTCTCATTATAGTGGTATTATAATACAGTGTACATGTAAAATGGGATATGTTAGATGGCAATGATACAACGATATTCAGTGTATACTTTCCTATTTATTGGTGTTTGCTATACAATTGTAGCAAAGATAATATTTTGTGTATTGGTTATTGTCAACTGTTAGCTCTTTTCCCTATAACTTAGTAAGTCTGGTGCAGTCAATTTAAAACTTTGTATGAAAAAAAAAACTAGATATCTCTACCTCATTCCAATGCAAAGTTGTCCCTTCCTCATTAGTATATATGTATTTATGTCTTAATTGACTACAATGACAACTGCAATGAGCTACTAGGGGTCACTCGGTACACCTCCAGGGCTCAGAGAGGTCCACATGTGTGGCCCTGTCTACAAGTTGACCGCTATTTGCTGCCACTAGGGTGCAAAATTCGCGAGCTCCTGTGAGCGGTCAACAGAATTTCGACCTCTGGAAGAAACCAGGACTGTGTGGAAGAAACCAGGACAGTTCCATCATTTAGTGATGGTCTAATTTATTTCCAAAAACTCTGCAAGTGTCTAATCTGACTTTTGTTGGCTTCAATTTTAAGCAGACAGCTTGTAAATACCAAAATAAGTTGGAACTAGAAATGAGTAACTGCAAGCAGTAACAAAACTTCACCTAGAAATATTGGTCGAAACGAAAAAACGAAATGACAGAAGTAATTTGAAAAGTTCCAAAGTAATTTGAAAAGTAATTCGAAACGTAATTTGAAAAGTAATTTCAAAGTAATTTGAAAAGTACTTGGTAAAGTAATTTCAATAGTAATTTCAATGCAAAAGTAACATGTCAACTAACATGACAAGTAAATTGACAAGTAAATTGACAAGTAAATTGACAAGTGCATTGACAAGTACATTGACAAGTACTTTGACAAGTACATTGACAAGTACATTGACAAGTACTTGAATATTGTACATGTATCTGACCAATACCCGCACACCATAACCTGTACCAAGCCTGTACATAATTTCATAACTCTAGGTGAAATACTGAGGTAACAGTGAGCAATTCCAAAATGGCCGCCATTTTGTGTCAGACATTTTGAATTTCTCCACACATGCGTGAACAATACCCACAAGCCAATACCTGTACCAAATTTCATAACTGTATTTGAAATACTAAAGTCACAGTAGGCAATCAAAAAATGACAGCCATTTTGATTTAACTTGAAATATCAATTCTTCGTATGAAAAACATCTGAATGAGTACTTGAATAGGTCACAAACAAAATAACTATATGAAAATTGCATGGCGTTCAAGGTCATCGAAAATAGCACATTTTTGCACTGAAATTCGCCAATTGACCTTGAAAAATTAGGTCAAAGTCAAATGTGAAGGTCAATTTGGGGTGAATGGCAAAAAAGAATAGCAGTTTACTATAGCATGTTATCAGCCAAAATCGATATTTCATGGTGAAATGACGAAGGTCACCAATTTTGATGACTTACCAATGTTTAAAATTACGTAACTCATAATCCAGCCATAGAAATGTAACCACAATACACCCACAGATGTCCCGTTTGTCAAACAATATTTTGCCACAATTTGGGCCACTTTGCATGAAAAACGTGCAATTGCATAAGAAAAAACAACAAAACACTAAAAGTGGTCATACAGGACATTGACCTTGACCTACATTCACGAAATTAGGTCAAATTATGTAAAAACGGTTTTAAACAAACGTCCTAAAAGAACAGTGAAATCCAGCAATAAACAAAAAAGTTATTGCCATTTGAAATTTTTGGAAGTCCAACTTTGAAGTGACCTCTGACCTTGAAAAATGGTCCGGTGTCAAAAAAACTCAGGGAATGTAATGAGGGCATATGAGGCTCCGTTCATGAATTTTTTGAGGGTAGGTTAAGGTGAAAGAATAATAATAAATAATAATAATAATAACTAGAAATGAGTAACTGCAAGCAGTAACAAAACTTCACCTAGAAATATTGGTCGAAATGAAAAAACGAAATGACAGAAGTAATTTGAAAAGTTCCAAAGTAATTTGAAAAGTAATTCGAAACGTAATTTGAAAAGTACTTGGAAAAGTAATTTGACAAGTACTTGGAAAAGTAATTTCAATAGGAATTTCAATGCAAAAGTAACATGTCAAGTAACATGACAAGTAAATTGACAAGTAAATTGACAAGTACATTGACAAGTACATTGAGAAGTACTTTGACAAGTACATTGACAAGTACATTGACAAGTAAATTGACAAGTAAATTGACAAGTACATTGACAAGTACATTGACAAGTACATTGACAAGTACTTGAATATTGTACATGTACCTGACCAATACCCGCAGACCATAACCTGTACCAAGCCTGTACATAATTTCATAACTCTAGGTGAGATACTGAGGTAAAAGTGAGCAATTCCAAAATGGCCGCCATTTTGTGTCAAACATTTTGAATTTCTCCACACGTGCGTGAACAATACCCACAAGCCAATACCTGTACCAAATTTCATAACTGTATTTGAAATACTAAGGTCACAGTAGGCAATCAAAAAATGACAGCCGTTTTGATTTAACTTGAAATATCAATTCTTCGTATAAAAAACATCTGAATGAGTACTTGAATCAGTCACAAACAAAATAACTGTATGAAAATTACATGGCGTTCAAGGTCATCGATAAAATAGCACATTTTTGCACTGAAATTCTCCAATTGACCTTGAAAAATTAGGTCAAGGTCAAATGTGAAGGTCAATTTGGGGTGAATGGCAAAAAAGAATAGCAGTTTACTATAGCATGTTATCAGCCAAAATCGATATTTCATGGAGAAATGACGAAGGTCACCAATTTTGATGACTTACCAATGTTTAAAATTACGTAACTCATAATCCGGCCAAAGAAATGCAACCATAATACACCCACAGATGTCCCGTTAGTCAAGCAACATTTTGCCACAATTTGGGCCACTTTGCATGAAAAACGTGCAATTGCATAAGAAAAAACCATAAAACACCAAAAGTGGTCATACGGGACATTGACCTTGACCTACATTCACGAAATTAGGTCAAATTATGTAAAAAGTGTTTTTAACAAACGTCCTAAAAGTACAATGAAATCCAGCAATAAACGAAAAAGTTATTGCCATGTGAAATTTTTTGAAGTCGAACTTTGAAGTGACCTGTGACCTTGAAAAATGGTCCGGTGTCAAAAAAACTCGGGGAATGTAATGAGGGCATATGAGGCTCCGTTCATGAATTTTTTGAGGGTAGGTTAGGGTGAAAGAATAATAATAAATAATAACTAGAAATGAGTAACTGCAAGCAGTAACAAAACTTCACCTAGAAATATTGGTCGAAACGAAAAAACGAAATGACAGAAGTAATTTGAAAAGTTCAACAGTAATTTGAAAAAGTAATTTGAAACGTAATTTGAAAAGTAATTTCAAAGTGATTTGAAAAGTACTTGGAAAGTAATTTCAATAGTAATTTCAATGCAAAAGTAACATGTCAAGTAACATGACAAGTAAATAGACAAGTAAATTGACAAGTGCATTGACAAGTACATTGACAAGTACATTGACAAGTACATTGACAAGTACATTGACAAGTACATTGACAAGTACATTGACAAGTACATTGACAAGTACTTGAATATTGTACATGTACCTGACCAATACCCGTAGACCATAAAATTGAAAATAGCACATTTTTGCACTGAAATTTGCCAATTGACCTTGAAAAATTAGGTCAAGGTCAAATGTGAAGGTCAATTTGGAGTGAATGGCAAAAAAAAATAGCAGTTTACTATAGCATGTTATCAGCCAAAATCGATATTTCATGGTGAAATGACGAAGGTCACCAATTTTGATGACTTATCAATGTTTAAAATTACGTAACTCATAATCCGGCCACGGAAATGCAACCACAATACACCCACAGATGTCCCGTTAGTCAAGCAACATTTTGCCACAATTTGGGCCACTTTGAATGAAAAACGTGCAATTGCATAAGAAAAAACCATAAAACACCAAAAGTGGTCATAGGGGACATTGACCTTGACCTACATTCGCGAAATTGAGTCAAATTATGTAAAAAGGGTTTTAAACAAACTTCCTAAAAGAACAATGAAATCCAGCAATAAACGAAAAAGTTATTGCCATTTGAAATTTTTTGAAGTCAAACTTTGAAGTGACCTCTGACCTTGAAGAATGGTCCGGGGTCAAAAAAACTCAGGGAATGTAATGAGGGCATATGAGGCTACGTTCATGAATTTTTTGAGGGTAGGTTAGGGTGAAAGAATAATAATAAATAATAATAATAATAATAATAATAATAAATAATTACGAAAACAAGAAACTTCACCTATGGTAATAGGTGAAGTTTAATAATAATAAATAATTACGAAAACAAGAAACTTCACCTATGGTAATAGGTGAAGTTTAACTATTTTTTTATCATGGAGGATGTATACATTGTAGCTCACATATATTGCCAGTATAGAGGGGGCCACTTGTGGCATGGACAAGACATTTTGCTGAGTGTAACACAGCTTTTATGAAATTGTGAATTATATTGTTGTCCTAGTTCATAAATCTCCATAAAGTAACAGATTAAATACAATTGAGCATTTTTGATATCACAAAACAAAAACATTGTCTTTGTATGGACAAGTGAATAAGTGAGAATGCATTCTTTTTGGACCCTTTTCTGACCACAATTTAACGTGCACTAAATGGCATAAGTAGATTGACTACCATCAAACTTCTGATGAATAAAATCATCCCTTTCACAGGCCAAGTGTATGCTAAAGTTTTAAAACTTTCTTTTTGTCTCATGATTTCCAAAAATGTTCATTCAAAGCAGTGGACTGAATATTTTCCAGCAACCATGCTTTGTGAAAGTAGTTTGGTGTAGTAATATGGAAAGCTGTTGTTCGACCTGATCTGGTGATTTGTCCAAAACAGATCAAATTATTGTTGACCCAATTCGATTTTCCAGGGACTGTCAGCATTCTGCTGCCACTTGACAGTCGCGAAAAGATACAGTGTGTGGCCGCATGCGCATGGCTTGATGCAGTGCTGTACTTAAGTCAGTGTTGCTGCTGGTGTTTATTGGAGACCTTGACTTTGAATGAGGCATTCAACGTGGTAACTTTAAAAAACAGAAAAAGATGAGATATATAGATAGATAGATAGGTAGATAGGTAGATAGGTAGATAGATAGGTAGGTAGATAGATAAGGTAATTGTGCCATATATATTGCACACAGACTCATCGATAATGGGACTGTATGCCAATTTATATATAATATATATATATACAAACTTTTATTTGACAGCAAAATATCATGAAGATACCTGTGTCATACAAAAAATAATATAAGGAGTAAACAGAAAAAACCACTTTTATCTCAATGATTCAGATGCTACTTTGAATTTGAGATGACCATGTTTCAACATGTAATTATTATCTTGTCCAAAATTTCATATTATTGGCTTTTCATTATACCTATCACCTATGTGATGTTTTTGGGGGAATTTGACTCAATCACAACCTCCCTGAAGAACTGGAATATTTGGGAGGGAGGGGCAGAGGGCAGAGGGCAAGGAGTGACCTCCAGCTATGGTCTACTGCCGCATAAACAACCCCAGAAAGAATGGCCTAATTTAGCCGTGGTTCCTAAGGGGGGGGGGAGGGGTAGTTATTGTAGGTATGCATAAATTTATGTCTGAGGAATGCAACAATATACAATGTACATGTCATCCAATGTGCATACATGTACAGTACGGTTTATATGAATGCTGGATGGAATTCAATGTTGTCTTAATTTATTATAAAATATATATGTTAAAACATAATAAAACAGCAGCATTTATTGAAACACAATAAAACATTACAGATGCTTAAATTTGTAGGTACATATATTGGCTGATAAAAGATCATATTATCTCCAGTAGACCTCACGATAGACAGATAGGTAGACAGATAGATAGACCGATAGATAGACAAATCGATAGACAGATAGACAGATAGTGATATCAAACTTCATTTTTAGCCTGGCTCACCAGGCTAATTCAGGAGTAATGGTCTGAAAATATTGTCTGTCAACTCTACTGTTCAATAACTACAGGTTCAATATATCTGTTTTTGTGTTTTATTGGTTTGTTAGGGCAGCTAGATGTATGGAAATTACTTTTTTTTTTTTCAATTTCAAAAATTTTTTTTTCCCAATTTTTTTTTTCCAAGATTATTATTATTATTATTATTATTATTTTTTGCTCCAAGATTTAAATTTTTTTTTTTCCTGAATTAAAAAAAAGAAAAAAATTGTTTCCCTACATTAAAAAAAATTTTTTTTTCAATTTCGCCAATATTTTCAAAGGAGGAAATTGGGCGACTTCAAGATTTAAAAAAATCGTGGACATTCTTTTCGTGGTTATTTGGATATTATTTTGTTCATGGAACAACCACAATAACAACACTTCACTTGCCACAATTCAGAACCACCTTTCTGTGCCATTTCCGAAAAAGTAGACTTAACTATTTCACCAGCATTGCTACATATTTCGCCATCATCACTGCCACTTGAGCCAGGCTTTGAATCCGCGGATTCTTGTTGTCTATTTCTTTTGTGGCCTTTGTTCATTTGATACATATATATACATGTTGGCCTATGTCTTGCAATTTTATTTAATAGGAGCCCATGCAATTATAAGCCCTGGGCGGTGGGGCGCGTACATGTATGATAGCTTGTTGCTTGTAGGCCTATTTACAGAAATTATACATAATGAATAGATAATATTTTATGAGCTACAAATAAAATATCTGAATCTATTATTTAACCTAAATTTACCTAATAGAGCTCTTTGGATTCTATTTTGCTTGATAAGCCTACTATACCGTTTTTCATTTAAACTCCAGGCCTAGGCCTGTGAACAATTTTTTGGCTAAAAGTTTCAGCTAGTCTTATATAAACACTGAACATGTGTTTCATCATCTATAATAGGGGAAAGTTTATGTATATATGCATGTGATGACAAAATGTAGTTAATGAATAGTTATAGGCTTGGGCCTATTGCTTGTTTTTCTGAATAAACAGAGAGCTTTCTGTCCAGAAACAGTCCTGGCAGCTGTAGGCTCACAAGCTAAGCATTGAGTGTCACGTGATATGATTACTGATTACGTCACTTTCACTGTGACGTTGACATTTGCACACTTGACACCCACTAACAAAAAAGTGGACTCTCCCTTGCTTCATGACGTTGTCAAAGACTAATGATCTTGTCGGATTTTTTAAACTATTTTTGCGAGTGATCTATAATGCAGTAGAAACTCCATAATCAGTCTGGGAAATTACCACCACGTGATGACAATTGCAATTCCATTTAAGTCCTGGCCCTGGCAGGATGATTGAGTGTGTGGGGTTGATCAGTTGGGTATCAAAAGGAAGTCTGATATCTGTGCATCCATCCTCATCACACAGCAGCATGACAGTAGCAGGACATATTCTATCCCATTTTGCGAGGTACCCGTAAAGTCATCAGCAGCTGATGACAGTTTCCTAATTTCTCTGGAGCCTTCGGGTTCTTTTCCTCATTATGTAATGGATAAGCCTGTCAAAATTTATGGAGTTAGTTGACACTGTGATACAACTTTATGCCAAGTTTGGAAGTGATAGAAGCAACAGTTATTTTTAAATAGCCTGTCAAAGATGATTTTGAGTACTGCTTAAGTCATGGCTGGGCCATGACGCTTTGAGAAGGTCATGGGGAGAGAGATGACAGTGCTGGGGTGAGTGTCATGTGGGGCTGAAGACATTGGATGTCATGAGCAGATGGTAATTTCCTTGACTGATAATAACCATGCAATTGGGACAGGTGTGAAGCCAACAGTCCATGCTGTAAATGAACGAACTGCAAGGTGGCTGGTGAGTGTCTTTACTGCAAAATCAATTGTTAAAGTGGACCATGTCAAAAGTGTCAGACTCAAAGAGTCCCCTGTCCGAGTCAAGGTGACTCTCACCAATGGCCTATTATTGGGATTAGAGCCAAATACATGGCCAGGTGGCCTGTCAAGTGTTCATCATCTGAATGGTTGTAAGCAAAGGCATCACTTGATACCTCGTTTGACTGTTGATAGGTTATCAATCAAACTCCAGGCCACTTTGAATAAATGTGCAATGTCAAAAGTGTCCTAGTCACGGAACATTACCCTATAGCTACAGGCAAGAGGTCTGTGTAGACCAGATATCCCACACTTGGAAGTGATCCTCATTGAAAACCCATGAGGAACAGCCGATGGGATATAATGTTATGATCCACCATCCCTAATTTAAATATGATCCGCCATCCCTAATTTAAATATTATCCACTATCCTTGATTTAGCTACATATTTATTTATTTGTGGCACTACTTCAGATCACACATGAGGTCACAATAACGACACATGACATCACAACAGCAGCACATGTGGTCACAATAGCAGCTGAACCACTATGACATCATCAGCATTGGTGACGTCACCAGCAGTCATGTGACTGTTGGCTTTGTTTATACAACCAGTCAGATTCCACCCACTTTGTTATTCGTTTATGTTACAGTTTGATCTGATTGGTTTGGCCACCATCAAAACATTAGATCCATCCACCAAAGTGATTGAGTCATTATAATTTTTAATTATCCATATTTAAGCATTAAAATTCCCTCATAAGTTGTCAAAATAGCAGAAAATGTGGGATATAAATAAAACCCACTCAGGGTGGTGGATCAGTCCACTGAAACCCACTCGTGGTCTGGCTGGCTGGGGAACTCACTCGTGGCTTCATTTATACCTTCATACCTGCATCTAAAACCACAGAAATTGCAGATTTTTTTTATAGATCTGCTTATTAATTGAAATCATGAATAGTATAACATGAAATTAGAATAAAACTTCTGCGCGAAAATCATGAAAGGGGGGGGGGGGCTTAGACTGTTGCCTGTCTATAACTAATTTGAAAATTATCAATCTATGCAAAAAATTGAAAAGTCGGAGAAACACTTGTACATTCCTGCTTAATACAGTTAATTGAAGGGGCAGATATTGGCAGATTCAGGAGGGGGTGTAGGGGGGCCCATGCCCTTTTAGTTCCCCAAAACGAAAAGTGACATTTTGAAGAAAAATGTAAGTGCTACGAGGAGGGCCAATGAATTTCAAAACAAATCTGGGCCCCTCCCAATCTACCTGGAGGTGAAACTGGACGAGGGCCCCTTTCTTAATTTTTAGCTTGTCTGTTTTCTTTGAAAACGAAGAGCTATTGTCGTCACTCGATCGTCGGCGTCGGCGTCGTTGTCCCGGTTAAGGTTTGTGTAAGTGTCCATTTGTGACCTTAGTATTTCACTTAGACTTATGAAATTTGGTACAGGTATTGGCCTGTGGGTATGGATCAGGGAAATATTGAGAAATCCAAGATGGCCACCATTTCATGGCGGCCATCTTGGCAGGCATCTTTCTTCATTCTTCAACTGGCCACTATGGCCTTAATTTTTCGCTTAGAGTTATGAAATTCGGTACAAATATTGGCCTATGGGTATGGATCAGGAACATATTGAGTAATCCAAGATGGCCACCATTTTGTGGCGGCCATTTTGGCAGCCATCTTTCTTCATTCTTCAACTGCCCACTGTGCCCTTAATATTTTGCTTAGAGTTATGAAATTTGGTACAGATATTGCCCTGTGGGTATGGATCAGGAACATATTGAGAAATCCAAGATAGCCACCGTTTCGTGGCGGCCATTTTGGCAGCCATCTTTCTTCATTCTTCAACTGCCCACTGTGCCCTTAATATTTCGCTTAGAGTGATGAAATTTGGTACAGGTATTGACCTGTGGGTAGGGATTGGGAACATGTCGAGAAATCCAAGATGGCGGCCATTTCGTGGCGACCATTTTGGCAGCCATCTTTCTTCATTCTTCAACTGCCCACTGTGCCCTTAATATTTCGTTTAGAGTGATGCAATATGGTACAGGTATTGACCTGTGAGTATGGATTGGGAAATTGCCGATAAATCCAAGATGCTGGCCATTTTGTGGCGGCCATTTTTGCAGCCATCTTCCTTTCATTCTTCAACTGCCACTGTGCCCTTGATATTTTGCTTAGAGTTATGCAATATGGAAATTTGGCCTGTGCGTATGATTGGGAACATGTTGAGAAATCCAAGATGGTGGCCATTTTGTGTCAGCCATTTTGGCTGCGATCTTTCTGCATTCTTCAACTGCCCCATGTGACCTTAGTATTTCGCTTAGAGTTATGAAATTTGGTACCGGTATTGGCCTCTGGGTGTGCATTGGCAATAATAGAAGATCGAGTTATTAGCCTGTGGGTGCTTATCAGGCACACATTGATAGATTTCACGTTAACAGACGAGCGTTGAAACCGCTTGCGGTTCTGGTTTATTAGCTGGTCAAGCTCCTAATTGATAATGGTTGTAATATTTGATAATTCTGTTTTTTTAAGTTTGCTGTTGTAGTCCAGTCAATCTAGGATTATACCCGCCACAAATTGCAAAAAAAAGCAAACCAATTTTTTTCTCACCATTTACTTCTACTTAATAACATTAAAAATCCCACTCAATGAAAATATTGGAACAATGTTTTTTGGGCCATTGAAAATATGGCCTCTCGGAATGACGGAAATGCCATTTTGCACATATTTTCAATATTCTTACTTCACATTTTTGACAATTGCAGCACCTACACTTACAGTACTGCCTTGAATTATGCATCAAATTAAAGGTAATAATGTAAGGCATCTACCTGTACCTCCAGTAACCATGTAGCTCCTCTCGGGATCTCACAATGTAATTGTGTCCTATCCGATGCAATTCAATTATTTTTGGCTAGAACTGTTTCAACGATTCTTACTTTTTCACAGAGTATATACAAGACATATATATTTATATGGAAAACACATCAGCTTGAAGTAATATACATGTATTAAAGTGCTAACTGTTATCAATTCACTAGCATTATGATAGTGAATGGTCGAAGATATTAGTGCAATATTGTCTTCAGGTCAATTCCACCGTGACTTTGGGACATTTAATGCATTTTCAACCTCAATATGGTCCAAAATATGTAAGAAGGAAGCATAGGAATGTTTTGTAGTTACTACATTTTATTGCTGTGGCCTTGAATATTTGAAACAGTTTCAAAACATCTCTGGAGTATGATTATTTCTTGTGATATGAGAATGAATGTGATCCTGTGACTGATGGGACTTTTTTGACCACCACTTTTTGCGCATTTACTAAATTTGAAATTACTATCTCAATTCACATGTCACAACTTTATAACATAGTGCCTTGAAATTGTACCGAGATTCACTTTCAAATCAGATCCACGGTTAGACTGTGGCATTATTGGTTCTTCCGCAGTGCTCCATTAATTTTGTGACTGATGGGACGTCTCTTTGTGACTAATGGGACAGCATCTCACAATATGGATAACAATGGTCTGTATATGCAACTTGTGCATCACAAGCCATATGTAACTGTTGTAATAATTAATTGAAAAACATATGATGATCATTTGAATACAATTTTATTGGTTTAGAACCATACTTCTGCTTTTAAGGACATACAATATATGTTAACACATTTTCCCAACAAACATACATATTATAATCTAAGTGACCTGAAATGGAATAATTGATGAATTTCCATTATTAGTCTCTTCTTCAATGGTCCCACCTGAGGATGTCAATGCGATACATACAAGAACAGTTACAGACTTATTGCATGCCAATGAACGCATCAAATGCTTACTCAAAGAAATAGATGAATTGAAATTGGACAAAACTATAAATACAGCCCATCTATCCCTTGAACAGCCAGAAATGAAAAAGAGGCCCGATATTCAACCGATCAGTAATACAAGACCAGATCAAAATGAAATGCTACTTTTCAGAGCCAGTGGGAGACATCAAATACTCTCAAATTTCTTCTTGGACAAGTTGATTATTAAAGGAGTAACATTCAACAGTGCTGAACAAGCCTATCAGTTTAAAAAAGCACAATTTCATGGCAGACAGGATCTAGCTATCAAGATTCTTCGAACAAGATCACCTTTCCAAATTAAAAAGATTGCAAATGGAATTATCCAGTGTCAAGCTTGGCATGAAGTCAAAACAGAAATAATGCAAGAAATCCTAAATGAGAAGGCAAAACAGTGCTCTACATTTAGAAAATCCCTTGTGAAGACTGGTTCCAAAAAACTCATTCACAATGTGGAAAGTGACAGTTTCTGGGGTTGTGGAGATAACTTTCTGGGTCAAAATGTTCAGGGGATGCTGTTGGAGGAGCTACGGTTGAGCATTCAGCTTGAATTGCCAAAACCCCTGCAAACTGAAAAAAAAGGAAAACAAAAATCAACAGAAACAGTTGACGATACTTCAACTAGTCAAAGACAGAAAATCGCCCCTCAACGTGCTGTTCCTCCCTCCCCCTTTGCAATGGCCCATGTATCCGCAACGATCAACAACACTCGTCCAAAGATTGTAATAATAGGAAATTCAAACGCACGTGGAATTTCCGAAGGACTCAATGAAAGAGGTCTCGATGCATGTGGTTATGTGTTCCCCGGTGGAACAATTTCCCACATCACTTCTCGCATACGTAATATGACGTCCTCCCAGAGCCCGGACTTCGTCATGCTCATGGCTGGAGACATTGAGGCTGCCGATGGCCTAGCTGCAGCAACAATATGTGCAAGATACGAACACTTGATAGAAGGGGCTAAACGAGCATTCCCTTTTTCTCGAATAATTATTTCGGGTCTTGCTCAAACTGGAGGTCACACCCAACAAGAGACTTTGAGAGATGTGAATCGGCATTTAGAAATTTTAGGTAATGAAGAGAGACTTCTTGAATTTATCTGTAATGAACAAGCTAAATTGCGTGACCACATACATCTGTCACGTAACTCTGTCAACAAACTCTCGTTCAATGTGTCACTTTATGTAAAGAAGGTTTTTCTGTGAGATGGTTTCAGCCACTTTCCGCAGCTTGTTGCAATGAAACATCGTCAGTAAACTGTAACTATAATGAAACAAAACCATCTCAGTACGACTATGAAGGTCAATCGGTTTCCTTATCTAATACTGAGCATGAACGGTCTGATAATAAGTTAGACACATATGATGAAAATGATTTATCTGATTTACCCAAAAATATGGTTTTTCAAAGAAATGTGTTTGATAGTGATGAAGGTGGATTAGGTAATCTTAAATTGATGTCATGGAATATACAGGGTGTTGGTTGTAAATTAGAGTTAGACGAGATAAGAAATATGATAAACCGTTTTGATGTCATTTTCTTGTACGAAACTATGAAGCTGGATTCCTTTGACCCACAAATGCAGGGTTACAATTATTTCCATTATCAAAGAAAATACAAACATCCTAAAGCCAGAAGGCCCTCTGGTGGCATTGCAGTGCTAATCAAAACAGATTTATTTGAATCGAAAACCTTAACTATTGAAAAAGCCAATGAATGGGTTATATGGCTGAAAGTTAGGAGATCAACTCATGAAATGTTTATTGGTGGTGCCTACATTCCCCCTGAAGATAGCACAATCTATCTTAATAGTAGATATGGTTATGACATAATGAATAAATTAAGGGATGACCTTGCTTGTTTACTTGAGCGGACACCTTTTGTGTCACTTTGTGGAGATTTCAATAGTAGAACTGGTGATAAGAAAGATTTTGAGGAAATAGTTCATGGGAAAAACTCTCAAATCTCTGACTTCGGTCGTGGGAATTGTGATGCCATGGCAACAAATGCTAGCTGGTCAAGAAAACCCAGGCAGTCAAAAGACAAAAAGACAAACAATTACGGAAAAGATCTCATTAATCTATGCCGGGCAAGTGGTTTAAGAATTATGAATGGTTTATTTGATGAAATTAGAACTGATCGATTTACATGTCATACACCAATGGGACAGAGTGTTGTTGACTATTTGCTTTGTAGTGAACCAGTGTATTATTGTCTTCATGAATTTGTCATAACTGATAAACTTACGGAGTCAGACCATACACCTCTCAGTTTCTCTTTTAAATTGCCTACGATAACTAAAAAAGATAGTTACACTGAAGGTGATAGATCTCGTAATAAAATATTCAAATATGTATTTGACAGCAGTAAAATTGAAGAGTTTCTCTCTAACTTTGACAGTGAAAATGCCCAAACAACATTGTATAAGTTAGGCTGTGACATTGAGTCTAAAGTAGATACAGACACTGTCGTTGATACTGTATACCATTATGTAAGAGATAGAATACAGCCAATATTTAAGAAGAAGAAATATAGGTCCCCAAAATGCACATTTCCAACCAACAAATGGTTTGACAGTGAATGTAAAAATTTAAGAAAATCTTTGAATGAGTTTGCCAAACAAAATGACTTAGCTTTACATTTTAATAAAACAAAATATTATTACTTACTCAAAACTTACAAAAGAGTAATCCAAAAGAAGAAACGGCAATTTCAAGAAAAAAACTTAGAAGAGATACAAAAACTTATGGGTAAAAATCAATCAGATTGCTGGAAGTACTGGAGTAAACTAAAGTCTTTGGGGAAAAACCGAACTAATTACCCTGATTTAGAAACTTTTCACAATTACTTTAAAAAACAATCTCTTCCACCTGAACGAGATTATTTTGACAATGAAAACATGACTCATGTAAACAATATTGTACAAACTTCTGAGTATAGCTGCTGTAATGACATTGCTCGTCAGATTTGTGATAATGTAATAACTGAGGAAGAAGTTGCCCTACATTTTAAGAGACTTAAAAATAATAAAGCAGCGGGTATAGATGGCATACCAGCAGAATTCTATAAGTACGCAAGTGAGAAACTTGTAATGCCATTTTGCGCTGTATTCAATCACATTTTTGATAACGGGGAATATCCCTCTCAGTGGTCTGAAGGACTCATCAATGCCTTATATAAAAAGGGAAGTCGTTCGGATCCTGATAACTACAGAAAAATCACCATTAATGTTGTAATGGCTAAAATTTTTGATTCTATCCTGAATAGTCGGTTGTATTTCAAAAATGATGCTCTGAACCTAGATGACCCTTGTCAATTTGGTTTCACTCCTGGAACCGGTTGCACTGACTGTGTTTTCATTCTAGATACAGTTATAAGTTATCAGCAAGCAAAGCGAAAACCAGTTTATTTGTGTTTTATTGATTTTACAAAAGCATTTGATTATATTAATAGGAATGCACTGTATTTCAAATTAATGCAGCAGAAAATTGGTCAAAAAATGCTCAAAATTATAATTAGCATGTTTGACAAAGCAAAAGCCAGAGTCCACCACAGTGGGAATACTGGTGATGATATTGACAGCATATGTGGGGTCTTACAAGGCGGGATTCTTAGCCCCAAACTATTTAATGAATTCATGTCTGATCTACCCCAGTATCTTGATAAGGCAGATGGAATAACACTGAACAATTTTACTGTAACACACATTATGTACGCTGATGATATTGTACTTGTATCAGATTCTGCGAAATGTCTACAGAATAGCATTGATTCAGTACAGGAATTTTGCAAAAAATGGCATCTTATTGTAAATATAGGGAAAACCAAAGTGATGCAGTTTAATAACAAATTGGTTAATTCTTTCTTCTGCAATGGTAATGAGTTAGAAAATGTAGATAACTTTAAATACTTGGGTCATATGCTTACCAATAAGCATAAAATACATAGCAAAATGACTGAATACCTTTCAACACAAGGACATAAAGCACTTTTTGCCCTACTAGCTGATTCGAAGCAAGTGTTGGGACAAATGGATCCAACTGTCTCTTTACAAATGTTTGATACTTATGTTTTGCCAATTCTGGAATATAATAGTGAAATATGGACTAGTGATAAACCTGTATTGGAATTAGAAACTCTACAACTTGGATTTCTAAAAAATATGCTAGGCGTACGAAAACAAACTCCGTCCTTAGCGATTTATGGTGAAACCGGTAGATTTTCTTTGCATGTAAGACAAAAACTTAGAATGATGAATTACTGGATACGATTGGAAGGTGCACCTGATAGTAGCCTATTGAAAAAATGCTTGCTAGCTCAGAAAGATATTTATATGAAAAGAGTGAATGAAAGTAATTGGTTCGGAAGATTAAGCAGAATATTAAGTTCTTGTAATATTGAAAATGACATTGTAAACCGTACTGACTTGAGCATGATTGGCGTTTACAGAGCAGTGAAACTGAGGCTGTATGAAATTGAGCAGGAAAAACTTATTATCGCCATAAATGATAGTACACAGCAGCCAAAACTTAGGACATACAAATTGTTTAAAATTGATTGTAGATTTGAACCATATCTTAAGCTGAGACAAAGTCGAAAAATGTTAATCAAAATCGCTAGATTTAGGACTAGTTCACACAGTCTACATATTGAAACTGGAAGGCATCATAAACCAATAATTCCAGCAGCAAATAGAATATGTGAAAAATGTACATTAAATGTAGTGGAGGATGAAATTCATTGCCTTATAGTGTGCCCTGCTAATGAGTTGCTTCGTGTTAACCTTTTTTCGACAGCAACAACCTTAATAAATGATTTTCTGATTTTGAATGATAATGATAAATTTACATCAATAATGAAAAACAAAGAACCCGAAATGTTAAGTTGTCTAGGAAAATTTCTCCTTGGAGCTGATGTTTGAAACAAACTATATCCTACATCGACACATGGTTTTGTGGAAGTTTATGAATACATGCATGTACCCACATACATATATATATCTTAAAAATGTGCGTTTATTGATAGGCCTATATTACTAGAACAAGAATATGATAATTTGATAATATATACATGGTGATACCACAGTTATTGTGTCTTTTAAACCAAATGTTTCATTATTTTAATATGTCTCTTTCGCATAAGTGTAGTTGTAAATCTGTATTTGTAAATATCTATTTTGATATGTGTATCTATGTTGATGCGATATTGTTAATTATATGTTTGGGGTTTATTTTTATATAAAATCAATGTATGTAGATTATAATTACAATTAATGTTCTTAATTGCTTTATGTATTCTTTTGTTAGTTAACTCCTGTGGCTGGAACCTGTGAATATAATAATATTATGTGATTTTGTATTTTGTATTTTATGACAATTATATCAAATATGATATTTGCCGTCAATAAAAAAAAAAAAAAAAAAAAAAAAAGTATAACTTGGATGAATTTGACATCCTAAACAACTTGAAATAACTTCCAACAACAGGGTTAGTCGAATGCAGCAGCTTACAGTTATCATTAGGCATGATTTGCGGCACTCTCAGAGAGAGTAATAAGAACCTCTGCGCTTAAGTAATTTCGGCTCTTTAGTCATTAAAGACTTAACTTTTTCCTTGCTATACCAGATGGCCTCTTTGTTTGTTTCCAATTTGTACACATTTTTCAACGCATTTTGTATGAGGCACTTGATTTTGAATTGTCCATCATCCATATCCACAATCAAACCATTGTAAATTTCGGAGTCATATTCGACATTAACCCATTGACCCTTTTTGTACTGTGGTTGTCTCTCAACAGACTCTGGTAATTGATCAACTCTTTCTGCATTGTGGTAAGCATGCTCGGTTTCAGCTTCATGCACACTTTGATCATATTTTCCAGTTTTGAAGTTGAATGCCTTGAGTTTTCCTTTGTCTACAGATGAATGAAAGGCATACTTAATCATGTAGGGCCCAACTGCTTCAAATTAGTGAGCAGAACGTGTCCCTGGAAATGTCTTAATCTGCTGCCCATTTGGAGTCCAAGCTTCATCCATTTCTGGTATCCGTGACTCAACGTTTTGTTCATCAACGTACAGGACATTGATAGCAGGACATACACTTTGTGCTTGTTCTGCAAATTCAGAAGAGGAGGTCAAGTCAAGATCCTGAGCCCTAACTTTTTCTGTCACTCTACGCTTTACAGTGCCACCTATTCCATCAATACAACCTTTGCCATGCGAAGTGGCTGAAAAGTTCCAATTTGCTGCAAAATTTTGAAGAGTTAAATAACATAGAGTAAACTTCTGCTGGAAGTGCTGTGCTGTGCCATCAGATTGAAATTCTATCTTAGAAATGTCAATGTCAACATGCTTGCTCTGGAAATGATCAATTATTGAATCGTTGAAAACTACAACTGCATATTTGTCATAATGTTTGTAGTTGGAAATGATAACATATGGTTCTGATTTTACAGAAATATCTCTGTAATACACCATGGCTGTGTAGAGGGTTGATGATTGTTGATCCCAATACACAGACTGAATTTCATCTTGCACCTTATGAACAAAATTTTCACTGAAATCTGTCTGAATCAAAATTGTACCAGCAGATAGACTTTGATTAAGATTGTCAAAGTGAGATGACTGAACTCTTTTTACAAAGACGTGTTGCAAGAAATGCTGAAGTTTAGCTTTCAATAGGACAAGAACATTTTGCACAGTGTCGCATATAGTCTGACGCGTGAGGTGGTCATCTTCAGATTTTACCCACTGCCGATACCTAATTTGTGTAAGATCATCGGCCAATGCATCTACTAAGGTGTCATACAGTTGCCAATCTCCGCATACAATACAATTCTGGAACATACAGGTTTCATTTGTATCATCACACACAACCTTTTTGACAAATTCAGAAGTCGAACTCGGCAAACCAACAACAGATTGCTGAATAAGTCGCACATTTTCATGATACATGCAGAGGCAAACGTGCTTTGGCCTCAAATTGGCAAATTTTGACCTACTGATTACAGCATTTGGGAATGTCATTTTGAATTGTTCATAGGCCTCTCCCACAGTCATCACCAGGAACCGTTTTTGAATTTTCGTCTTCACACCATTTTCTCGCAGGATAATGTAGTCTTTTTTACCAGGGGCTTGGCTCGATATGTCATCCCGTTGATAAAATTTTACGGCTTCATCCAGGACATCACGGCCAAGTGCAATTGCCTCTCGTCTTTTTTTCGGGGGTAGGAAGGTTTCTGGTGAAAACTTTAGGGCTAACCTTTGAACAACCACGCGCCTTTTTTTTGGACTTGTTGGAAGTCTTCTTTCAGCTCGTCTAACAGCTCTTTGTATTGTTGGGCGATGTAATTTAGGTGAACCAGGTCCATTATTTTCTGGAATCTCTTTCTGGCGAAGCTTCGTCCTGCAAAGTGTATAATGGATGTTTAGTCAGTGATGGAAATGGGGGGGAGCTCGGGGGAGCTGAGCTCCCTTAATAAAAAAACAGGGGGAGCTGTACCCTGCTACAGCTCCCCAATGATCAGTGGTGAAATTACAATTATCATATTACTTTTCAGTCCTCATGGTATTCTTAGCCAAAAAATATGCTCTGGTAGAAGAATTCTTTCCCTTTCAAAAATTTGAAATGGCGAGCCGCTGTTGCACGAGCCGAGAGCTCCCCCGACGAAAATTTTCCATTTCCATCACTGTGTTTAGTCAACAAGAATACTGGAAAAAATGATTCCATATAAATTTCACTGTGTTTTGAGAAAGACACCTCATAAAATAGAGACAGTGGGAATGATGTAAATTAGCTCATTAGACAAAGTCTACCTGTAGGCTGCTTTGCGTTTTCTTTCATATGCTGTTCTTTCCAGTTTCTTTTGTTTTGTCATATTCTTATTCTTCTTTGCTTCCCACTCCTTGCGGTACTTCAATTGCTTTTCTTTGTAGTCTTCATACTTCCCCTCCTCTTTCAATCTTGCTCTCCTCACTCTTTGTCGTTCAGCTGCAGTTTTTGGTGCCATTCTCCCACTCAAAGTCTAATTTCTGTGTCTGAAGGGACGAAATTTAAGGGCTGCTTTGCCGTTGACATAGTTGGCAATCATAAAATATTAAGTAATCCCCATTAATGGGTAGGGTGGCCCTTAAAAGCATAGTAAAAAATAAAAGTTTGAAATATTGGTGGGCCACCCTCTGAAATGATGCCAATTATGGAAAAAATTATGCATGCAAATTTTCAGGCAAATCGGTTAATATTTAGAGGTGGCCCACCGCCCTTGAAGTTTTTATGTTTCTGGCGTAATTCTCTTCTTTTGTTAACTCGCGGTTCTGTATTATTTTGCCAATTCAAATGATACAACAAAATAAATGGCATGGTTGAACTGGCCTTAATTAGAGCTTCATTTTGAGTACCAACTTGGATGGTCTATGATGATTTTATATTTGGAATGTTCAACCGAGATTTGCTGAAATCCTCATGTTCGCTTGACTTCCCTTTAATCTCAGATGATTTGTTCTTTTGGCAGATGATAATTGACGGAATGTTATCTGGTGCAAGAGAGCAGATGCAGGGAGTTTTAGCCTTAGATTAAAACACTTTCATAATATAATGCTTAGGGCTTTATATCCCACATTTATGTGGCCGGTAGGCTAATGACTAGGACAGGATAAGTATGAACAGCATGGTTGAAACTGCTGTAAAAAATTGAATATGGGTTCAATTGATTGCCAATGTTAGATCAAACCCAGTTTTTGAAAACCCAGACCACTCCCAACTGAGCTTACAGCACTCCCCCGATGCATTCTTAGGGAATTATATCAAAGTCAACCTTTGAAATTTTTCCTGTAACGATGCCGTTGTTAATGAATTTGCCTTTTTCTATAATATGTGAATAATTGCATGTCAGAATATCTTGCAAATATTTGGTAGACCTGAACAGAACCTGTATGTCACTCACTGGTCTAGCTGCTTTTATGGTACAACTTGACAAGAGACTTGCCAGTCAGTAGTAATGAAAAACCAGATTGAAATCAGTGCCAACTTTGTGAAAAAAAATATAACAAGAAATGCTGTAAAATTTGACACAGAAGTAACCCTCCTGGCCCCATGGGACAAGAATCACCAACTTTCCTATTGGAAAATCATACAATTTTGATAAAAGAATATGGGAAAATTAGATCCTGCAGTGATTTTTTTTGTAAAACCAACACATTGACAATTGACACATTGACTCCTTACGTACATTATTCAAAATCATCACAGCTTTCATGAAATTATTCCTATCCCAGACTGTGAAAGGTTTTTTTCATAATTTACCTTAAACAGTGATCAGAACAAGCAGCTGCCCTCATTGGTAGTCCATTTTACAAGGTCTGGTAAAGAATTATTGCTCCAGATTGAATTCCGAGCCGTCATGTATCAACACAAACAATTTTGAAAAGAACTCATGACGTATGGTTCTTGAGGTTCCTAAATAATGGTCATAGACCATCCAAGTTGGTACTCAAAATGAAGCTCTCATCCAGCCCTGTTCAAAAAATCTAATAATATTGTTGTATGATTTGAATTGGCTTAGTTATACAATACCGCGGGTCGGCGAACGTACGGAATCATGACTGAAATGCAAGAATTTCAAGGCCAGTGGGCCACCTCTAAATGTTAACCGATTTGAATGAGATTTTACACAGCCTGTTTTTACCATAATAGGCATCATTTGAGGGGGTGGCCCATACAAATTTCAAACTTTTTTTTTTAAGGGCCACCCTATTAATGGGTCACTTGGTACTAGATAGCAAAGGCAAAACATCTAACAAAAACAAATAATTAGCTCAATCAGAGCAATTTATCATAGTTTACTGTGACTGATGGGACAACTTGCAGATCTTACTCAATTGTTCATGAGTGTAAATCACCAACAGAGATGTAATTACATAAATTTGTTGCAGAACCAACTTCTAAGTACCTTTGGCAGTCAGAAAAAAATTACCTTGGTTTATTATGATGCATATTTAACCGGTGAGAACAAAAACAGCAGAGCCAAATTTCTGTGATGGTTTGTGTCCAAAATCTAGACACATTGTAGGAAAATGTCGATTGTGAACGAAACATGACACCAATACACTTAAAGTTGTTTTGTGCAGATGAGATGTTACTGGTTTGGTTTCAGTTAGTAACTAGACAATAAATACAATCTGAAAAATTACCACAAGTGGTACGCTTCTGTGGAATTGACCTTCATAGACTCGCAACTGGACAATTTTAATAGAAAAATGGTAATTATTTCGCATTTCGACTATTCTAGAATGACCACACTGGGATTGACCATTGAATCATTAGCAAGATTTTGATATAGATGAAAATAACAATGACATTGTGTTAGTTATACATCGAAACAACATTCTTGAGAAAATACCTAGGTAACTAAGCAAGGTAATGTAACAATTTTACTCCATGGACTACCCAATATGATATTTTTATCACTTGTCTTGCTATCTCTATACCTTGAAATATAATTGTCTAACAGATAATGAAACCTTCTCATTTGATGCATTCTCAAACCACAAACATGCTGAGCTAGGCGCCAAGTTTATGGCCTTACTGAGGGGAATTGTTGGGAAGATTATACAAGCCGGAACAAATGTATGGTACAGCTTATTTGACACTCGTTCTCTGCATCCATTCAATAATTAGTTAATTAATGCAACTCTGCAATACCCCACCCTTACGATTCAGCTGGAAGGAATGACAACTGCCATTTAGACAAATATGGTTGTTGACTAAAAATAAGATTCAGGGATTGACCATGCTGCAATTTTGGAAGGACTTTGTGCTTCCGAGAAGGTCTTTGACGCTGACAGTAACATCTATATAGCCTTCAGAAGGGTTGACAGTTGTAGCAACAATGAAACCAAGCTGCCAAATGAAATTTTGACATCAAGGGCTATCCATCCATATTTGTTTTGGTGGGTCAGAAATTTATGAGTTATATATATGGTGATTAGGATAAGTGGAATTGAAAATACATTGGAGAATTTGGTGTTTCTGAGGAGATTATTGACACTGAAGGCAACATTTATTTAACTTTTGGAGGGTTGACAGTTGAAGTAATAAGGAAACACATGCGCCAGGTGCAATTTGACATCAATGGCTATCCATCCATATCTGTTTTGATGGGTCAGGAATGAGTAATATGGTGATTAGGATAGGTGGAATTGAGAATAAATGGCAGAATTTGGTGTGTCCGAGGAGATTATTGACACTGAAGGCAACATTTATTTTGCTTTGGAGGGTTGACAGTTGTAGTAACAATGAAACCAAGGTGTCAAATGACAGTTGACATCACGGGCTATCCATCCATATCGGTTTTGGTGGGTCAGAAATGAGTCATATAGTGATTAGGATAGGTGGAATTGAAAATACATGGGAGAATTTGGTGTTTCCGAGAGATTATTGACACTGAAGGCAAAATTTATTTATTTTTTGGAGGGTTGACAGTTGTAATAACAAGGAAACCAATGTGCCAAATGAAAGTACTCACTAAGGGCTATCCATCCATATCTGTTTTGATGGGTCAGGAATGAGTTATATATATGGTGATTAGGATAAGTGGAATTGAAAATACATGGGAGAATTAAGTGTTTCCGAGGAGATTATTGACACTGAATTCAACATTAATGTAGCTTTTGGAGGGTTGACAGTTGTAGTTACAAGGAAACCAATGTGCCAAATGGAAGTTCATATTGAGGGCTATCCATCTATATCTGTTTTGGTGGGTCAGAAATGAGTTATATGGTGATTAGGATATAGCTGGAATTTAGAATATGTTGGAGAATTTGGTGTTTCCGAGGAGATTATTGACACTGAAGGCAATATTTATTTAACTTTTGGAAGGTTGACAGTTGTAGTAACAAGGAAACCAATGTGCCAAATGAATGTCCAGATCAAGGGCTATCCATCCATGTCTGTTTTGATTAGTCAGAAATGAGTTATATTGTCATTAGGATAGGCGGAATTGAGAATAAATGGGAGAATTTGGTGTTTCTGAGGAGATTATTGACACTGAAGGCAACATTTATTTAGCTTTTGGAGGGTTGACAGTTGAAGTAACCAGGAAACCATTATGCCAGGTGCAATTTGACATCAAGAGCTATCCATCCATGTCTGTTTTGATGGTGATTAGGATAGGTGGAATTGAGAATATACATGGAAGAATCGGATGTGTCCGAGGAGATTATTGACACTGAATGCAACATTTATTTAGCTTTTGGAGGGTTGATAGTTGTAGTAATATTGAATACTAGGTGTCAAATGACAGTAGACATCAAGGGCTATCCATCCATATCTGTTTTGGTAGGTCAGGAATGAGTCGTATGGTCATTAGGACAAGTGCACTTAAAATACATGTCAGAATAAGTTATTTCCGAGGAGATTATTGACACTGAAGGCAACATTTTTCGCAAATATTTCGATCCCATTTACAAGTGATTATTATTAATTCTAAAGGAATTCACACTCATGTTAGCGGAAATCATTGGTATGGCCAGATAGCTTTTTTTGATTCAGGCATTTTTACCTGCGATTAAGGATATTTCTATTCATATTGGTGACCATATTCATATTGCTTGGTCACTCTCACCAAAAGTAATGGTTTAATTTTGGGTATTTTCCTCCATTATTTCCATTTCCCAGTGTCTATGTATGAAATTATTCACTAATTCTTCTAAGAAACCAAAACAAATTAGTCAAAGAAAATTCGTTTTTATGCATGTAACATAATATAGTATTATGCTCCAGGACCCTTTTGCCTTACCAATGTTCATCCTAAGCAACACTGGAGTCCTTCTGGACAGACTGAACAGCGCCAGCAGTGAAGAGACTGTCAGAATTCATGGTCAAGCACGAGCAAATACAGTCCTTTCATGTTTAAATTCCCAAATTTGGGCCTCTGTTCCTGGTGTTAAAAGTAATGATATTCTAAAACGAATTATACCATGTGACAATGGATGCTTTAATTTGTCAGTTTCAACTTTTAGGGCGGCTGTTCCACCACAGAGGCAGTTGGCGGTCAGTTGTTGTATGTGAACTCTGACAGAGTTCACTGCCTGTGGCAGCACACTACTGTTGCTCTTGTGCATGTACAGAGAGTATAATCTCTTAATAAATTTTAAGTATAAACTCGTGTGCATAGTACATTCTGGAAATACCAGTGCGGCCATACTTGAAGAGTCCAAATGCCAAATAATTACCATTTTTCTAATGTAACATTGTCCAGTTGCGAATCTAAGAAAACAAGATTGCTGTAATATCTTTGGCCATACACTATCATAATGCTAGTGAATTTGTAAGAGTTAGAACTCTAATAGATATAACTTTGAACTTATGTGTCTGCACATAATTATATGTCATATATATCCTCTGAGAAAAAGTAGGAGTCATAGAAAGAGTTCTAGCCAAAAATTGTCAATTTTCATCGGATTTGACGCAATGTTTGCACTTACATTGTGAGATCCAGCGAGGTGCTACATTGTCACTTGAGGTACATATAGATGCCTTACATTATTACCTTTAATTTGATGCATAATTCAAGGCAGTACTGTAAGTGTAGGTGCTGCAATTGTCAAAAATGTGAAGTAAGAATGTTGAAATTATGTGCGAAAATGGCATTCCGTTGTTCCGAGAGGTTATATTTTCAATGGCCCAAAAAACATTGTTCCAGCATTTTCATTGAGTGGGATTTTTAATATGTTATTAAGTAGAAGTAAACGGTGAGTAAAAAATTGGTTTGGTTCTTTTTGCAATTTGTGGCGGGTATGTTTCATATTTACAGTAGATTGACTGGACTATTGGGCCCCACTGCATTGCCCTCGACTACCGTAAGGGCAGTCCGCCCCTGGTGGCGCCCCCCCCCCCCCCGACCTGAAAGCCTTTAAATTCTGAAAAGAATGTTCTCGTGTCAGTTATCCGACACACTTTCTGTGCTGTCGCAACTCTTTTTGGCTTCATCATGGGGCCCCCCTGACTGAGGTCCGTTTGCCCTATGGTTAATACAGCCCTGTCAGCACCTTCAGCTACCCCTGCAGAGTGCTGACCGAACCAGAATGCAGACCAGAATGCAGACAAAATGCTAGTGCAGACCAAATGTAGACCAAAGTAGAAAGCAGACCAAATGCAGACCAAATTATGCAGACCATAATTCATGGTGTCAAAAGCTTGGGACAAGTCAAGCATCAATAAAAAAAATTGTAATTCTTTGATGTATACATGTTCTGTTGTTGACCTTCCTGATATATGAGCTGCTTGTGTGACGGGTATTTTTGATTGCCCATATTTATATGGGGCAATCTCTGTTTTCATCCTGTCAGCAGTGCACGCCATGCCGCCATGGCGTCCATTATGTTGTCGTCCACATTCGCCACAAGCTTAAAAGATGACTGTAGCATGTTCAGTGGCAGTCAAGGATAGCAATCAGTGAGAGCTGAAAATAGCAATCAAGAATAGCAATCGAGGATAGCAATCGAGGATAGCAATTGAGAATAGCAATCATCGCCAATGATGGTAGCAATCAATGAATGAAGGTCATCATGTTTTAATGAGATAAGATACGAGAATAATGTGGACAGTATTTAAAATTTAAAATGCAAATGCAAAGACCTACCTAGGCAAAATTCGCAACATAATTATAGGTTATTACATGGTCAAGAGCTGTATCTCCCTGGTATCATCACCCGAGACCCTGTATCATCCCGAGACCCGAAGGGTGTTAATTAATTAATTCAGAAGCAGACCTGACACAAATGACTTTCATAGCTGTGAAATACACTGTTATGGGGATTTATTTATATCCTGCAATAATTTTACCTGTGATTTTTACACAATTTTAGTGTGATAACTTCAAATTCTCTAAGTTGGGAGCAGCAGTTTGTTGTGACGTCATCAGCAGCCCATAGTGATGTCATGACATGAACAATCACTACCGATTGTTTACATAACAATGTCAGATAATTTTGTGATGTCACAATTGCATGGCCAAGAGCTGTATCTCCATGACGTCATCATGGTGATTGGAGATGCTGATATCTTCCCTCTGAATTGGCCAATCAGATGGCTCAGATTTGGTATCTTCCCTGCTAGACTGATATCTTCCCTCCAAATTGACAAAGGGCCTTCATCTTCCCTCTTTTTCAGGGAAGAGGGTTAGAGATCTTCCCCCCTCTAAAAATATCACCCAGGGAAAAAGGCTTGTATGAGGGAAAAAACATGCTTGGTCATGGGATAATTATAGGTTATTACATGGCCAAGAGCTGTATCTCCCTGGTATCATCACCCGAGACCCTGTATCATCCCGAGACCCGAAGGACAAAGGACAAAGGGCCTGTATCTTCCCTCTTTTTCAGGGAAGAGGGTTAGAGATCAAGCAGGGTGTAACGGTTTTATCCTCAGACTTCTTGTTTTATTGATGCCAATAAGTTATCTTGCAATGTGAGTCAGAAACGTCTTTCAGTTACAAAGCAACAGAATTGTGACGTCACCACCTGGATGATGTCAGTTACAAAGCAACCGAATTGTGACGTCACCACCTGGATGATGTCACAATAGCTCTAATTCAAATGTATTGTGACGTCATGACTATTGTTGCGGCCTTGGTGACGTCATAAAAAATCCTCAGGTTGCAATTGTGACATGTAATGATTGTTTATGCCCATTATCCCATGACCAAGCATGTTTTTTCCCTCATACAAGCCTTTTTCCCTGGGTGATATTTTTAGAGGGGGGAAGATCTCTAACCCTCTTCCCTGAAAAAGAGGGAAGATACAGACCCTTTGTCACTTTGGAGGGAAGATATCAGTCTTGCAGGGAAGATACCAAATCTGAGCCATCTGATTGGCCAATTCAGAGGGAAGATATCAGCATCTCCAATCACCATGATGACGTCATGGAGATACAGCTCTTGGCCATGCAATTGTGACGTCACAAAATTATCTGACGTTGTTATGCAAACAATCGGTAGTGATTGTTCATGTCATGACATCACTATGGGCTGCTGATGACGTCACAACAAACTGCTGCTCCCAACTTAGAGAATTTGAAGTTATCACACTAAAATTGTGTAAAAATCACTGGTAAAATTATTGCAGGATATAAATAAATCCCCATAACAGTGTATTTCACAGCTGTGAAAGTCATTTGTGTCAGGTCTGCTTCTGAATTAACACTCGTCATTTATTAATTTACGGGGGATCTATTTATTGAAGGTCAATAAACAGTCAAAAATAAAAGTCATGGGATAAATAGGTTATAACATGGCCAAGAGCTGTATCTCCCTGGCATCATCACCCGAGACCCTGTATCATCCCGAGACCCGAAGGGTCAAAGGATGATACAGGTCGAGGGTGATGATACCAGGGAGATACAGCTCTTGGCCATGTAATAACCACGAAGATCCCATGCGCTTGAAGGTACTGGTAAGATAATATACTAAGAGAAGGTGCAACTTGCCTCACAGAATTCTCTTTTTGTACATTGCCTGCTTCCTGTTTACATTTTACTGCTCTGTGATTGGTGCAGGCTTCACACCAGGTGACGTCACAACTGTTGTCGCCCTAGCAACCTATGACAGTATGATCTGTGATGTCACAGAACAAGTTGTCCGGAATGCATTGCAGCAGGAAGACGTCCTTCACAGAAAACGCACTTCTGATCAACGTTGCATCTTCTCCGTGGTAATAACCTATAAATCTCTCGTCCCTATGGGACAATTTGGCGCCATTCAAAAATAATGTACAAGCCGAGAAGTGCCATTTTTGAATGGCCCCAATTCTAGTCTCATTGATTTTTGCTGATGTTCTTTTAATCATGCAGGTAGCTAAATTTTTCGAAGTGTAGATAGTAGATACTCAGATTTTCTGGTAGTCCTTGTTGTTCTCCTGGTTTTGGCAATGGTATTAAAATTCCCTCATCTATTTATTTTGGGTATTCCCCCAGTTTCAACAATGTTATTTAGTAGTCTCGCAATCTCTTCAGCTATAACTATAGGGCCATGTTTTAAAAGTTCGCTGTTGAATCGGTGTTGATGTTGTCAAGGTGGATCTATTTACGCGGTGTCACAATTCTCATGTGCGGCGTCATGCCATTGAAATGCGCATGCCTCGCACTTGAAAAATGGCTGCGAGCATGTAGTCACATGACAATCATGACAATGGCGGATGATGATGATGATGATCGCGGATCCAACGAAATTCTGAGATGGACAGTACTACACATGATTTTTCAGTATGTACATGACTATAGTTGGAAGGATCGGCAACGATCGCAAAAATTGCTCTCACTTACCGCTCTATCAATTTGAAATTGGATAAAATCATGCAACAACAACTTGAACAAGGTGATATAATCCTTTGGGGGATGCGCCCCCCCCCTCCCGTAGGAAGAGCATAGGGGGGGGGGGTGATCATATGTGATTATCCCCCCTAGAATTTCAAATTCCAACTACTTGATGTTGAGAATGCCCATGCCATGATACTTTGGATGTTATGTGGAAGATACAGGCTCCATTCCATGTTGCTTCGAATTTATACCTCATATCAGATGTATAATCTAAAATCTCCACTCAGATTTTGGTGGCAATCTTTCAGCAATTTAATAAGAACTTGTTTGTAAGAAATGGTCCTTGTGTTATTTGGTCAAAATTCGAGTTTGAATCATGAATTTTGATCGACTTTTTGACCTCTAATTGTCAAATTTTCACAATTTTTTTTTCTATGGTGAAAAAGGGGGTCAACATGAATGACCTTGGGTATTCTTGGGGGTCAACAAGATGCTAAAAACGAGGGTCAAAACCGCGGAGCGTAGGAATACACTTCAATACATTGACCCCCCCCTCACCGCGGGTCTAAAGGATGTTGGCCCTACCAAAATCTCCCGCCATGCTACTTTTGGTCTGTTGGGCCCACACTAGGGTGCATCTAACCCCCTTACATAGTTGGATCACCTCTGACTTTTTTTGGGGGTGAGGTTTGGTGTCCTGGATAAAACCCTAAAATTTCATTTAAATCCATTAAGTGCTAGGGGTGGCTGATTGCAATTGAACATTTTGCAATATATATGCTTTTCGATCATTAAAATAATCCGCGGTTCTCCGTAACTCGGTCAATATTAGAGATACATCAAAGATAATGATTTCTCTAGAAAGCCCTGATCAAGAGCTTCAAAATGAATACCAACAAGCTATGTTTTTATGCATTTTAAGCAGTGTTAGTCATCGTTTTCAAATAAAAAATGAGGCTTTTTCTGATGACTCTATGCTAGGTCGTACCAAATTTCGACAAAGTTAACCGATCAGAGCCCAACCTTCCCAAAAGTTGTGGATGGAGTCCAGAAGACTTCCTGTGAAATTTCAGGTCAATTGAAGATGTCCATATGCTGGTTCACTCCCTACTTTTGATTTTACATTAAAAAATTGCCTTTTTCGGGATTTTCGGACTGTATCTCAACAACCTTTCTACATAGAGAGCTGCTAATACACTCAAAATGTGTGGAATGGTCATATTTGGTGTGGTCCATGTACCCTTTTACCTTCTAGGTACCATCTCAGTTGTTATACTATGAAAACTGGTTCAAGGAACTTTGGGAAGTCCTAATCCTAATGCCGCAACGTGAAACACTAAGAAGTTCCATTGCATCTCTCACTTTGCATGCAGGCTAAATGTGTCCTTTGGTATATTTGGTATTAAAAAAATCGTTGAAGTCATTCAAGTGATAAAAGATGACAGAGTATTATTTGGTAATAGCCTAGATCGTGTATCCTTCCGCTAGAAAAGAATTAACAGGTTTGACATGACCTGCCACGACTGGAACACTTGGAAGGTCAAGTAATAATTCAATAGCTATTGAAATCTTTCAAACAAAGACAATGTTCATGGGATAGCTGTGAATCTTGCAAAATCAGAAGCTTTTGTTTCCATCTCCCTTACATTGAATTCTGTAGTGTCTTCATAAATGTATCATTATGAATCAGGCAAATCGTTATCATTATAATCAATTTCTTGCAAATATGCCCATTGGCATTGCCCACTTGTGGCTGAACATTGTTTTACCACAGCAGTTTCTCAGCAATGGCATGTCTATATTTGCATGTTGTTGTTGAGTAAAGATGATCTGCTCACTGCTGCACATTCAGAGAAAACAGTCGTGAGAGTTAGATGATTGATCATCATTTTCACAATGGCACTATTATTTTGATGGATTTTCAATGTGGAATTTGACCGTTTCAATCACCTCTTTCTCAGTTGATAGCTTTTCTTTAATAAACAGTTTCAAACTTGGATACATTTCCTGGAAGTCAAGCTCTCCACATTTTCTGTACATCTCAATGATCACCTACGCCTTTTGGAATTCATGATTACATTACAAGATTTAACTGCCATTGATTCGCAGCCTTCACCAAAGATTTCAATTTCTACTTTTACGTGTCACAGCAAAACAAAAAGTGATAGTGACACTGACAGTCTTACCCACATGCAACCTCCAGTGCAGAATAGCACTATCTTCTTCTCTCTGACTGACGGTGTCTTCACCCTTGTATTTGCTCCAACTTGCCAAGTCCAAGCCCTCAGCCCTTAAAGTCTTTAAACGTACCAGTTGCTGAATGAAGAGGGACTGACTTACAAATCATTAGAACATCTACCCACTTGTTTAAAGTGATGCCTATGTATTTTCAAGACAGTCCCAGGTTATTGTCTGTCATAATATAAAATTCCTTGAAATCTCAGTCTCAAGAGATGAGTTTATTTTGTAATTTTTCAATGAATATTCAGTGATTATTCACCCAAAAGGTCATATCTCCATAACCATTGAAACTACAAAATTGGAATTGATCCTAAAATGTTCAGAATATGCATTTTTGTATTCAATGTCAATCCTACTCTTAAAAGTCTATCTCTGCAACTTTCCTGTCACCTCTACTCCTCCATCCCTAGTGAAGTTATTTGAATAATGGAAACAGGCTCTAATTGATAACAATAGATTTCCTACCAGGATCATACTGTTTCATACATATTAATATCAAAAATCAGTGATCTGATGGCAGACTTGATATGTATATACACACATATTAAACTGTTACTGAGTGAAAGTTAATGAAGTAGTATACAGTACATTATGGTCTAAAACTGGCCAAACAATGCGGGCAGGCAGTGAAAGTGCCCGCGAATTACTGCCCGCACCCGCAAACCACCCGCAAGGCCCTGCCCGCACCCGCCCCGCGCCCGCAATCTTCTACCCGCGCCCGCCCCGCGCCCGCACTGACTGCCCGCGGGTACCCGCGGGCACCTTGCGGGCGCGGGTACCCGCTGCCCGCGCGGGCATACCCGCCCCGCGCAGTTCTCTAATCCCTACTCCAGTTACATCCACCACATTTTGCATGACGATCCCTACTGACATTGCCTTTGAGTGTGCCTAATAAAATGCCTTGAAGCCCTCCCTTATTTTTTATTAATCATCTTTTTCTACAGCCCTTTCCACGAAATTCCTTCACGCACCTCTACGACGCCATTAAATGGGCACTCACTTCACTTGCACCAACTCCCCCTGCTCTTATCACTGATGCAATGTATTTCGGAGGGAGGGACAGCCACAAAGGCAACAGCCTCACCTGTCCTGGGTATACACCAAGCATTTTCGCGGGCTTTGCTCTACATAGGCTATACGTTATACCAGCATGCCAAGTCATGTAATACGGACCTACTATAAAGAATATAGGCCTAAAGCACAACAAATTACGCATAGACATACATGAATGAAGTTACATCTGATTAAAACACAGAATAATGACACGAACATACAGGCCTAGAAGCTCCTATAATACAACATAAAACCATCAATATAGCCTGCACACAGCACAGACAGTAAATTGTACAGCATTGTACGCACAGCATCCCAATTCAAGCTGTTCTTCAAACCAATATGCCATTATCTTAATGTGCATCAGAGGCCGATCCAGAACATATATGGGGGGTCTACAAATGCAAATTTTCTAAAAATATCGCGATTTCTTTCTTTTTTTTTTTTTTCATTACAATCTACAGCCCCAAGGGAGAGGGGGGTGAACCCCCTAAATCCCCCCTCTGGATCCGCTACTGTGCATGTGTAATTATATACAGCACTTCATTTGTAAACCCCACCCATTCCTCTTCAGTAGCCCTCACGTATAACAACACCACAATTGCATCCCAATACACACATTGTTCAAACACTCTGATCAGCCATGCAGCAGTTCACAATTTTCTCACTGTCTATCCACATATCTATCCTTTGGTGTTTCACTGAAGCTACGAACATATTATCTATCATTGAGAGTTTATCAAATGATAGACACAGTGGCAATTGTGCGAGGATTTGGTGGAAGAACATTATTTTGCCACTTACACCCAGACAGCTACCAGTCAGGAATGAATGTTACAACTGTGAATGAATGCAATTCAATACAAATCACAGGAAATCCATTTTCAGGCCACCTGTCTCTCCAACGGGTGTTCTAGTACATTTATATTCATGAGCTAAAGTCAATAGTTTTCATATTTTGATGGAAAATACGATTTTTGACATCTAAATAGATGCGGTTTGACATTTAAGCCAGTAGCAGCTGGAATAAACCTTGAAATTCGGTTTGGTAATATTTTACATGTTTCTGGAGACAATTAGCATGCCTTAAGAGGTTCCCCACAAATTTCCATGACAATAATCCCTCTCCTTGTTCACAAAATATAAGAATTTTCGGCATTTTCTTAGCTTTTTAGAGTTTGTAATCTTCAAATGAAATCAGCCACCCCTAGGCAACCTTCAAAATGGATGAAATTTGGCAGAATTACTCCTTTCTATGAACCTCACCACCAAAAAAAAGTCAGAAGGGATGTGAAAAAATTTTGCATTTTGAGGGGGATCAGATGCACCCTAGCCCACACGCCAAAATCTACCCCCCCCTCCCCTCCATAAATGAAAAATACGCCCCTGGTTGTGGCTAAGCTTAATTATAAAAAGTAATTTTTTTCAGGGTTCCAGGTAGTTGGAGCCTTCATGAAGAACTGGGATTTACGTGATGAAGTTGGTCACTGTTCCTCTCAGGCAGATTTAGAAGACGCCCAACATGTTTGTGAACATCTTGAAATTTCTCTGCATCAAGTTGACTTTGTCAAGGAGTATTGGACCCATGTCTTCACGTAAGTGCTTTTAAAAAGTCACAGTGATTATTTCAAGCAATGTACTATTAAACATACCTGTGAGTATGTTTGTTCTTGCTATCCTTTGCTTATTTATAAGTGTAATATCTATGTAATTATCCAAAATGTTTGTTTTTGTACAAAATTGAATTACAGCTAGTAAATGAAGTAGACCCCGGAGTCAGTTGAATAAGTTTAACAAGTCAGTTGAATTTCATTTTCAACTTAGTCACATTTGGATCAACTAGTCACTGGTGTGTTTGTCAAAGTCAGTTGGAATTGTTCAACTAAATCTGACTGAGAAAGCATATGCAAGGATGAAAACTGATTGAAAAAGTTCATTGGATCCTTTGATTTAAATATATATAATTTTCATTGTAAGTAGATCCATATATTTACCTTGTACATTACGTTTCAGACCTCATGTCAGGGTCCTTGTTCACATGGAAATGACAGTGGAGCTTGGAGGTGTTGTTGTTGCTGAGGAGCTACGCCAGTGTGAGTTATTGGAAAAGAAGGTATCAAGATACAGGAACCATCTCGTGTTCTCACTAAGATGCAAAGATTAAGGGATAATACCATCAAGTCTTCGAATCAGATGCCCCATAGATACAAGAAGAGCCCAGGATATTATACATAAAGCAAGGAAGGATCTTCTTAATGAAAGGATCAGAGTTACAAGCCACAGGATTACACATTTAAAAAGACAAGCAGTGACCAATACATCAGCCTTAGTGAACAAACGCCAAGACGAGGATGCACAGCTTGTGACATCTTATCTCAATGCCAGCAAGGAAAATGAATTCTTGAAAGTAAAACAATGTCATCAAGACAAACTTGGCAGGTTAATAGGCCAAAAACAAACAGTTGCGGAGGATATTGATCCGTCAGGCCAACAGCTAAAAAGATGTTCACAAGGTAGAGAAAATGATGTCAGACACTGAAACGTATGAGAAACTTTGATCAGACCCCACCATCAAGTACAAGAAAAGACTGATAAGCCTCCTTCAAAGGCTTCTTACAGAGAAGAAGGTCACGGATCAACAGAAGTGGTACCTTTACCCCACTGCGGAAGTAACACCAAGACTGTATTGTACACCTAAGATCCATAAAGCAAACAACCCTCTACGACCCATTGTAGACTACACCAACTCCATAGGATATAATCTATCACGGAGTTTGGCTGACATTCTGGCCCCTCTGATAGGCAAGTCACAACATCACCTGGAAAATGTGAAAGACCTCATGAAGAGCTTAAAATCATTCCAACTTCTGGATAATGAAACATTTGTCTCATATGATGTCACCTCCTTGCTTACCAAGACGCCCATCCCAGCAGACCTAGACTCTAGAGATCATCAAACAGCGACTCAAGAATGACAAGACCCTCTGCAAGCGCACAAGATTGACAACAGAAGACATCATGGAGCTTTTGAGTTTTGTTGCAAACACCACATACTTTAAATTTCAAGGAAGCATCTACCAGCAGAAGTATGGAACAGCGATGGGAAGCCCAGTCTCTCCCCTAATCGCGAATTTCTTCATGGAGGACTTGGAAAAGAAAGCCATTGACACTGCTCCATCTGACATTCGTCCACGTCTCTGGAAAAGATATGTGGATGATATACTGGCCGTCATTCCAAAAGATGCCATCTCACGTTTCAAGGATCATCTCAACACCATCGATTCTAGTGGAAGCATCAAATTCACCCATGAAGAAATGGAAGAAAACCACATCCCTTTCCTGGATGCTGACATCTGTGTAACACCGGACAAGTCCATCAAGTTCAAGGTGTACAGAAAGGCCACTCACACAAATCAGTACCTGTCTTTCCATTCTCATCATCACATCTCTCATAAACTAAGCGTTGTCAGGACATTAGTGGATAGGGCAGAGTCAGTAGTCACAGATCCAATGGACAAAGAAGCAGAGATGGAAGTCATAACAGATGCGCTAAAAATGTGCGGGTATCCCAAATGGACAATAAATAAGACAAGAAAATGCATGGAGGTTAAGAAAAAGACGCAAGCACCATCAAGAAAGGAGAAGAACAAAGGGCAAGTAACTCTTCCTTATATTAAGGGCCTTTCGGAACGACTCAGACGCTTGTTTAAACAACATAACATAGGTACCTCATTCAGACCCACAAATAAGATCTGCCAACACATCATCTACCCAAAGGACACTATCCCTCCTGAAGAAAAATGCGGAGTCATCTATGAGGTCTCTTGTAAAAACTGTAGTAAAAAATATATTGGGGAACAAGCAGGAAACTGGCCACGCGCATCGCAGAACATCAGAAAGACCACGAAATATCTGTGGCAACAGGGGTCTCGACAAGATCCAACCGCCAGAGGTCTGGATCCGAAATTCACAAATCTGCCATAACTGACCACATGGTCCAGGAGAACCATGTACCTCACTGGGCCGATGTCAAGATCTTAGCACAAGAGACAGACAATACTACAAGGAAGATAAGGGAAGCCATCTGGATAAGACGGAAGGAGAATATGAACTGGGATGAAGGAGCACACCATCTCTCCCACTTATACGATGACCTTCTTACCCCCAAGAAGCGCAGCGGAGGAGGGGGCCCAAGAGGAAGACTCCAACTGACAAAACACTGGTGTTATCAACAGCAACAACAACACCTCCAAGCTCCACTGTCATTTCCATGTGAACAAGGACCCTGACATGAGGTCTGAAACGTAATGTACAAGGTAAATATATGGATCTACTTACAATGAAAATTATATATATTTAAGGATGAAAACTATTTTGGTTTCATCATTTCGAATGTCGATAACAGTTTGATCGGTTGTCTTTATTAATTCTTTTAAAACCAATTTTTAGATAATTGTAATTTTGAAAACGAGAATACAATATACCTGGAGATCTTATCACGTGACACCACGTCATCAGCATCGTCACGTGACCATTCAAAATACCAGAACTGATGAAGGAGTTCGGATGAACTTATAAAGCTCTTCTACTATTATTTTGTTGTGAGTAAAAGTTTCAAAATCTCAAGAGAATCCAATTGTTCGGGAATCTTGCCTTTTGCCATTTTTTGAAATCATTAAATTTTGAAAAGTTGGATTTAATCAGTTGCAATTTATTGAACTAGTTGGGAGTTGAATTCTGCCAACTGGTTGAATTAGTCAGTTGAATTCCTGTTTGTTCAGTCATGATTTGATTTTCAACTGACTCCTAGGTCTAAAATGAAGTAAATTTGTTTAAAATCTCACATGCCATGGTCACATAATTATATGTGACCTCTCAGGAGTCCTAACTCCTTTAATGGTCTAAACCTTGTCACATCACCAAAAACAGAACTGACTCTTGACTGTTGACCTGTCAAGTTTGGCAAAATGTTGCCAGTCTCATTACAAGTTTTGTGTACTGATCGTGCTAATGTCATCTGCAGTTTTGGCTTTTGTCGATTGAATAAAATTCTTCTTCAAACATCTTTTCTAGGCCGATGATCCAAGAATACGAACAGGGACTGACGCCCAACCCTGATGTCCAGTGCAACCGTCACATCAAGTTTGGCTACTTCCACGAATATTGTATGAAACAGCTTGGGGCTGATGCAGTGGCAACTGGACATTATGCCAGGAACAGTTTGGGAAATTTCTTGGAATACTATAAACCAGATGCAGGTATTTAGATGTTTAGTTTAATTAGTTGTTAAATGGGAGGTGGCCACTGGACAGGGATGCTGGGGGGGATTGGCAAGATGTGCCCTTCTGATCTTCTTTAGAAGAAATTAGAAGAAAAGAACTTTTTAGTTAGTAGTTCGTATGAACGTCTACCTTATGCAATCGACAATGGACAAGTGGAAAAACGCCCGTGAAAATCGGAAATTTGAAATACCGTAATGCAGATTTGTCTCAGAAATCGTCTGTGTAGCCAGGAAGCACCTAAAAAGCAGTGTGCGTATTATATCTGAAAGGAACAATGTGCGATCACAATTACGGTAGAGTGAAGTCAATCGACGCAGTGTCTTCTTTTTTTACACGTGCGTATGACCCTCAGCTCAGGCAAGCGAAGCATGTGATGCTCAAGTTTTCCGCTTTGGGCGCCAGGTGCGTCACGAATGTCAACAACTGCAAGTGTAAATAGCCTGCCCTGGCCGAAATTAGGCAAAAAAACGGCCCCAAAACATTGCGAAAATATGGAACCACTCAAATATCGCCCACATGACGATCGTCCATGCATGTCATGAAGACTGAATAAAGCAATACGCTTGCCTTTTACAGTGTATCTTACAGAAACAGTCTAACAATGCTAATTGCACTCTTGGAAGTTCTTTTTAAAGTTTGCTGTCACCCTCAGTTTATCAAATTGCCATTGTGGCACTGCACTTGAGATTCAATAGGTCTGTGAATCTGACAAGCGTCAAAGCTGATTGCACTTCGCAGTGCAGCTTTGATGTCCATTGACCTCATGCTGATACTTTTCAGTGTCATATATAATATGGTACTACAACAAGAGCAAAGTAGAATATTCATATCTGAACACTCAACACTGTCAACACTCAACAGTAAACATAAAGGTTTTAAAATATTTCTTAGACGCGAGGCAACCATATATGTGTCAGATGATAATAGCAGCTGAGAACTACAACTAGTCTGTGTCTGTCATTGAGTGCAGTCTGTGGCTGCTTTGAGTTATAAAATGTCAATCAATGATTTCAATCAATGATCGATCAATGATGCCAGTCAATGAATGATGTCAGTCAATGCCAATCAATAGTGTCAGGCAATGATGTCTGTCAATGTAGTCAGTCAATGATTTCAGTCAAAAGGTGTCAATCAACAATGTCAGTTAGATGATATCAGGCAGTGATTTTAATCCATGATGTCAGTCAGTGACATCAGTCAATTATGTCAGTTAGTGATGTAAATCGATGATGTCAGTCAATGATGTCAGTCGCTGATGTAAGTTGATGATGTCAGTCAGTCATTCATATCAGTCATTCATATCAGTCAGTGATGTCAGTCAATGATGTCAGTCAATGATGTCAGTCAATGATGTCAGTCAATGATGTCAGTCAAAATGCTGTGATACTGGAGTGAAGGTCAGGCCTTTTTACACCCGCCAATCACCCATTAATGGATGATCAACAACAATGCAGACCCGATGGTCGTCGCAAGAACCGTCCCACTCCGTATCATCGTAACATTGGCCAAAGGGAGACCAATGTGAAAAATGGGAGGCACTACCGACCGCATTCTCGACCCGTCCGTGACGAACGCTTCAACAATAACTGGAACGCCGCTGATTACACAAGTTGGTACACCTGGGACGAACCCAGATCATACCGGCACGACTCGCTCTGGGAAGACGAGTGGCTAGCACTACCAAGCGAAGGGCGCTCTTGGTGCTGGGACTAATGCTCAGATGAAAAACTCTAAAACTATCTCATTATCTATAGAACATTTTAATTGTCATGGTGTCAAACAATGTCATGACTATATTTTAGAAAGGCTTTTAAAACTGTGATATTCTATGTTTTTAAAGCGAAACATGGCTAAGGCCACATGAACTGGCTATTGTTCAGGAAGTGATTCAAAAACATTCTGGTGCTAAAGACATTAATTTAAAAGTTTTCAATAAATCAGGAATGGAAGACGCAGAAGCAGACTACTCAGGCAGACCCTATGGAGGTGTATCTGTTATTGTGAAAGACAATCGCAATTTTACAGCTCGTGAAATAGACATTCCATCAGAGCGTATTATATGTGTTGGACTGTATAATGTAACTGGTGAACTCATTCAGGCTATTGCTTGTGTATACTTGCCCTTTTTTAACAACTCAGATCATCAAATTGTAGATTACATTGAATGTATTGACGTAATGCAATCTGTAATTGATAAATATGCCTCCAGTACAAATGTTATGTTTCTTGGTGATTTTAATACCCAATTACCTTCATGTAAAAAGCTTAACAAGTGGTGGTACAAATCGAAAGGCTTTAATCGATACAGCCAAATACTTTATGACTGTCTTGTTGGTAATGAACTGTTGGCAGTTGACTTATGCTTTGTGCAACCTGTGGATTATACCTATTTCTGCCATAGTAATGGCCATTATACTTGGATAGACCGCATTATTTCTCCTAGATATAGTCTTGATATGATCAAAAAATGTGACATTGTGTCAGAGGAGTTCAATAATGTTAGTGACCATCTCCCTGTAAGAGTTGTGTTTGATGTTGATGTGGTATCTCATTCTTTTTATAATCATGTATCAAATGAAACTGGGTATTTTGTCCCTGCTTATTGGTCAAATCATGAACATAATGCCAAGTACCTTAAAGAATTAGAAAATAAGATATCATCTCTGTCATTTATTTGTGATGATATTTGTAGTAATGATGTTGATTGCCAGCAAATTATTGATGAACAACTTAAGCTTATAAATGATGCCATTCATGACTCTGCAAAATTAGCTTGCATTACACCGAAATGTACTTATAAACCTAAACCTTTCTGGTGCCCTGAGCTAAGCGGGTTGAGAGACAAAAAAAGATTCTGGTGGTCGATATGGATATCTCTGGACAGACCCAGACAGGGAACTGTGTATGACATCTATAAAAGTCTGAAGAAGGAATTCAGAAGAATCTCAAGGCATAATACTCAGAACTTGGTGCTAAGGAATCTAACTATGATGAATGAACATGAAGGCATTCTGGAACAAACTGAAGCGTCACTAGTTTGTCAAGACTCACTCACAGTTAACAGCAGATCAACTAGCCAGCTTTTATCCGTCTGTGATGTCCGATGACCAAGCACTTGATGACAAACAAGCCACCATCAAACTGTTTATGGATAACCAAATGAATGAAAACAGAGGCCACAAGAAGAGAATCTGCATCAAGCCAGAGGATGTCATCAGCCTTACGAAGTGCCTCAATCATGGAGTAGCCCCAGGATGTGATGGAGTAACAGTGGAGCACCTGATTCACGGCCTGTCTCCTAATTTTGCATCTTTATTGGCTGATACATACAGTGCCATACTGTCGACTATGGTGGTGCCCAAGATTCTGTCCAGTGGCATCATAATTCCTATCATCAAAAAAACCATCTTGTGACCCTAATGATCCTAGTAATTTTAGGCCAATAACTCTAAGTTCAGTTCATGCTAAATTAATAGAACTTATTATTCTCCCATCACCAGATATCAGTGAAAACTGATTCGGATTTCGAGAAGGAAGAGGGACCACAATTGTTATGTCTCGTCTCCATGATGTCGCATCACACTCATCCCAGAAAGGTTCTCCTGTATATGTATGCTCTCTGGATGCGGAGAATTGCTTTGATAGTATTTGGCACGACGCACTTCTATTCAAATTTTTCCCTGTACTGGAACTGCAACATTGGCTGTTTATCTGCAGATGGTACAAGTCGTCAATTGCCACAGTGCGATGGAATGATGGTCACAGCTTCACGTTTCCAATGAGGAGAGGAATGCGACAAGGCAGCGTATTATCACCTACGCTCTTCAATATATTCCTTGATGAACTCCTGTTGAGACAGCAAGACGTTCCAAGCGGCGTTAGAGTCTATTATATGATGCCCTCCTGAACTCAGTTGCCTGTGCAGACGATGTCACGGTATTTAGTTCTACAGTCACTGGCTTACAGCAATTAATTGACACCTGCTATGCCTATGCTCAACAGTATCGATTTAAGTTCAGCGAAAGGAAGTCAAGGTGCCTTGTAATGGGAAGGCCCATGTTGAAAATGAAGCCTACATGGAAGTTGAGGGAAACCCTGATGAATACTGAAACTGACTTGGAGATACTAGGAGTGACATTCAATGAAAGTATTTCTTACATGGGCATGTCAATAAGAGAGTAACATCCTGCAGGAGACGGATCCTCAGACTTACTACAATAGGGATGTCCTACCCTGGTCTATCAGCTGATGTGAAGTCCTACCTTTGGAAAGCAGTGGGTGCTCCCACCATGATGTATGGTATGGACAGTGTAGCCCTTAATGCAAAGGAACTGAACCTACTTAAGACGACCCAAGGAAACATCATCAAAAGGGCCATGGGATTTAGCAAGAGGTCCCATCGCTCTAGTCTCCTGAAAGCCCTGCACATACCACCAGTGACAGATTTACTCAGTAAGAGTACTGCTGACCTTCTACACGGAGTCTTTCGTGTCAGCTCACCAGCCAGGCTACTTCAAAGCAAAGCGCTAGCAGATTTGATTATTAATGGTAGAATAACCAAGAATTCACTCCTTGCGAGAGCTATTAGAGCAGGCCACTCTGCTGTTAAACTTTTAACTAGTCCTCCAAAAATTGTTAATCCCTCTAGTCAAGATGGTGTCAGTGACTCTTTTCGTAATTTATTGCTACATGATAACCATGTCAAGCCATATTCTGATGAACACTTCCTTGCTAGTCTATTATTGAAATGCTTTTAAGTCACCAAAGCTGTATTGATCACTCTTAGATTTTACTCTTTGTTATACATGTATATGTTTTACCTGCTCTTACATTGTTTTACACCTTTACATTGTTAAATTCGTCCTTATATGTATTTTTTATTATTTCCCATATGGGAGTTTAAATAAAGGAAAAATATAGTTACATCTGCATCATACAATTACCGGTAATTCACAGACTCCTTACGCTAATCCAACTAAACTACTCATTGCCCAGTTAAGAAAACTTGCAAGGAGCTTTTCTGTAATCTCTACAATGTCCTTAGCCAGCTTTGATGTTCAAATTACAGTGACAGAAAGTAAGGTGATGTTTTCCCGTATCTAGATATAGACCATTGCAAAAAACACCCTTTATTTATCCCCTTTCCCTCACATGCATGCTTTCACGAGTGTTATGTTAGTTAGTTTATAGTAATTTCTCCAAATCCTCACTTGCATTTTTGGCTGGAGAATTCTGGAGAATTCTCTAGCCTTTTTAATAATGGGTTTTGGGGGTGTGGTCGATATTTGGAGGTGTGGCGCATAATGACAGGTATACATTTTTGGCCATCATGCGTTGAGTTTGTGTTTGTGGTAATTGCTGGTTAGAAGCAATCTTAGTTGGCTAATTTGACAGCATTAGGCAAGGTGTAATGGGTTGACAGTTGTTCGGTTGAAACTGTGGGAGTACTTAAAAATTTTTAATTTTTGGGGGTGTGGCCATTTAGAGCCAATGAGAATGAGGGACTTGGTGGGAGTGGCCATTTCAGCCAATAGGGAGACATGTAGAATGCAAGGCTGGGGGGGGGGGAGGACACATCCAGGGGGGTACTTGCAGAAATTATTTTTTTTGCTAGTTATACTTCTAGGCTGGGGGTCACCTCGGAGGGAGGTAATTTTAAAAATTTTAGATTTTAAAAGTCCCGAGGGGGGTCACCTCGGGGGGGGTACTCGGAAAAAAAAAATTTTCTGCCTGTTATATTGCCAGACTTGGGTCACCTCGGGGGAGGTATTAAATTTTATATTCTATACAATGCCCCGGGGGGGTCACATCCGGGGGGGTACTCGCAGAAATTTTTTTTTTTGCTATTGATATCTCTAGGCTTGGGGTCACCTCTGAGGGAGGTAATTTAAAAATTTTTAGATTTTACAAGTCCCGAGTGGGGTTACCTCGGGGGGGGGGTTACTCGCAAAAAAAAAAAATTTTCTGCCTGTTATATTGCCAGGCTGGGGTCACCTCGGGGGAGGTATTAAATTCTATATTCTGTTCAAGGCCCCGGGGGGGGGAGGACACATCCAGGGGGGTACTTGCAGAAATTATTTTTTTTGCTAGTTATACTTCTAGGCTGGGGGTCACCTCGGAGGGAGGTAATTTTAGAAATTTTAGATTTTAAAAGTCCCGAGGGGGGTCACCTCGGGGGGTCACCTCGGGGGGTCACCTCGGGGGGTCACCTCGGGGGGTCACCTCGGGGGGTCACCTCGGGGGGTCACCTCGGGGGGGGGTACTCGCAAAAAAAAAATTTCTGCCTGTTATATTGCCAGACTTGGGTCACCTCGGGGGAGGTATTGAATTTTAAATTCTATACAAGGCCCCGGGGGGGGGTCACATCCGGGGGGGTACTCGCAGAAATTTTTATTTTTTGCTAGTGATATCTCTAGACTTGGGGTCACCTCTGAGGGAGGTAATTTAAAATTTTTTAGATTTTACAAGTCCTGAGGGGGGTCACCTCGGGGGGGGGGTACTCGCAAAAAAAAAAAATTTCTGCCTGTTATATTGCCAGACTTGGGTCACCTCGGGGGAGGTATTAAATTTTAAATTCTATACAAGGCCCCGGGGGGGGGGTCACATCCGGGGGGTACTCGCAGAAATTTTTTTTTTTGCTAGTGATATCTCTAGGCTTGGGGTCACCTCTGAGGGAGGTAATATAAAAATGTTTAGATTTTACAAGTCCTGAGGGGGGTCACCTCGGGGGGGGGGTACTCGCAAAAAAGAAAAATTTCTGCCTGTTATAGCTTGCAGAAATTTTTTTTTTGCTAGTTATGTTTCTAGGTTGGTCACCTCGGAGGGAGGTAATTAAAAAATTTAGGATTTTACAAGTCCCGAGGGGGTCACCTCGGGGGGGGGGGGAGTACTCGCAAAAAAAAAAAAGTTTATTTCTGCTAGATAGGCTGGGGTCACCTCGGGAGGTATTAAATTTTATATTCTATACAAGGCCCGGGGGGAGTCACATCCGGGGGGGGTACTTGCAGAAATTTTTATTTTTGCTAGTTATATTTCTAGGCTGGGGCTCTCCTCGGAAGGAGGTAATTTTAAAATTTTATATTTTACAAGTCCGGGGGAGGGGGGTCACGTCGGGGGGTGTCCTCGCAAAAAAAAATTTTTTTTGCTAGTTTTGCTAGTTATATGCTAGGGGTGAAAGCAGAAGAATGAGTAGCCGACCTGTCGAGACAACTGAGATAGCGTGCATTTTAGCAGCCCTCTTTCTTCATTCCTGGACTGCCAAATGTGACCTTAATATTTCACTTAACGAGTTATAAAATTTGGTTCAGGTGTACGCCTGTGGGTATTGATTGGGAACAAGACGATAAATTCAAGATGTAGGCCTTTCTGGCAGCCATCTTTTGTCATTCTTGAACTGTCCATTTGTGACCTTAATATTCCGCTTATTTTAGAGTTATGAAATTTGGTACAAGTAATCCACATTATGAATTTGTCGGCCCATAGCTCTATATGGCAGCGACTCTGTTAGACACTAGTGTCTGCTGTCACGCTCTACTCAAACACTTGCGCAATGCTCACTGCAGCAAGTTGCACCTATACTTCATTGCTATACCCTCACGTCAAGAGAATCTAGTTCACGCAGACATCACCCTACTATACCTCAACCTCCAGTTCCACTGTTCCTACACTCATATTTTTTGCCTCAGGCGCTCTCGCATGTTGCAAATCACACCTTCTACTTTCCCATAGGATTAACCAGCCATTGTATCCGAGGATGCTTGTCTTATGTTCTATCTCAACATTTTAACTGAAATTTATTTTCAAGTTTATAAACTAAAGGTTCAAAGAGATAGGTCCTAATTTGCAGATATTGATTAACTTTTCAAATTCATACTATGAATTTTCAGGTTGAATTTTAATGTATTTTAAATAGACAGCTTCTGTAATCTTAATATTTCTTGACTAAGAATTGTTATATCAGCATTTGCACAGACCCTTTCACAAATTTGGGGGAGTTTCGCTATCACACACTCCATGTTAATCAATAATCACTGAACCTTCAATATAATAGCAAAACGACTACCTTTGAATTCCTGGATTCTTGTTTAAATAAAGCTGGAGAAAGGATAATTATAAACTCCTGTGAAAAAAAAGGAAAAACTCTAGTTAGTGAGGCTGTACATATTTATCGACGCTGTATATTTCATGGAGCAAAATGGACTTGGCCTTCTTATCTGGCTGCCCCTGTCACCCTCATTTCCTTCTGACACCCTTATCCTGCAGGTGGCTTTGTAAGCTCAGACTTATTTGAAATGCTGACTGATATATCAGTACAAAAATGTGCAGGTTATACTATTAGATGTTCTTGCACACATTCCGTGTCAAATCATCAGATTTTCGAGAAATTTTCCACCACCCCGTCTGCGAATTGGCTGAAAAAATTATATGTTGTTTGATGTCACAAAAGATGAACTTCCTGAAAATTTCAGCTCAATTGGTAATTTTTTCATGATTTGGCTGAGATTTGAAAATTGATCCCTTTACCAGTTTTTCAGGCATCGTTTTGACCACAATTACATTGTTTGTTCAATAAATCACTTAATACTCAACTTTGAGCATTGAAATTCGGGACCAACAATTACTGGACAATTGAAAAGGATCTTTGATAGACATTTATTGTTTTGCTAAAACGATCACGAAGCAATGGCCTTGTTAAATTCCCCCCTCACAAGTCAATGTTCACCACAAAAAAATTCAAATCTCCTATAGGTATTCCGGGTATAGATACAAAATTCCTAGGATATATTCTACATATGTATGGTCAAATAATAGTTGAAAATTGGAGATGTTTTCAGCCTCATTTTTTTAAGGTGGCTCGATAACTCGTGAACTTTCCAAGATAGGATTTCTTAAAAACAGTTTAGAATGATCCAAAATATAGTTTATAACAAGGATATGTAAACAAAAGTGGTTGCTACCAGCCTTTTAAAAAAAATATTTGGGTTTATGTTCTAGAAAGTCAGTCCAAGCAAACCTGAAAAACTAATTTTTTTTCTTATTTTTCCTTCTGTGAAGTTTGTTCTGCCATTCAGTGGTCATGCATCCCATATTATGCAATGAAGCATGAAATAAAAGAAGACACTTTCATGGAAAAGGTGATTACAATTTCAAAGAGATATATTTAGTTTAAAGGACTTTCCAAGGGGCTCGGAATATAAGTTTCGATTTTGACAATTTTAACTTTTTTTATAAACCATGGCGCTAAAAAAAATTGACGGGATAGGATTCTTCATTTCTTTGTCATTTATATCCAAAAATAGTTGGGAACAACATGATGATGTAGACAGGCCTTCCTACCACACTTCAAATTGATATAAACATTTATTTATATCACAAAGTCATTTTTGAGAAATTAGACCTGCTTGCCGAAAATCGCCTGTAAAAATTTTCTGTTTTGAGTATCAAGTTGAATTTCCGGGTGTATACAGTGCTCTTCATGGCGAATCTAATGCTTCAAACGAGAAGTCTCTAACCCTAATAGAAGTGGCACAAATAGCAAACGAAGCGGCCGACGCATGAAATTCTTAAAATTAAAAAAAGATCTTGAAGCAGTGACAGCAGAGTGGTGACGTTACCATAGATGCAGTCCCTTGCATTTCTGGGATCAGAAGCAATGCTCGGACTACCATAGTAGATGAGCGGCCAGCTAGAGGCCTATTTTTGAAAATTTCGTGACTACGAGAGCCAGATGGGCTTATGATAGCTCGTTTGAAAGGTAAGAACCTGTAGTTTCTGGCTATGGTACCCTTTTTTATGAAAGCTGGTGCACAATTTAGATATATGGTTACCAAGGTAACCGTTCAATGAAAAAAACCTACAATTCATAAATTTGCACTTTCATTCACTGCACTTCTGCATTTTGATGGATCTTATTCATTACTTGCACAGATGTGTACTCATGTAAGCGCCACACATTTTAGCCATTTTGGAAATCCCACCATTTTTTATATTTCTATGGCAACCAATTAATATTTCCAAAAAGTTTTAAAAAGCTGTAAAGGCTTTATATCAATGGCAGTTTGACATTTTTTACAACAGAAATTCGTGATTTTTACATATGAATACACCCTGTGCAGGCATATCTGCTAAAATGCAGGGCCACGCACTCTGCTCAGGAGGGCCACGGGTCTGCTCAGGGAATTGGAGGGAAGGTCTGTGTAGGATTGAGGAGGTATGTGTCTATTTTGGTCTAAAGCAAGGTTTTTAGAGATACTAAAACACTTTAAATGAGCCTATTGAGTAGGCAACTTCCATGAAAAACAACCTGTGCAATCCAAATATCATAACTTTATCTATAATTCCCGAAATGTGTGTTACAATTTGTTTGCATCATGTTTTGGTCTGTTTGTGTCATCTTCAAATGCTGTACTCAGCGGATATTTGTCATATCAATACCTAAATTGTACACTAAATGTATACAGGGAGCCCATATCTGTCATTGTAATGCAGTATTTCATGTTTTCGAATCAAATATTTTTTGCTAAGGCAGAAAATATCACTTTCTTTCAAAATACTGTGGCCACGTGTAGATGCACAGAATGACGACCACAAAAACGCAGTTCGATGTGCTGCAAGACATTGAAGTTTGTTGTCACCTACGACAGAGATGAAGTATGGGGATGCTCCATCCACTTAATTCATACCATTTTCTAGTGTTTGGTCATTTTCCTGGTCATCTGCTACTTCACTAAATTCTGCATCACTGAATTCGGCGTATCTTTCAACATTTGGCAGGCTCAAACGTGGCCTCTTCCTTCTATTAATCATTAGTCTGTATCTGGGCCTGAAAGATTATAATACAGAGACAGTTGTGTAAGGTATTTCCATGGAAGTACCTCATTGCTACTGCAAAATAACAACTATGTTTCACTGCACATTTGTAGTGGCCACTTTGGCTGCACCTGCGACATTACACTGGTGGAGCAATTTACAGAAAATGTAAAAAATCTACCAAAATAAATCAATTAATGTGTAATAATTGACTTAAGTACATGTCTATGTGCTCAAGGGCAAACATTATGATGATTTTGTCATTGGTTTTGCTCAGAATAACCAGAAAGGAGATCAAAAACATGACATAAAAATTTACGTCAGTCACAACAGTGATATTGTGTTGATTATTGCAAGTTTATTGTTTGAGATTGGCAAAAACAGATATATCAGATGAAAAGTCATAATAGTTACTCACTCAATGGAGCTAATATGATATGTTATAAAAATTTAATTTACCTTCGTTTGGATGATGTTTTGTGAAAACTCTTCTACTGATGCCATCACTGCCTGAGCAGAGTTGTGGCTATCCTGAGCAGATCCGTGGCCCCCCTGAGCAGAGTGCGTGGCCCTGCATTTTAGCGGATATGCCTGCACAAGGTGAAGGTTCTATGTCCAAACTGTATTATATGTAAATTTTGTGAAGTTATTGTGAGTGAAATGGTTTCTATGGCAGTTTTTTTCAAATGATGCCAAAAACTTGGGAAGTGGTTAAAATGTACACTTTTGTTCACTGTGTCTCTAGATATTGACACATTTTGTTCAAATTTTGTACAGATGTGTATTTGCAGGAGTCATACAGTTTTTCTGTCTTGGAAATAAAAACATATGTTTGGTGTCCTTGGCAACCAAATAATTCTCAAAATTATTTTAAAAAAAACACTCTGTTTAGACCTTGTATCTATCAGTCATCTTGACAGCTGTAGTTCATGATCTTTTTTTTATATACATGGATATATGTCTTATGGGTAGGCCAATGAACCTTCTTTGAGACAAGAGAATTGGATAGTTGATAAGACGGTTTATAGTTACCATGGCAATGATAAATGCCTGGTTAATAATAAAGGATCTTCAAATGGCATTTTGCTACATGTATCATGCATTCTGTGTCCAACAGTTAGCGGAGTTGCATGTGACATCACCACAATAACATAGATGGTGACAAAGATAAGATATGGCAATTAAACATTTCTTCTGTTCAGAGGGGAGAAGGGCTAAATATAGCTCATAATATTATAGTCTGTGGTGGAGGTTGGAATGAGACCAATGTCAAAAAGTTAAACGGCCAAAGGTCCTTTTCTGCGAAGTTTATGACACCGAGAGCCAGCTGGGCTTATGATGGCTCGTTGTAACCAGGACATGCTGAAGATCTTAGAAGTAGTTATCTCTTTCATGAAAACTGGTGCACAACTTCGCAGTTTAGTTGCCATGGTAACTATTTGGTAATAAATTGAAATACTCCGAAAATACTCATTTTACTGCATAGTGCCCAGACAGATTGTGATTTTTCTTCTAATTTGGTACATAAAGTCTCTGGTGAGGATTTTAGGCCTATAGTTATGTTATCAAAAAATATTTTGTCAGAAACTGAAATTCAATTTTTTTAACCATAGCAACCACTTGTAAAAAAATATACAGTCAGTATACTCTGATGGTCTGAATGTCATTAGACTAAACAAATAGAGTAGTTCTGACACTTGAACCATGGAAAATCTATTCTGACAACTCTGCAAGACAATTATGATTGTATGATCGAGTTTCATTGTTGTCATGGTAACCAAATGATTCAAAATTACTCAAAAAGTTAATTTTTGTTCTAAGTAAGGGCCAAAAAATTTTTGCAAGATGCAATGACACATATGCATTACAGCAATGTCACAATGAGTTTAGTTTGGACTTGTAAGAGCGATTGTAAATTTTGACTAAAATATTGTAATATTGTTGCCAAGGAAGAGTTTAAAATGTGCATTTTTGCTATTTTTCCTTACAGAATTTTCTAATAACTTTGCAGATCATCCTATTCACTGATCTCTTTCAAACTTAGCATTTGGTCTCAACTATAATTTAACTTGAGTTTAATAATTTTGGGCATCTAACAAGCCTGAAAAATAAAAATAACGAAAGTCATGTAACCTTTTCTCTTCTTCTGCTTGATATTTGCCACCTTTTCTGAGTGGAAGGTTGGTACTTCCACTCCATATATTGCGGACAGCAAGCTCCCATTACAAATAAGAAGGGGAGCAGGGGTTCATTGCCCCTCCTCTGCTGGGGATAAAGACTCCTGTCAAGGGGCAGCGACCTGTACCGAGGCAGCAGTCTGCCAATAACCCCACATTAGGGGCAATGATCCCACACCAAGGGGCCAGCATGATCCCCTACTTAGGGGCCCAGCAAGATACATTGGAAACATTTTGATAGATAAATAAATAGCTGACACATTCCGCTTTATATTAAAGGTTCAGTGGCATCCCTATAGTATGGGGGGGGGGGGCAAAAGTCAAGTCAAAGTGCATTGTTTGGCCAATGGGGCTATGTGTCTACCCTAATTTCAGACCTTTGCAGGAATTTTAATGTCAACTTAGGCATACAATGCTTATGCTGCTAGATTTTGTTTGCTGGATGGAAGTAAGCTTCTCCCCTGGTTTCTACACCTGTGTTGGCATTTTCCTTTATGTCGGTGAGCAATTACAAGAGGGTGGACTGAATAAAAAACTTTTTTTGAAATTTCCAAAACTCGTTGGTGCGAATTGATGCAAAGAAAGCTTGATGGGATGCATTTCCTCTCCTGCTACACCAGCTTTTGCGAAAATGCTATTTTTTGCTATTCCTCAAGAATTTTAAGTCAATTTATTGGTCCGAAAAAGTTTTCCGCTCTATTGCACAAGTGACATTTAGACTGCTTGCAAGTTATTTTTAGGTATACAAATGCATCAAGAGTTTCATTACTGGTTTTCTATATTTGTTCATGTATGGCTGCATATTGAGTATGAATTAAGTAAGACAAGTCAAGGAATATATATCATCTATTTTAGCTGTTTAGAAAATAGGTGCCATGGCAACAAGAAATGTATCAAAGTCTTATGTGGTGCAAATAACCCTTACACTAAATGACATAATGATGTTTATATAATTTTTCACTTGAAAAAATATATATAAATATATATATATATGTATATATACAGTTAAATGTAAATGGGTTTTATGGTGTTACAATTCTATTTTTTACCATACAAAACAATTTTTTGGTTGTCATGGTTACTTAACCCATTCAGAAACCTCAAGCTGATATGATGATTGATGAATATCGAAAGACAAACAGTTTATTTCAATGAAATTTTTGGTATAACACACTTTTGTATTATGGCCAGGAGCTAATCTGACTCTTGGGTTGCTATGGCAACATCACTTAAAAAGTGCTCATAACTTATAATAACCATAATTTCACCTTTTCTAAATGCCTGCTTTCACTCACTAATTGTAAAACTCAAGGAAATCCTAGAATTTTGAGGGGGCAAACAAGGCCGTGCTTACCACAAATACTATATATGTTGTCTTGGTAACCAATCAAATGTATTGCTAAGATGGTTATTGGTTAAATAGGTTACTGCTAAAGCTTAAAAACTATGTATTGAACGACAACATACTCTTGTTTACCCAAAACTTTAATTTTTATTTAGTATTTCTAATATTTGAATTATGATACCCTAATTATAGTAAATCATCTGGTTTCCATGGCAACCATGTATTATTCTGGCGGTTCTTGATTTTCCTTGCCAAAACGGTGTCACTCAAAATGTGTTTCATAGTAGAGCAGCTGGAGACCGATTTCCTGGATGAACCCCGCACGGAAGTACAACAGCAAGTTTCACATACCAAAATGTGCGGAAAATTCTCTAGTTTTGGGTAATGCTACTAAAAAATGCTGAAATTGAGTGCGAACTTGGCAGTACAGGTTTCCATGGCAACGGATTCATTTAAATTTACCGCAGTACTTGTTTCACTAAATACTGCATAAAACAGAGAAAATAGTAATAAATGCAATCTGACTTCACATTATGGTAAATCGGAGAATGGGTGAGCAGACTGAGAAAATCATTGACACCCATTGTTTATATGGTTGCCATGACAACCGGGAATTCTTAAAAACAGTTTATTTTTTTCTGAAAGTCAATGATAACTTCTCTAAAACTAAGGAAATTTACATATTTTTAGGATTTCAAATAAATGCACCTGAAAGCCCTTTTTCTCGGCTTTCTGGTGATGTCTTTCTTTTCTCTGTCGGTTTAATACCCTTGACACAAAGTGTTACCAAAGTAACCCAAGTAAACAAATTCAAATCCACCAGTAAGCTCACAATTTCCGCAGTATAGAAGAACAAGCAATTCAGTTCAAACTTTTTGTCATCAGAGGGTGGTCCATGTGTGAGGGATACTTTAAAAATGTTAAAATTATTAACTGATGATCAAATTGGTTGCCATGGAAACAATCAAATCGGCAAAAATACACCATTTTGAGAAAAGAACCTCATGATTCTGAGTTTGTGTTTCATTTTGCATGAAGAAGTATTGAAAAATTAGTGTATGGAAAATTTATCATTAAAACATTTGAATTTCACTTGGTTACCAAGGCTCAGCATTTGTTTATTACCTTAGCAACTGATAAATATTTTCATTTTGGTGGTATTGGCAGCCTCAGTCTGGACAGCTCAGACATATTTCTTGTCACATTTGATCAGAGATTTACTGTTTGGTGTTCTGTATCACTACTACATCATTTTTGAAGAGAGATTCATCTCCAATTGGGTTATCCAATATTTTTAGTGGACCTTGATGAGCAAAATCCCCGCTGGATGTCGTGTAGATGAAATGCTAAATAGGTGGCCCCTTGAATCAGTGCATGTCTGTGCTGGGTTATCAAAAGATCCCTAACACCGGGTAAATGTGTGAGATGTTGAGGACTCCTACAATCTCTCAACCATCTGATCAAGCAGCCCTCATGGACTTAGAGGGCTGCACTTATGGCACTATCTATCTACATGTATCTATCTATCAGTTCACACTCCATATAGTCATAATACTCTCACAAGTGAATGTTTAGTCTCACTATCATTCAAGCTGCAACTACCAATGAACTGCGCAGCCTAAAAGTGTTTGCCTGTACAGTAACTGTTTTTCGCATCTTCTTTGATTCAATTTCAAGGGAGTTCAATCTTGGGAGATGTACACAACATGAACATGTGAGCAGTCACTATTGCCAGTTGTTGTCCTTTACTACAGGCCTCAGATTCTGGTTTCTAAGGAGAGTGTCCAATGTCCATCAGTATAATGCCGGTGATGGCAAGTTCTTGACAGTAACAGTACTATTATGCTAGTAAACATAAATATATTGAAGACTCAATAAATGGACTGCAGCCCGACTGCGTTAGAAGTTTTGGACCAGGGATCATCTAACAAGCGTTGGTTGAGAATTAATTGGGTTTTCTCAGGATTTTGCAGCTACCCAGAGTGTTACTGCTGACCTAGGCCCAAGCCCTATATGGGGAGACAGATTGGAAGTACAGGCCTAGTATAAGTAGGGTTCGGAGGGGAAAAAAGGGACCAGAGAAAGGAAGGATAAGGAAATAAGGCTAAGAATACATCTGTGTTGGGCCATAAGAAATGGAAGTGAAATAGGTGATGGGAGCAGACAGGATAATTTAAGGCTAGAAAGAAGGACATAGACAGTGGAGAATGAAGAAAGGGAGGGTGCAGACAATGACATTATTTTGGAGGACACCCTGAGTAAGTAGGAGGGAGAAGGCTTAGATTTACACCTCTTCCTTGCCGCTGGGTCACTCAGACCTATGTTACAGCAAAAGAACGACGAGTACTTACATTTGGCTGTTAGTGGACATCAATGACCTCACAGCAGGCCCTAGCTATCCATGGCATTGAAATAAGCTGTTGACATGTCATTGAGTAACTTGTGACCTCATTGACACTTAGTTGGTCTCTAGATTTGATAACAGAGAGATTGACAAGGAGGGAACCTATGGAGATGGATACTAAGACAAAATAAAATTGAGAGTAGGAAGGAGAGACTGAGAGGGGGGAGTCATGGAAAGAGGAGACTAGGGACCAGTGAAACAGGAGACTAATGTAGAACAGTGACTATGTAGGGGGAGGGGGCATGGAGAGTTGAGAGCAGGAGGGAATACAAAGACAAGCATTGGTAGGGTAGGGAAGGAAGAGATAGTGGACAATGAGACAAAAAAAAGGACAGACAAGGAGAAAGTGAAGCAAAAAGTGGAACAGAGACAAATTTTTTGCTATGAGTTTCTGCTCCAATCAATTACTTAATCATATTACAGGTATGTCACTGCAGTAAAGTAGCCAGTGGTTGTGCAAATGGAGTGAGCAGGCCGCAACATTTCATTGATGGTGCTGTATTTGAAGTCAATGAACACATACATGAAGCATAGTGCTTGCTCCGTTCGGCCTAATTTGGACTGCTGTTTCAATCATCCTTCGCCTCATTTCTATGTCCTCCTCCTGTTCTAATTAGCCTACCAAGTGAATAAATATAGGAAGTAAATCCCCAATCATCCATCCATCTTGCTCTGTTCTGCAAGGCATGTACCTGAGCAGCAGTATCTGGGCATTCTGGATTCCCATTCGATAGACTCAGTCTACAGCTTTGCTGCTGCTAAACAGCAATGTCATGGTAGTAAAAAACTGATTGATATTGCAAAGCAAAGAGTGCCATGTATCAACATAGCTGCTCTGACATTAATCAGTATGTTATACCACTGATTAGGAGCATGCATGTCTTTGAGCTTGAACTTTACCTGTAAATTATGCTTTACTACGATAAAGACAACAATCTTTACCTTAAACAATTAGTAAACATGTCAACCACATAGGCCTATACATTGGGCCTGTCAGCTGCTTCTACCATGTAACTGTCAGGTTCTAGTTCTTGTGACTGAGCCTGGCAATCAAGTATTGGTTTGTTAGCAATCTGAAGTGTAGACTTGCAGTGAATCACAATGCTTGTCTCTTTTCTACTTTAGCTGACCTGGAAATATGTGTAGTTCCTTTTATATTGTTGCCACTCACCTTGGAACATACTTATTGAGGACCATTCCATCAGAAGGTGGTACAAATCCATAAAGATATGAGGTCCAGTCAGAGGTGTCAATGTGGCATTGCAGTGAGAATTTGTGGCTTAATTTCTACATTTATGTTAGTTGCCAGGTTAATAAACAAATTCTAAACCTTGGTACATGTAATCAACTAAAATTCAAATATTTTGATGATGAAACTTGAATGGCATTTTCCACAGTCAAATTTCTAAATATTCCCCATGCAAACAGAGACTAAAATTCAGAATCGTCTGATGTTTTCCTCAAAATTGCATACTTTTGTTGATTTGGTGGTCTCCATGGCACAAAGTTTGATCCTATAACCATTTTGATATTCTTGGAGTACTTGGACCACCCTCTGATGACAAAAAATTTGATTGAGTTCCTTGTTCTAAAAATGTTGGATAACCCAATTGGAGGTGAATCTCTCTTCAAAAATGATGTAGTGGTGATACAGAACACCAAACAGTAAATCTCTGATCAAATGTGACAAGAAATATGTCTGAGCTGTCCAGACTGAGGCTGCCAATACCACCAAAATGAAAATATTTATCAGTTGCTAAGGTAATAAACAAATGCTGAGCCTTGGTAACCAAGTGAAATTCAAATGTTTTAATGATAAATTTTCCATACACTAATTTTTCAATACTTCTTCATGCAAAATGAAACACAAACTCAGAATCATGAGGTTCTTTTCTCAAAATGGTGTATTTTTGCCGATTTGATTGTTTCCATGGCAACCAATTTGATCATCAGTTAATAATTTTAACATTTTTAAAGTATCCCTCACACATGGACCACCCTCTGATGACAAAAAGTTTGAATTGGATTGCTTGTTCTTCTATACTGCGGAAATTGTGAGCTTACTGGTGGATTTGAATTTGTTTACTTGGGTTACTTTGGTAACACTTTGTGTCAAGGGTATTAAACCGACAGAGAAAAGAAAGACATCACCAGAAAGCCGAGAAAAAGGGCTTTCAGGTGCATTTATTTGAAATCCTAAAAATATGTAAATTTCCTTAGTTTTAGAGAAGTTATCATTGACTTTCAGAAAAAAATAAACTGTTTTTAAGAATTCCCGGTTGTCATGGCAACCATATAAACAATGGGTGTCAATGATTTTCTCAGTCTGCTCACCCATTCTCCGATTTACCATAATGTGAAGTCAGATTGCATTTATTACTATTTTCTCTGTTTTATGCAGTATTTAGTGAAACAAGTACTGCGGTAAATTTAAATGAATCCGTTGCCATGGAAACCTGTACTGCCAAGTTCGCACTCAATTTCAGCATTTTTTAGTAGCATTACCCAAAACTAGAGAATTTTCCGCACATTTTGGTATATGAAACTTGCTGTTGTACTTCCGTGCGGGGTATCTTCTTAAATATTGCACTTTTTGGCCCCCAGCTGCTCTACTATTCAGGTAAATTTGAAGCTTCATTACATGCCACAAACAGCTGAAACTGCTACTTTTTGTCATCTTTTTGGAACTGTAATGTTTGGAGGCATTTGTTACCATAGAAACCAAATAACCATTAATAATTATTAAGTCATATAACATAATACACCCATATGCAGCTAACAAAACTAGAGAGGACATACGATGAAATTTCGAAATATTTTTGGCTATCCACTAGACAAAACATCCATTGGAGGTTCGTTGCTCTTTGACCAGCTGCAATAGTGTTTCCATGGCAACCGACTGCTTTAAAATCACCAACTTCTTGCTAATACTAATTGTAAACTGAAAGTATGTTGATATATATATATAAACTGAATTTGAAGAAAACATGTCAAACTTCAAGTACAATTAAAAGCCATTTTGTTTCTTTTGGTTCACAATGGTTATTTTATAATGAAGGCCTTCTGTGCAATATTAATCTCCATAGCGACTAAAAAATTAAAGATGCTACCATTATTTTTGGGGCAACTGTCCATACAGAGATGCTCCATTGACAAAATGATCAATTTGTTGTTTTCAGATTATTTTTGTGTGTCAATAGGGTACATCTATCTTCTATCTAGAAGAGTTATCGATTTAGGTGCAGTGTCCAGCATTTGAAAGCTTTTCTTTGGCTGTGAGGGAAGCTATTTAATAAAAAGCTGTAATTTTTGAATCCCTATTTTTTTGAAAGTGTTGCCATGGAAGCAGAAATAACAAAATTCCCCCTTTGTCGAATTCTGGAAATTTCCTTTTTATGAAACTAGATATTTCAAGGATTCATTTGACACAAAATTTTGCTGTTATAAAAGGTCCCGAAGTGTGGCAGGTGTTGATTCACAAACTCAAGCAAGTCATGATATGCTATAATTCCATAATAATAGTTGTAACATAACTATAGATCTCCCATTATGACCAAATTTGGATTTCAATCTTGATATTACTATTGATATTTTGGTCATTCCCTAATTTGAACAAATATTTGTCTCCTTCGGGATTTTCAACTTATTTAGAGCATTATTCACCTTGCAATATGCATTAAAGTGATAAAATTGACTTGTATTTCACAATTTTCTCGTTTCCATGGTAACTCAAATAACAAGATTCTGCACCAGTTTTCACAATTTTGGATATAAGTTCAGAAAACTACAGGTCCTGACGATTAAAACGATGTATCATTTGCCCATCTGGCTCTCGGTGTCACGAAACTCTTAAAATAAGCCACTTTTTGGCCTTTGGCCGCTCATCTATAGATAGGGGCTGCCTGGCTGCGCAGAAACATGTGATTTCATGGGTAGCGAGCCACCTTAATATACATTTTTGAAAAATATTGCATATTTTTCAGTATGTAAAAAACAAAACTAGCAGGAACTCAAGAGGTACAAGTGACACATCCCTGAGAGTTTCCTATTATCTTTCACATCAATAGGGCATAATACAGAAAAAAATTCAGGAATATGTTCAGCTTACTTTTGGTTCCTCGGAATTTTGAATATTATTCTGTCTGTAACAGCAATGCAACTGTTGAGTAGACCTTCTGCAAAAGGTATCATAGACACAGCTTTTAAACTTCTCAGGTATATTCTACATATGTATTGTCAAATAATAGTGGAAAATTGGAGATGTATTCAGCCTCGTTCTTTTAAAAATAAATTTTCGAAAAATATTATTTATTTGTGTTATGTCAAAAACAAAATTAGCTGGACTGTAAGAGGTATACAGTGCCGCCTGTAAGTAAGTGAAACGCATGACATTGTGCCATTGCATCAATGCTGAACATCCTCAGCCAAACTGTTTGTGGAGGCATGAATTCTCATCGGATGAAAGGGAAACAAAGTGAGTCATATAGGCCGATATGCGAGGCATGTGGGATAAAAATAGCAGCCCATTTTCTTCGCTGTAGTCGGAGTTAGGTATGGGTCAAAGTCTTTGATAAGTAAGTGAACCACCCTTCCCTATGTTTTAACATTGGGCCTGCGTTTCACTTGCTTATCAAAGACTTTGACCCATACCTAACTCCAACTACAGCAAAGAAAATTGGCTGCTATTTTTATCCCACATGCCTCACATATTGGCCTTTATGACCCAAAATGTTTTCCTCTCATCGGATGAGAATTCGTCCTTCCAGAAGCATTTTGGTTAAGGATGTTTAACATTGATGCAATGGCACAATATCATGTGTTTCACTTACTTACAGGCGGCACTGTAGGTGGCACATCTCTGAAACTTTCCTATTATCTTTCCCATATATAGAGTATAATACAGAAAAAAATTCAGGAATATGTTCAGCTTACTTTTGGTTCCTCGGAATTTTGAATATTATTCTGTCTGTAACAGCAATGCAACTGTTGAGTAGAGCTTCTGCAAAAGGTATCATAGACACAGCTTTTAAACTTCTCAGGTATATTCTACATATGTATTGTCAAATAATAGTGGAAAATTGGAGATGTATTCAGCCTCGTTTTTTTAAAAATAAATTTTCGAAAAATATTATATATTTGTGTTATGTCAAAAACAAAATTAGCTGGACTGTAAGAGGTATACAGTGCCGCCTGTAAGTAAGTGAAACGCATGACATTGTGCCATTGCATCAATGCTGAACATCCTCAGCCACTGACTGAACACAGTCTGCTCTAGAGGCTGTTGAAAGCAGTGAGACTGCAGACTGATGAAATTCAAGTCGAATTGGGTATCGAATTGGCATCTAGGTCAGTGGAACTGCTGCCTCTATAGTCCGCGCTGCTGCCTGTCAGGTCCGCGCTCAGCAGAACCCAGCAGGACTGTGCTAGAGGTTCTCAGAAATGCATGTGTGCAAGGACGTGAAATACAGCACCAATTCTGAAATGTTGTAGCCTGCTCGCTCACGCTCGCAATTGAAGCAGGCTACTGTAGCCTGCCTCAGCCAAACTGTTTTGGTCCAAGAGCCTGGGGTCATTTAATTGCTCGGAGTGACCAAGTGTCTTGTTATAATTTTTGGATAGGCCTAACCTTCAGGTGTCTGGAACCTAAAGTCTTAAGTTTCCCGAGTGGTGGATTGAGATTTTAGAGCCACTTTATGATCGGAAGGTCGACGCGATTCACGCTATGAGTTATCTGGCGGCTGTTAATTAGTGCCCAGCAGTAACTCAATTAGATATGTATGATAATACATATCTGCTTCCTAAAGATCCATTTCAAAAGGTTTAAATCAAGACAGACAAGATGGTTGAAGTTGACAGCTTCAAGACCAGAGATAAAACTAATGCTTTATTTCCAAGATGGCTGACTGTTCCAGTCAGTGACCTCATTTACATACATATTAATTATATACAGGCATGGCCATTGAGCCATGATGATTCCACTGAGGGTCTGTTCCCTGACCTTTTTAACAACCCCAACAATATAAACCATGAGACAAAGACACAATGTGGGACTCTTCCACATTTAGGTGGCACAAGTTTACCTTTAATTGCCCCAAGCCAATTGAGAGCCCAATTCTCTTGTGTCATTGCTTGACCAACCCAAAGCACCCTGATGGGAGGTCCTAAGTTGTCATACCAATAGGGCAATTAGGGCCTCTCTCAGGTGTGCAGGCAAGGGGGTTCAGACAATGACCAGCATGAGACAATTGGGGTGTTTGACTTCTAAAAAGTACAATGGCTATTGTTGAGTTAGACTTCTGAGTTTTAGATAGTTACCCCAGTGCCACCTACCAGTGAGATGAGATCCATAATTAAGATTTAATATGACACAGCCTTAATGAGTGTTAGTTCTGTTAACCAAGATTAGTTATGATTCAATAAACAATGATCAATAACCTGGATCTTACACAACTCCCCTCCCTTAAGAAGATCTATGAACTAAGTGAAGAGATCTTAAGCTAGGCCTATAGAGCTAAGAGACAGTTATTGACTTATTTGATAAATTAATTTCAATGACACCAAATTAGAATTAAAACCATGTTCAGATGTACTACAATATTACAAGGGTTACACAACTCCCATATCATAGATATGGCTAATCAATCAAGGGCCAGTTCATATCCTTTTGAATCAGGCCCCCTGCCGAGAAGTTTATCTCCTTAAATTTTGCTTTGGTACACTGCACTAAATATAGTAAATCACAATGTTAATTTACATATCCTAAAACCTATAACCAAGAACTAGATATGTTTCAATTAGAGATAAAGACTGTGTCATGGCATCAATTTTTTTAAAAATATGCATATAAACTGACAATAGATTTTGATGAACCCAAGATAATAATGAAGTAAGAGTACCCAGGGGTGAGTAATATATCAATTCAAAATGAAATTGTCCAAATTAGCATTGACTTTAAAATGTCTCAAGTTTTCTGTCATTCATTTCTTAACTGCACATATATGCCTCCAGGCATAGTTTCAAAGTCATTTACATAGCAAACTTGCAATTCAAAGACATAGTGATACACAACAAATCAAACAATTCATGAAGGCTTTAAATTTTCATTACTAGAGCTTCCTTAAGTAACTTCATTCTGTGCTTCCACCCTTGACACAGATCCTTCAATTAATGCATTTTATATACACTACATTTAACAATACTGGTGCGACATGAAAGTTATCCTATATCAGTTTTCAAGAGTCCTTTAATTGATACATCCCATATCAGATTCCAAGAGTCCTGTAATTGATTTCAGTAATTCTTGACAATAGGGGTATTCCATGAGAGCAGCCAGTTTATGATGAGTGGCCAGTGATTTCAATGTCTATTTCATTTCTTTTGATTTTCCAAGTTTAATCGATGGTCAGTTTAAGTTGCAAGGGATCCAGGGACTTGACAATGTTAAACGATTTTGTGATGCTGAATTGGTGATGCTGGTGAGATGCAATGATTCTAGGAATGGCAAAGCACAGAGACAATACCTACTGGCAGCAATGTAAAATTTGTGCCAGTTTCCGGGATTCCTAGAATTGGTGATGTTCTCATTTTGTATGTAAAAAAAAAAGTGAGCCAACTTTCAGGAGATGCTTTTGCATGCTTGCGGTTCCCTTGAGACTCTGCCAAAATAAAAATCCGTGACAAAATGAGAACAATGAGAGTTCAATGAATCAGGGCTTTTAACCCAATGATGATTATGACAGATTCAACATATATCAGTCCATCCAACTTCCGGCCCAAACGTTATACATATCCGTTCTAAAGTGACATCCTGGGGATAGCTTCTCCAATTGGTCCAAAATGTCAGACTTGAAACTCCAGGCAGTTAAACTTGTTTTTCATATATATTTTGTTAAATTCCAAATCTTGCAGATTTATGCACATTCAAAGTCATTGCAATGATTTTTCCAACAGTGCTTTCAAACTCATGTTGCACTTGACATGTCTTCTGGTCAATATTCCTTAATGTTCAGTCCCTCCAGATCTGACCCATCCTGGTGAAGTGGGTGCCATCTTGTAAAATTTCCTTGTGAGCTCCTTAAATCTCCTTAATATGTAAATTCCGGCATGTTCATACAAGTCAAAGGGTCACCAATATGAGTTATCTGGCGGCTGTTAATTAGTGCCCAGCAGTAACTCAATTAGATATGTATGATAATACATATCTGCTTCCTAAAGATCCATTTCAAAAGGTTTAAATCAAGACAGACAAGATGGTTGAAGTTGACAGCTTCAAGACCAGAGATAAAACTAATGCTTTATTTCCAAGATGGCTGACTGTTCCAGTCAGTGACCTCATTTACATACATATTAATTATATACAGGCATGGCCATTGAGCCATGATGATTCCACTGAGGGTCTGTTCCCTGACCCTTTTAACAACCCCAACAATATAAACCATGAGACAAAGACACAATGTGGGACTCTTCCACATTTAGGTGGCACAAGTTTAACTTTAATTGCCCCAAGCCAATTGAGAGCCCAATTCTCTTGTGTCATTGCTTGACCAACCCAAAGCACCCTGATGGGAGGTCCTAAGTTGTCATACCAATAGGGCAATTAGGGCCTCTCTCAGGTGTGCAGGCAAGGGGGTTCAGACAATGACCAGCATGAGACAATTGGGGTTTTTGACTTCTAAAAAGTACAATGGCTATTGTTGAGTTAGACTTCTGAGTTTTAGATAGTTACCCCAGTGCCACCTACCAGTGAGATGAGATCCATAATTAAGATTTAATATGACACAGCCTTAATGAGTGTTAGTTCTGTTAACCAAGATTAGTTATGATTCAATAAACAATGATCAATAACCTGGATCTTACAACGCGGTTGGGAAAAATCAGAAAAATCCATCTTATACCACCTTCTAGTCATCATAGATGGGCATATATGGTACCAAATTAAAGGTTATAATAAGCTCTATTCATTTATGGTCTTAATATGGCAGTATGATGTGATTCATGGGTGAGATTAACAAAAATATGGCATTTTAAAGTCATTTTTTAGGGTAGGACGTAGCGTTATTATCCCTGAGAAACTAGTTACGTGTATAGAGGTGTCTAAAATATCATGAATACAGTCCCATATAATTACTTTCATCATTAGAGGTGATTTTGAAGGTGTTTCTGGAATACCTTTTTGTAATGAGCAACTGATATTCAATACCGCAGCGCCTGCTGAAAATTTGGAAAATTGCAAATACTGCCGTCTTCTCCGTGCAGTTGTGCCTTATATGTACATATTTGGTACTGAATTGTAGGTTTTTACAAGCCTAACTTGTTAATGAAGCCACAATGAGAGTAAGGTATCAAAATAATGTCAATTTACCAAATTTATTACAATATTTTATAAGTTTATGCCAAGGTCGAACAGCCTCGAGAAAATATTTTCATCAATTCTCTGATTTTTCACACTCATAATTTGATATAAAATATATTTATACGAATAATTAGACTGTTTTATTATCCCAAATAGGATAACAAGCACACACTAGTGAACAATATCTCCCATGAAGCCATGTGAAGTATAACAAGAGAGTACCTCTACAACATTTTGCTTGTGCAATATAAATTGTGCCATATGTTGACATAAATAGCAGTTATAGAAAAGAAATTAGCATGGCAGTATCAGGGGTGCTTTTCCTGATGCTTTTATGCTATCAAATTTTTAGAATCAGCCGTTTAACTGACATTTTTGTAAATCAGCGGATTAACCTAAAAACACACAGGTCATATGCCGAAGATTTGCCATTGCGCAACTTCCAGCTAATGAAGTCGGATTGTTGAAAATATTGTTCTGATTATCAAAATCATTATCTTTTTTTGGGATGTGGAAATCAAATCAACAAATCATTTCTTATCCTATAAAACATGATCTTGTGCTGAACCATCACTTACAATCTTTCTTGAAATGCACTACCATGTGATGTTAAAGCCCGAGAGGGGGGGAGGGTACTTTACCGCCTTTTGCATAGAAATGTGGCGCGGCAATTTTGAAAACTGGAACCATTTTAATCCGGAAATCAATGCCAAAACCACAAGTTTACCTGAAATCCTTGAGTAAAAATGTATGCAACCAATTTAATCTTTATGATTTTGATATCGTTAGAATGTCTTTTCAAGCTGATTCTCACAATACCAAACATGTTGCGTTGCAAAAACCGGAACCAAATTAATCAGATATTTGCTAAAAACCCAAAACCCATGTAAGTCCCCCAGGCAAATTCAGAGCTGCCTCTATATATACAACTTCTTATAGTGAGTGACCCGCCTGGGATGTCTGGTTGCCTTTCATTTTGAAGATGTCATAATTTAGTGACCTCAAATTTTAAAGCACAGAGAGAATGAGAATTAAGGTTTAAAGGCTGAAGCTGTCTGCATTCGATATGTGCAGGTCCAGCACCATCATTTCGGTTTTTACCCTCGGCAATGTATACATTGCCGACGGGTATTGTAGTTACTTTGGGAAAATTTGTCCGTCCGGCGGGCGGGCGGGCGTCCGGATAACGGGCGTCCCACTTGTGTATTGGGAGTAATGCCAAAACTATGGAATGTATACTTTTTATTTTTGGGACATTATTATATCTTTTATCCTAGTCGTGCCTTTTAGGGGTTTAATCCACATGAGATGAATACTTTTCTCACAATTATTGAAAAATAAGAAAAAATATTTTTTTGTGTATTGGGTGTCAAGCCAAAACTATGGCATGCATATTCATCATTTTTGGGTAAATATGGTATCTTTTATCCCAGTTGAGCCTTTCATAGGTCTAATCCCCATGACATTAATACTTTTCTCACAATCATTGAAAAATGTAAAAAATTGTTTTTTTTTGTTTCTGTGACAGAGCTAAAAAACTGCAGTACTTTTGACACTGAAATTGGCATATTGTATGTGTTAAATACCCAAGATGTGTTTTTTGTGGGTCTAAATGCTCTGAGAAAGTTGAACGGACGACAATTTACCAAAAATATGAAAAAATACCATTATTTTAAACTTGTATAATTCAGTCAATTTTGAAGTTAAATCTATGAAATTTTCCACTTAGGTGTCTAACTTATGCCTCTTTAAACATCTCTAATCAGTTGGAATGTTGGTCCTATGAATTTTTATAAAAACCCAAAAATTCGAAAAAATGCCAATTTTCCAACATTTCTGCATGAAAAGCCAAATGGTAATGGGTAAGTTAGTTAACTTTAGGTCTTATTGTAGTTAGACACACTATTGACTAATATTCACAGCCATTGCATGAGTTGTTGCAATTTTTTCCATTGAAATGTATGATTGAAAAAAGACAAAAAATCATTGAAATGTCTATTTACTCTCCATTTTCTTCTGATGTCATACCAGTCGTTGACATTTTTTTGTCAAAATAAACCTGACATGTTTCACATCATCATCATGCTGATTTTGAACAATATGAAAACTTTTATTCGCAGCATAGGTCAATATTAACAAAATTAGATAAATATTAAGGATTTTCAGATAATCATATATCAGTAAATATTGGCCCCGGTCAATCAAATTTGCCACAATAATGTCTAAGTTTTACTTTTTCTACATCTCCTCATGAAATATTATCAAGAAGAAATACATAAATTTTATATATAATTATGTGGACTTTCAAAGCATTAATTAAGTATATTCAAAAACATGCATTTGTGTGTTAATATTTTATAATGTTGACACTAAATCTTTTTAAAACTCCCAATTATTATAACTTCATGGTTAATATCTAAACTCAGTGATGTAAATTTTTAGAAGATGAATAAATGTCAGCCCCTTTTATTTAGTTGTTTGCATGAAAATTAAATGTGATTGAATCAGACAGATTGGCTTTTGTTGAATGGAGCACTGGAGAAGTCTTGATTATGTAATGTTATGTCACAGGGTAATTGTCTTCCCTGCTAATCCTTTGACAAGAAATCTTAAACTCTCAATTGTAACTTAATGGTTTAAATCTAACATCAGTTATGTACATTTTAACATATGAAGTACTGTCAGCTTACTTTTATTTTGGTCTTTAATGGAAAACATATAAGACAGACTGGCAATAAGACCGCTATGTATATATAGAGGGTTATCAAAGAAAACTACTTGGCATGCAAACCCAATTTCTGCTAATTTCAGTGTGTAATTTTACACTTCAAGACATTATTGGATAAATCTGTCTTTTAATTCATTTTAAAACTCACTCCAATTGTATTTTTAGCATTTTAAAGAAATATTGTTTAGGGGGTAAAAGTGTCATCATTGGAAGGGGTCCAGTTTTTTTTTGTGAATCAGCCAGGAGACACTATGTCTGTGCTTCATTGTACCCCTCCCCTCCAGCCATTCATGTTATGTAACATTGTGTCACTAATCCTGTCCAGTGACCAAAGCTAGGAACAAAGGAGGACAAAAGCAGTGCACAGCACCCTCAACTTTTTAACAAATTTTCTTTTTTCTTTGAAATATGTCCAGACTGCATTGACACCAACTTTGTAGTCTTTTATTGAACAAATAAAGAAATTTCCAATTTTAATAAAAGATTTAGGCCAACTAGAAGCTGAGATATGACTTTTTGTAGCCCATACAGGCTGTACACAGAGTTGGGACTTGTTTCTCTTGTTTTGTTTTTCTTTACAGCTATTGTTATTCTCCAAAGTTTGACCAGCATTTAACCTTTGTATTAACTAGCAACGTGCTTAGTCTTAAAAGATATATATATATACTGGCATAAACCTTGTTTTAGTGTTACTATTTACAATGGTTTTGGTTGGAGACATCTTATCTATAATTTATGTTTTTAGACCCATATTCCATATTTGTAATTTATGATAAGAATAGCTAAGAATAGATAGACTAGATAGATGGATGGATAGATAGATAGATAGATAGATAGATAGATAGATAGATAGATAGATAGAAAGATAGAGATTGATAGAAAGATAGATAGATAGATAGATAGATAGATAGATAGATAGATAGATAGATAGAGAGATAGATAGATAGATAGATAGATAGATAGATAGACACATGTAGATATATATATATATATATATATATATATAGATAGATAGATGCATACATAGATGGATAGATTATTAGAGTAATTTTAATCCTGTACAATTTCTAAAGCTTTACAATGATTCAAGATTCCTATACGTGGATGTATCACAAAATCCAATCATCAACTGGAATTATTCTTTTTTCTCAAATTATTATTTTTACAAAAAGCACAAAATCAGCCAGAGGCCTACTTGCCCGGATCACATGATCCAGATTTCATTTTGACTAGTAGATATATCATTTCAAGTTTCATCTCTTGGTAACCATTGATTTTCAGTGATGTTTCATTGGACCCCCCCCCCCCCCTCATCACAGTGGCACACTTCTGAGGTGTGAAGTATGCCACCCTCCATTCTTTTGTCAGGTTACGTAATGGCATTGCATAAGGTGATTAAAAGATTGGGGTAGAGCAGACGATAGCCAATTGATATGGGTGTTAAGCAGCTGAGGAGGGGGACTAAGGAAGCCCCTTTAACCCCTTTAAGGGGAATGTCTGCAAGGATAATGTAATTTAACTGAAATTGTTACAACATCCAACAATTTACATGGCTACATTCTAAAATGGATCCAGGATCAAGATGATGTAGAACTGAAGTCAATGACACTGTTTGATTAGATATAAGATTTACAGACAGAAATTTATTGAACTGATAGATATCTAATTTTTGTTCAAACAATAGCTACCCTTATTGCTATTCAGTTTTATGCAGTTTAAATAAAATAGTAATTTTATCTTTTCTGCAGGAATTATGACACATCTTAATAGAAAAACTGATAATTGGATTGATCAAACTACCAAAAATCTATCTATCTATCTATCTATCTATCTATCTATCTATCTATCTATCTATCTATCTATCTATCTATCTAAACAGTCCCCTACATGTCCTGATCGTTTTCTGACTGTCTTTATCTCAATTGTTGTCCATTTCTAGCTGTCTTTTTAATGGTTATTACCTGTCTATTGTGCACTGCATTGCTTTATTTTCCTGTCTGTCACCACTGTATATTACATTCAGACAAAAATAAGTTTGATAAAAAACCAACTTTCTATGTTGGAGGGCCTTTAAGCAGTTGCTGCTGGTCCATCCGATATATTTTTGTATAATGTTTTAAGGACTTTATTATAATAAATTTATATTGACATTTTTAAAAATTAAATTTATATTGACATTTTTAAAATTATCTTTTACTTGAAAATCTAAACTGATATTGGACACTCTTTAAAAACATCGGACATTTACAAGTTTAATCACTAGAACTGGGACCAGTATTGTAATAATAACATTATACTTAACCTTGTTTTTAGCTTTCTGTAGATTAGTGTAGACTTTGATTTTGCTTTGTATTGCGATATTGATGACACATGTATCTTTTTTGATATTCGGTTTGTCATAATAAAAGTTTATATATCTAAAATGGTAGTGGAAGAGGGGACGAATTACTGTGGGTAATCCATGCCGGATAATATTGTTCTTAATATTGTCACCGAAACCAGTCATCTTCTTGACTTCATTTATTTTTAAATTTTATTTCTCAAATTGTTTGTTCACAAAAAGGCACAGATTTTGCCAAAGGCCACCAATAGGCATAGTGGAATACTTGCCTGAATTTCATTATCCAGATTATACCAAATTATACCACTTCTACAGTAAAATGTAATGTCTTGCTAACCATTGATTTTCAGTTCATTTGATCTTGTGCCACACTTTTTGACTCCTTGCCCAAATTTTAACTGTTTCCCCTCTTTTTCTGGGGGGGACCCATCCTGCAAGCTGATTGCATGTGGATTTTGAATTCCCGCCAATACAAAATGGCAGACAGGAAACATTTACATTATTTTGCTCACAGCTCTTGGCCATTCAATGAAAGTTTTTCAACGGGAATTTCATGTTCATGAGGATATTAGAGTACCCAGTGGGGTCCTGCCTCAATGTATCCCACTGTCTTGAGAATAGCTGCTGAGTAGCCGAGGGTATGCTGCCGCGCAGCCTATGTTTTCTTAAACTCCAACACCCTTATACCTTGATTTTCTACTGAAAAATCTAGAATGTTTGTCAAAGAAGTTCTAAAAAATGTTGAGGCCCGTGGCCTGTATCATGGGCAAATGAAATGATTTCCAGCAGCTATTGTTTCATAATACATGTGGAGATTGGTGAATTTCTGACTTTGGTTGCTGATTGATGAGTGGTGGTTGCATTGATAGAACATGATGGAGACATTCTGTCAAAGCCATTCATGATCTTGAAGATTTGTATGAGGTCTACTCTTTGGGGTTTTTATTGCAATGATGGCAATTGGTAATCTTCAGATGTTGATTTATCAGTACAGCAGATGCACTAGCACTAGCTGGCATAGGTACACGGCGGGTGGAATTTTTATTTGGGGGGAGCGACATTTGCCCGAATTTCACGATCCAGATTTTATTACATGTCAAATGAAAGAGCTTGAAAACTGCTGATTTCTAATAATATTTATTTGATCATCTGCCCGGATTTTTAGCCTCCTTGCCTGGAAATGGTTTTGTAACCTTTCTCTGTGTTGCGTCCGCTTGACTTTTTCCAGAATAAACCAGCACACTCCAATTTCCAAATGGATTTGATGAGGTTGTGGCAATCTGACGTTGACTTCATTTCAGAAGGTGTACTTGATGATACATCTGGTAGATGTAATCTACTATATTAAAATGATAGCGTACGGGATTTATCTGAAGTTATACTCAATGCCTAATCTTCTAATTCACCCTGTGTCTTCCTGGGCCTACTAAGGCAGAACTCTCCCCTTTTCAGGTCCATCCAAGTCTTCTAAATATCGCTACTCATATGAAATACATTTTTTGCGCAGCAGACAATAAGCAACCATGAGGTGCACACAAATGCCACGCCCCTCTTTAGGGCCAACATAAAAAGCAGGCTGGCAGAAGCAGGTGATCAGTAGCAGATCCCATATCTCATTTTTTATAAACGAAAGTTTCCTCCAATGGTCTGAGGTCCTTTTAATGCATTATTTAATGTTCAATAACTGTCCAACAAATTTATTCTAAAATGTTTGCCCACTTTCATTGTCTTCAATTACAACTACGGGTATTTCAAACTATTGATTAAGCAATGGCAAACATTACTGAGCATAACTATCATAAAAGTCTCCATCTGTCTTTTATTTCATTCTCTCACTCAATTTCAGCCCGGACTCTATCTATCTATCTATCTATCTACCTATCTATCTACTTAAATCTATCTACTTAAATCTATCTCTATACATCTCTCTATCTATTCTATCTGCGTCTATTTATTTTATTATGTTCTATTTTTTCCTTCCAATCTACGGGCGACTTACTATATAAGTTAAATATTAGAGGCACAAATCTTCTAGGAAACATTTTTAAGTTAGTTTTGGCAAATTAAGGAACCACAATAGTTGACTAGATGTGGGATTTTGTATGTTTGGTCATAGGTTCAGATCCAGGGCAATGACTGATGATTATGTAACAGTGAGCAATTAATCCACATGCAAATCACGTTATTGTTTATTATTATTATTATGCTATTATGTAATGTCAACAATCTAACGTAGACTTAAATTTGGCAGCCTTCAGTATTGTCTGCCTTTTACCATTGAGATGATTATTGATCAATCTATCAATATTAGGCTATTTATCTATTAAATATTTCTATCTATCTATCTATCTATCTATCTATCTATCTATCTATCTATCTGTCTACATTGTATCTATTATATTTTTTTTTCTCTCTATTATTCTACATTTATCTGTCTTTCAACATATCTGTCTTCCTAATTTTTTGAAACAGTTACATAACTTTATACATTGGAAATGAAATAAAGATAAAAGTTATGGTAACACAGTGAATCCTGAAACTTTGAAGTGCTGCGCGCATTTCATGGCAGTACCATTTACATCTCTTATATTAAAATGATAACGTACGGGATTGATCTCAGGTTGTACTCAATGCCTGATGTTCTCATTTACAATAAAGCTTCCTTGACCTTCTACGGCAGAACTCTCCCCTTTTCAATGCTGTTGCATTCCTCTAAATATGCAAATTACTGATAATTACTATTAAGCTGATTCATGTACAATACACAAGAGGGCAGCAGCTGCAAGGTCTCTACCAGTTGTCCATTTTCTTCTGCTGTGTTCTTTTCTATTCCAATCTGCATCTATGCGTCATCTGCAACTAATTCATCAATGCAATACATTTTTATGCTAAACAAAATACATGTATCTATCTATCTTTTTATACGTTCTTTCCATCCAATCTACGGCTTACTTGCTTTGCTATTATCTCATACTATAAATTCATGGACCCCTCAATCTACCCCTCCCAAACTACTGACTGCTCAGTTAAGAAAACCTGCATGCACCTTACCTATATTTTGGTGTGTGTAATAACATTCACAGAAATTGAAGTGATGCTTTTGCTATATTCGTCCTTCTCCTCTCATGTCTTCACGGGTGTTATGCTAGTATAATATAATATAATAAGTTACTGAGAGCAGGTTTTAAAAACCTCTTTTCTCAGATCGTTACTGTTGATATAGTTCTTCCGTATGGGGGTTAGTCAATGGTGCGTTGTGTATATACAGTTAAATATTTGGAAACAGACGCCTGGTAATTCACTTGAGGATTTTGATCATTTTCCTAATAGCAAAAACCCGATTAGCCCGGATGGCCGCCGAAACTGCCAAAAATAGGTAAACTGGTCTTATCAGAACATCCCGGCTGCCGAGGCTGCCTTTAGGATGCAAGTATAAGCTCAGGTAAACGGGTGACGACTAGGAGGGAGCATCGCTTGACGGCGGTGGTAGGGTGGACCTTGACCCTTGTTGAGACTGCGGCTGCAGGTAACGCTCAATTCTGACAGGATACTGTAGGAAATCTGCTGAAGGCCACCTCAAGTCTCCAAGGTCTTGGTCCAGTTGCCCCCGTATAGCTGACTGACAACAGTCTCCTTTGAAGCAGGCGAGCGAGCGAGGCTGCAGACTGATGAAATTCACATCGAATTGGGTATCAAATTGGAATTTAGGTCAATAGAACAGCTGCCTCTAAAGTCCACGCTGTTGTCGCTAAGGTCCGCGCTTAGCAGAACTCAGCAGAACAGGACTTGGAAGCTTCAAAAATGCATGACATTGTGTGCAAGGACGTGAAATAGAACAACTTCAGTGACATGTTGAAGCCTGCTCGCTAACGCTCGCAACTGATTTAGTAGGCTACTGTAGCCTGCCCGTATAGAACTCTGGACACGACTCCCTCCACTTTTGGTAGGTCCTGTGAGATGATCCTTAGTCAGGAGCCAGTGTCTCCAAGACTAGATTTAGGCTGCAAAGAGAAGCATTGCTGAGTCTCTAGATTCTCAGTGACAACACAGGTCGTTTGACCAGCTACAGCTGACACTGCATTGACTGCAACCAGCTAAAAGATACCCCTAAAAATACTGCCAGAATTTTAGACGTCTTCATGGCATCTTTGTCCATGGAATTATGAGGGGACTGAGGTGTGTGTTTCTCATGAGAGTCATGTGACAGGAGCAAAGTATAGGCTACAGGGAGTTGAAGGCCTCTCTCCTTGTTGAGGATGGATGGTGTTGGTTGATTATGATTGCTTATTTTCCCGTAAGTCGATGCCAATCCTCCTCCCTCTCTAAAATATTAACTCAGGCCAAAGTGGATGAAAGTTAAGTAGCTTTCAGATGTTCCCTTGCCACTGAGTTTGTACCTCTCTGGGAGGTATGTTCTTTGAACCTGTTCTTACCTGTCTCTCCAATATATGTGTGATGATAATTCTTACATTTTACTTGACAAGCAAGACCACATTGGTTCTCTTTGGGCATAACATCTTTTGGATTTACTGGGAGACAAACCCGGGTTTGTGATACAATGTATTTCTTGATTGTAAGTTCCTGAAAGTGACAGGCCCCAGTGTATTATGTTGTATTGCATATACCATCTGACAAGTAATGCAATGCTGGCACGAAATTTGTGGTGTGCGTTCCACAATGATACAGCTCAGGGCAGCCATAGTGCAGCGCCAATAGGCAGAGACGAGGGGCACATTGCCCGAGGTTCCCATGCCATAGCATTCACCCGTGTTGGTGACCGCCGTATGGTGATGAGTGATTAAGAAGACTGTGAGTCTGGCACATACCCTACAGAAGACTATGAGTCTGGCACATACCCTACTAATTCAGGTCTTTCAGTTGCTCCAGCACAGAACACTGGATACAACCTGCCTCCATTGATGTCCCATGGGCTCAGACCAAATTGAGTTCCAAGAGTGGGAGTCGAACCCACGACCTCACAGCCAAATAAGCGCCTTCAACATGTTGGCTTCATACACTCTGGTCAGAATGGAGGCATCATCATTCATCACAATTTCGGTGTCAAAGAAGGGGACGAAACCACGTGCGGCCCTACCAATCATTGAGAGACATGATATATACAGTGTAAGGGCTAGTGAATGGCTTCAGTGCACCTATATACTAGCATATGACAAATCAAAGAAATTCCCTGGACATGTGTGCATTGTTGTATTTGTCAGAGATTTTATCAAATTTGATAGTGACTATGAAAAACATTTTCTCAAAATTCGCAGTTATTGTTGGGTGTTATTGGTTTTGGAAGTTGAGGATTCTTTTCTATTATCATCTTGTGTCCAACTGCTGAAATCACACATTGTAATAAACAATACATCTATAACAGTTTGTGATCACTGCTATTGACATATGGCAATTGAAATTTGTCATGTGATTTTGGAATGGGCTCCCACCAGAAATGTATCTCTTCATATGCAAATACTGGAATAGAGAAAATTATTAGCATGTCACTAAATTATCAAAATAAGTGAGATGTCCAAGGTCAGCTATTACATGTACATATATCTGTATGGTATTAGCAAAATGGTAATGTCTCTGCAATCTCCAAATTCAAGTTGCATATGCTTGTATTATTGGTATTCATGCGCATGGATGAAACAGTTTTTCTCAAACGCTTCCGCATTTAAGGTTAACCATGACTGGTGAAACTGAAGAGCCTAGGGCTGTTCTATGCTATTGTTTATAAACGATTCCATTGTAAACAAAATAGGTGATATCTGGGCAGAATGACCGCAGTGACATTGGTTGGTTGATGTGGTGGATGATCCTGTTATTTTTAACCTGATGACCCGGAAGGCTTCATCTTCATGGAATGCTAGTGAATAGCAGCCCAACTTGTGCCGGGGGCAGTTTTTTGTAGACATAACAACTGTCTCAACTTTTGGGTTTTCAGTCACTCTTAAAACTACATTGCCAATTAGTATGTATCTTTCATATGAGAATATAGCTTAGTAGTTGTTACTGAATGATGCACACGACAGTTAGACAGGATTAGAAATTTACAAAATAAGACAGGTTTAAAAAGTCCTGAATTTCCAAGATACTCTCACAGAATGGAATATATATATAATGCTCCAAAGAAATTCCTATTGCTGATATTATGATTAGATAATTTAATGGATTAATAATTTCTTATCATTCAAATAGTAGATATCACACATCATCCATCATCCATCCGATTTCATTTCATTCAATTTCAAGGGTGTCCAACTTACGAGTGCAAACTGCAAAGGTTCTATGGGCACCCATCAACATCTCATGTACTATAAATTAATTATGTCCAATGTACTTAAATGAAATATCGATGTTGAAAAATAAATTACTAATTATTAATTCAGTTTATATTGTTAAATTTACTAAATATTTTTGGATATTCAAATTTTGAGTATGAAAAATCAGAGAATTGATGAAATATTTTCTCGAGGCTGTCCGACCTTGGCATAAACTTATAAAATATTGTAATAAATTTGGTAAATTGACATTATTTTGACACCTTACTCTCATTGTGGCTTCATTAACAAGTTAGGCTTGTAAAAACCTACAATTCAGTACCAAATATGTACATACAAGGCACAACTGCATGGAGAAGACGGCAATATTTGCAATTTTCCAAATTTTCAGCAGGCGCTGCGGTATAGAATATCAGTTGCTCATTACAAAAAAGTATTCCAGAAACACCTTCAAAATCACCTCTAATGATGAAAGTAATTATATGGGACTGTATTCATGATATTTTAGACACCTCTATACATGTAATTAGTTTCTCAGGGATAATAACGCTACATCCTACCCTAAAAAATGACTTTAAAATGCCATATTTTTGTTAATCTCACCCATGAATCACACCATACTGCCATATTAAGACCATAAATGAATAGAGCTTATTATAACCTTTAATTTGGTACCATATATGCCCATCTATGATGACTAGAAGTTGGTATAAGATGGATTTTTCTGATTTTTCCCAACCGCGTGAATCGCGTCGACCTTCCGATCATAAAGTGGCTCTAAAATCTCAATCCACCACTCGGGAAACTTAAGAATTTAGGTTCCAGACACCTGAAGGTTAGGTCTATCCAAAAATTATAACAAGACACTTGGTCACTCCGAGCAATTAAATGACCCCAGGCTCTTGGACTATTTGTGGAGGCATGAATTCTCATCGGATGAAAGGGAAACAAAGTGAGTCATATAGGCCGATATGCGAGGCATGTGGGATAAAAATAGCAGCCCATTTTCTTCGCTGTAGTCGGAGTTAGGTATGGGTCAAAGTCTTTGATAAGTAAGTGAACCACCCTTCCCTATGTTTTAACATTGGGCCTGCGTTTCACTTACTTATCAAAGACTTTGACCCATACCTAACTCCAACTACAGCAAAGAAAATTGGCTGCTATTTTTATCCCACATGCCTCACATATCGGCCTTTATGACCCAAAATGTTTTCCTCTCATCGGATGAGAATTCGTCCTTCCAGAAGCATTTTGGTTAAGGATGTTTAACATTGATGCAATGGCACAATATCATGCGTTTCACTTACTTACAGGCGGCACTGTAGGTGGCACATCTCTGAAACTTTCCTATTATCTTTCCCATATATAGAGTATAATACAGAAAATAATTCAGGAATAGGTTCAGCTTACTTTAGGTTCCTCTGAATTTTGAATATTATTCTGTCTGTAATAATATTCAAAATAGAGGAACCTAAAGTAAGCTGAGATTAGTCCTGAATTATTTTCTGTATCATATTCTACAGATATGAAAGATTATAGGAAAGTTTCAGAGATGTGCCACCTATACCTCTTGCAATCCAGTTAATTTTGTTTTTGACATAACACAAATATATAATATTTTTCGAAAATGTATTTTTAAAAAACGAGGCTGAACACATCTCCAATTTACCGCTATTATTTGACAATACATATGTAGAATATACCTGAGAAGTTTAAAAGCTGTGTCTATGATACCTTTTTGCAGAAGGTCTACTCAACAGTTGCATTGCTGTTACAGACAGAATAATATTCAAATTCTGAGGAACCAAAAGTAAGCTGAACATATTCCTGAATTTTTTTCCGTATTATGCCCTATGGATGTGAAAGATAATAGGAAACTTTCAGGGATGTGTCACTTGTACCTCTTGAGTTCCAGCTAGTTTTGTTTTTTACATACTGAAAAATATACAATATTTTTCAAAAATTTATATTAAAAAAACGAGGCTGAACACATCCCCAATTTTCAACTATTATTTGACCATACATATGGCCTGGTGCAAATAAGAGCGTGACATGAGGGTGAAAAATAAAGGTGTTGATTTCGCATGGAATCATGGTGCATTTTAAAGCACATATTTGTGGCAATAAGTAAGCAAAAATTCAGCGTTAAGTAACCATTTCCAACAGAGATATTGAGATTTTTTCAGTGAAAGACACAATTATTTAAAATTTAAATCTGTTTTGATTAAGTTCTGTCATAAGCATCGTATAAGTCATACCTAATCAATTTCTGATTCTGTTTGCCATGTATGACATGCATGCATATTTGCGTGAAGCACACAACTGTTTAAATTGTTCCTAATTTTCAAGACTGCCATTTTTCACTAAGATTCGTCCAGTTTTAAAACCAGATAAAATTTAACATTTTCTAAACAAAGATTTACATATTTCTATCTGATAAAGATGGTCATAAATTGCTCTGTATACAGAGCTTAGTGTACAGTTCAAATTTCTGATAGATACAGCCATTAGTCTTGAAGATATTACATGTTGACATTGCATTGAAACTTCAGTTTTAGGCGTTAGGGTCGGGACACCTGATGGATATGTACCAAAAACTTTTAGCTGAACAGCTCATTAAATCATATATTAGAATAATATTAATATACATGAAATTGAATATTATAAAGGGTTTACAGTGGTCCCTGCGTTATAAGATTGCCCCTTCTGCAGTCATAAAATGGTCTTTTGTGTGGTGAAGAATTTCACTAAAAATACTACTACAGACGTGCGGGAGGAAAGTGGTCAAATAAGATATATTGTAAGTCGGTTTTACAACAGGGGGTCTTATAATGCAGGTGCCACTGGAATCTTCAAAGAGGACAACTGAGCCAACATGAACAGATTTTCATATTACCAGATTCTTATTATACAAATTCCTCTATTACTTTTATTTGACCATTTTCTTTAATTTTGTAGCACATCTCCACGCTCCATCAGCAATGTTACATGATAATAGACACATTGCATAAAGACATTCTGTTTTCTGAGTGGAACACCCATTTATAGGTACTTGCACAGAAAGATACAGGACAGCTATGCTTTATTGTAACCACAAGCACAGCCTGCCACGGACACTTTCCATAGAACTAATCTTGTATAACCAAGACTGATTTGAGGTTCTGCTAATGTCACTATTTACAATTTTACATGTATAGTAGGCCTACATATAGTAGATACAGATAACTATAGTACATCTAGTAAAGAGAAAATTATTGAATATCATGCACCACAGTCAGGTGATTTCCAGTGCTGAACACCAAAGAACTAGAGAGATCACACATGTATAGCAATGGCAGCTCAGCTCAGGTCTGTAGCAATAACTGTATCGTTAGTACCATCAACCATGAGTTAGAACAATTGGTTCACCGTATGAGGTTTAACAGCTTCGTACATATCCATCATGTTCAGGTTCAGTGTCAGAAGCCTACCTATTGACATAATGATGAGGAAAATGGCAGTGGTGTTGGTGTTGGGACATTTGAACATTATGCCCACCTATATATCATACATGTAGTCGTAATTAAATTTTACATTTCATCGTATTTTTTGTGTGGAATTCGGGTCAGTTTGAAAAGGCTTTTCTAAATTTACTTCTTTTGTATAAAGTCAAGCTAAATCCTGTGAACTGGGTGCTGTATTCAGCTACAAGAGACAATTCACCCAGCAGCCAGTGACTAGTTGCACATTTAAGTCACCTTGATAGGCTTAAATATCGTTCCTTAGTTAATTTTAAACTTTTGATAGCTTGTTAATTCATTAAAGAATGTTATTTTATAACTTTGAAGTATATTACTGTTACTCTTTTTTTACCCCACTCCTGCAGGTCCAAAAAAATTCTAGAGCCCTATTGGCCCTTTGTGCCATCTGAAATTAGAAAGAGGACCCGAGGAGTTTGTCATAGCCCCTCGTCAATGGCAAGCAGTAAAAAGAATCATGAGTTGAAAGCTAGAAAGTTTCAGGTCACATATGGGTGCAAAACAGAAGGTGTTAGGGTCGGGACAGAGGTGTTAGGGTTGGGACAAGCAACAGTTTTAAACATCAGCTGAAAATCCAAAAATGCAGGAGCATCCATTTTAGTCCTAACCAATTGAGTCACCGAAGAGGAAAAATGTTGCAGTAACAAGGTACATGTAGCCTTTCTGTGTGTGACTGGATGCCTCATCAAACTTAGTGTTAGGGTCGGGACAACTTCTACAGAGCAAGAAAGTATGATGTAAGGAAGCAGCTATGACATGTGTTCAGGGAAATGAGGTATATTATGCAGTAGAGGGGTGCTCAACCTAAGCTGGGAGGGTTCATACTACACATAATGCAAAGAACCACATGTACACATAGTTGTTGCACAGAAATTGCTAAAATTCGAATTTTTGGCTTCATTGGCAACTTTGGAGTCCCATAGACACTATTTGACAGGTACACCGAGTATCAAGATGCAATTGATAGTCACAGAACCAGAACTCCCATGGCCACAGTTAAGCATACTTTCAATTGACAAAATTGATCAAATTATTTCCTATATGAGGGGTTAAACATTGCTCAAAATATGCATGTCACGCAAAAATACTCAAAAATGGCCATTTTCTGGAATTTCAAGATATCAGATATCTGGAACCAATGCTCCGATTGTCCTAAAATTTGAAAGGTTTATTGACACAGTAGTTTTCTGCACAACAAAGTGATAAAGGATGCCACACATTTATTTTCTGTGGTTTTATAGCAGATACAATGCCGGCTTCACCTAAAAGACACAAAAATATGCACCAGGCCATATGTAGAATATATCCTAGGAATTTTGTATCTATACCCGGAATACCTATAGGAGATTTGAATTTTTTTGTGGTGAACATTGATTTTTGAGGGGGGAATTTAACAAGACCACGGTTGCATTATCGTTTTAGCAAAACAATAAATGTCTACCAAAGATTCTTTTCCATAGTCCAGATAGTGTAGATCCCGAATTTCAAAGCTCAAGGTTGAGTATTAAGTGATTTATTGAGCAAACAATGTAATTGTGGTAAAAACGATGCCTGAAAAACTGGTAAATTGAGCAATTTTCAAACCTCAGCCAAATCATGAAAAATTGACCAATTGAGCTGAAATTTTCAGGAAGTTCATCCTTTGAGACATCAAACAACATATAATTTTTTCTGCCAATTCGCAGACGGGGTGGTGGAAGCCACTTGTTGATCTGACATGGAATGACCCACTTGTTATTTCTGTAATTTTTTATTGCAAAAGTAATTTTGTTTAATTTTTGACGTTTCCTTAATGATAGCTAGTCTCCTGATTTTCCTTTTGCAGAGGCCAAACTTCTTGTTCCGAAAGACCAAGTGAAAGACCAGACTTTATTTTTGTGCCAAATCCAACAAAGTGCCCTACGAAGGACCATGTTTCCTGTTGGAGATCTCTTGAAGACTCAGGTCAAAGAAATCGCCAAGGAAATTGGATTGCAAAGGATATCTGGCAAAAAGGAGGTTTGTATGAGGTTACATTAATTCTTTGTAGATCTTTGCATTTGTTAAATCAATAAATTTTCATCTTGATCTTATTTTGTTATTTTCCAGAGCATGGGAATATGCTTCATTGGCTCAAGGTATTTCCATGACTTTATTGAAGAGGTAAACTTATTTGCTTTGTGCTTATTTTCCAACATGAATATTTTGTGAAATATTTCATTTTAAAAATGTCCTAGTTATTTTGAATTCATAAATTCAATCTGACAGGAACTCTTCTGAAAAGGTATATTGAGTTTTTTCATACTTTTTCACTCGATACAGTATTTGTTAAAGTTGCCCTGAATGATATAACCCTTTGCCAAATATTGGTGGTTTCATACACAGTATAATATAAACTTGTGATAAATAGTGTTTTTTACTAATTTGTTGGAGTGTTTCTTTGATTACATAAATTATTTAGTTATTTTATGTGATTTTTCAAGATAGTTTCTCCATCCTCCAGCACATCTATTGTTGATGACGTCACAATGACTATTGTTAAAAATATATAGCTATAAGTTAACTAATTTTAACAATTGTGATGACGTCACAAAGTTGTTTCAACTCAAGATTAGTCTTTTTTTCCGTGCGTACCCGAAATAAATCTAGGGGTCATTTAGGACATGTTGGGGATTAATTCAGCAAGAAAATGTAACTCCAGAGCAAAGGAAATTTACACGCTAAGCTACATGTCCATAATACACCAATAAATGAGAAAATTGGAAAAACTTTTGGTGGAATCCAAACCTATCATTCAGAGTAACTTTAACTGCCCAATCAGACTCTAAATACACAAACATAAAATATCAGGTGTAGGCTATGTATTAATCAGAAATACTGTTATTATTCAATATAATTATTTACTTTTCCAGTACATTGAGCCAAAGTGTGGAAAGTTCATCAATATAGACACCGGGAAAGTTATGGGAGAACATAAAGGTGAGAATTTGTTTAATCAAAATGAAGCTAGAAACTAGTAGACGGCCACCGCAGAGCGGTGACAAAACTTCACCTATACTGCAGTACCAGTAACTCGAAAGTGACACAAGCGGATGAGCAAGTAAAAAGTATTTGGAAAAGGAATCAGGAATCCATGCAAGTATGCAAAGAAAAACACATAGACCAGTACATGAACCAATACATGACTTAGTACATGGACCATCGGCCATGCACCAGTAAATGCACCAGTACATGCACCAAGTACATGCACCAATACCCCACAATGTTTACAATACCACATGAAAAAGCAGTGGATATATATCCCATCTGGTATTATCAGTTATACCCTGCTTGTTTGGAGGATACGGGAATATACACCATGAAGGACTCCATACACCACGAAGCCGAAGGCTGAGTGGTGTATGGAGGCCTGAGTGGTGTATATTCCCGTATCCTCCAAAATCAAGCAGGGTGTAACGGTTTTATCCTCAGACTTCTTGTTTTATTGATGCCAATAAGTTATCTTGCAATCTGAGTCAGAAATGTCTTTCAGTTACAAAGCAACAGAATTGTGACGTCACCACCTGGATGATGTCACAATAGCTCTAATTCAATGGTATTGTGACGTCATGACTATTGTTGCGGCCTTGGTGACGTCATAAAAAATCCTCAGGTTGCAATTGTGACATGTAATGATTGTTTATTGGTGGGGCTTCGGCCCCACCTATTTGTTTCACCAAATCAAGCGATTTTGCACACTAACAACCTTCCCTATTTGCTCACGAAGGTTGCCGATTGCATTCGTCCATTTCCGCTAGTTTTATTCTGAAACACGCCTGCTGATTTGTTGGAAATTACTACAACACAGGGGGCGCCAGCTGAACTGCCTCGTGGCGTCCTCTATTGACTGGGATGTGGGTGCATTCAATTGGGGAACTCAAGTGACGTAAAAATACTGTGTGCTTTCATCAAGGCACACCGACAAAGACGCAGACCTACGGACGTCGTCTTTGCATGAAATCTTGTGAAACAGTCGACAGTGGAAACCAATAAATTAATAACAATAGTTATTCAATCCCGAAACTGTCAAAACAATAGAACATTGACGAAAGTAAGTCGACCTGTCACTTCGACCGCTGAAACGATAAATTCGCCAAATCAAGTTCACCCCGAATGACAACAAACTGATCGTCGTTCCAGACGTGATGTTGCTTTAGAAAGCGAATTTCTACACAGTGCAGCCCTCAGAAATGGAAAACTTGGTCCAATTTCGTTCATCAAGCCTTGCTGAACGACCAAGCATGTTGTGCAGTGTTTGCATGCTGTAATTATTGCATCGACAGTCCACAAAGATGCGATGGTACTTGCAATACACATAGGTAAATGAACAGTATGATTACCAGGATTCCGAGTGAAAAGTTTTTATTGATTTTCGGCAGATTGAATCGCATTTGCAGAGACAACTACTTTAATTGGCTTAATTCAAGCTGGCTGGAAGAAAAGTCTGCCATCTTTGGGGCTCTCTATATTGGTGAGACTTTCTTGACATGTCTGACAGAGTTGAAACTGAACTTATAACACAGCGCCACTTGCTAGAGACAGATTTTTAAGGGTATATATATTATGTATAAATAGATACGTAGGTCTGTGTCCAAATATATATCCAATTTCAAAGTTACATAAGTAAAGGCTAAAACACAATTATACGTACACAAAAGTCTATTGTCTAAATAAATTTGACAAAATTCTATTTTTTACTCTCATATTGTTTAGCAACTTCATAAAAACTTATTACTACCTGTTCATGTTCTCAATTAATATGTCCACGATTTGTTACTGTTTCTCATAAAAAGAATGCTTCAAGAAAATACATTTTGTCATGTCTCATTCACCTCTACACGATTCAACCCCCTAGCCTGTCCCTACCGGACCACCCTTCTCCTTTAGGTGAAGAACTTGACCTGTATACCCTGTCTCACGAGTACCTGGATCTATTGAGATCGTGACGTTACCATTATATTTACAAAAGAGTATGAAAGCTGTTTGAGAAAAGAACCTGACCTTGTCATGGATTTCCCTTGCTTGAGAACAACTGTGCAGTTGTCATCATTTGATAATAGCCCTACCTTATTTTATGGAGTTTTATGTATCTGATGAACTGTCAAAATATCTTTTATCTACTTGTAACAAGCATTACAGACTAATTAGCAACACAAGGGAAGGTGTTAGGACCGTCTCTTGTGACCAACTTGACGCCACGATCTATTTATAGCTCAACTAATATTATGACGTCATGACAACCCACCAGGTTGCAACATGCAGGGGGGAACTCTCAAGAAATTTGAGTTGCTGCATGCACTGGTGTACAGAGCAGGGGGTAGCTAGGTCAACTCACCATTGCTTCGCAACTCACCATTGTTTGGCAACTTTTTGACTTTACAGTACAATAATTTTGCATTGAAGCATGCAAATGCATGTTTAATTGATCAGAAATGTGAAATGAATAGTTTTTAACATCTTTCATTGCTTCACCATTGTTATTCTGCTTTGGTGATGTCACAATGGATGGTCATGTGACCAAAAATGGGATTTTTAAGGGGAGGTATATGTGAGAAATTACCGAAATTTCAGTAAGGTACACAAATTCAGTTTGTTTCATATATTCGACCTACACGAACTTGGGCACCCAGTGCAAACTTCGTTTATGTCAAAATATGTCTCTTTTATCACTTAAAACAATGTCAAATACAACATCATCAACACACTTTAGAAGTGAAAGAGCAGCGATGTGTCATTTCAAAGGTGTACACACAACAAAGCAGTTGCCATGGCAGCACAGTATTTACTTTGGTGAAACATGACAATGATTACTGAATCTCTGCAAAATATCATGCCTGTAGCTTCATTAGTGTTGGAGAAATAGCCACTGATAGGCCTCTTTGTTTTCATTGATAAATTGCCTATAATGACGTTACGTCACAATTTTGCCATTTTCGGCTATGTGCAAAAAACCGCTTTTACCCTGCACTGGACGTGAAAAATCTTGACCACTGTTCAACCTAGGAACTCATGGGATACATCAACGGAATCCTTAAAAAAATGTCTTCATATTTACAAAACAAATTTTGACATTTTTTGTTGTGTAACAAAATTATTTGATATTGCAGCCATAAAAACACGCATTTTTCCCCCCAAAAATGACTTTTGTCTACCTTACCCCAATTCCTGACACTATTAAAAGGAATATCAAAAATCCGCTCAGTAAATATGTTCATTTGGCTTTTCTTCTGTCATCAATTTTTTCAAAAATTTTACCATGTCTGTAACTTCAGAAATTTCACATCCTGTGAGCAGTAAAAATCAGCCTTTTTTTCCACCTTTTAAACTGGTTACCATGGCAACCATTCATGACAAAAATGCAAAATTACCTGAAATTATCTAATTTAGTTAAAACCTATCTTTTAATACCAAATATGAACCATTATTCTAAAAATTCCAAAAAAAGTGCCCTTGTCACCCATACCTCCCATTAAAGTTTTTGTCTTTTTGCTTGACTTTGAAAAATAAAAACCATGTTTTAAGCGCATAATTTTAAGACAACTTGAAAAAAATTAACCAGGAACCTTCACAAGGGTTCAAATAACTTGACTGGCTATTTGATTCAGCCAGACAGTGATTAATTGTGGGCTGAATTCACTTTTTATAAGAAAAGTTGCCAAACATGGTGACCCCAAAAAAGGGCAGGATTTTCCAACAAATCATCTCCTGTAGGATAACCATTGCACATATTATTTTTCAAATTGCATGCTAAAGTTGATGATTTGGTAGAGTCCGTTTATGCAAAGACATCTGATCTGGTGCCTTTACCCAGTTTCTTAATATTGTCAAATAACTGCACCAAACTTGCCTGCAAGCATCTGAATCGACCATAGAAATACATATTATCGTCAGTCCAGTGTGAATCCTCGATTCTGATTGGCTGAAAGCCGCGGTGTATGACACCGTACACCCTGTCTGTCGTCACCAGACAGGGAGTATGAGATAAACAATGATGTCACAATTGCAACCATAGGATTGTTATGATGTCATCCATGTAGCAACAATAGTCATGACGTCACAATGCCATTGTTTGAAGCATTGTGACATCATCCAGGTGACAGCACTAGTGATGACGTCACAACGCTGTTGCTTTGTTACTGAAAGACATTTCAGACTCAGTTTGCAAGAAAATCTATGGGCATCAATAAAACAAGAAGTCTGAGGATAAAACCGTTACACCCTGCTCGTTTTTCGAGGGTACGGGAATATACACCACTCAGGCCTCCATACACCACTCAGCCTTCGGCTTCGTGGTGTATGGAGTCCTTCGTGGTGTATATTCCCGTACCCTCGAAACGAGCAGGGTGTAACTGATATTATCCTCAGTCCAGAGTGAATCCTTGATTCTGATTGGCTGAGAGCCGCGGTGTATTTATAGGTTATTTCATGGCTTGGACCTGTATTTCCCTGATATTTTCACCCGAGACCCTGTATTTCCCGAGACCCGCAGGGTCGAGGGAAATACAGGGTCGAGGGTGAAAATATCTGGGAAATACAGGTCCAAGCCATGTCATAACCTATTTATTCCATGTCTAATTGCCTTAAATATCTTTTCTGACAAATGAAATAATTTACGAGCAGACCGATCGTCGGGAAAAGTGTCGTATCGGGTCAAAAACGATCGTCGGACATAATCTGATCCTGTCAGTTTTTTAAGAAAGAGTTGACCTACCTGTAGAAATTTACAGAGTTCAAATCGACGCCTTATTAACCGAGCAATGACCAAAAACGTCCAGTGACAGCGATTTCATTTTTTCAGCAGTTTTTTTTTTTGTTGACAGTGCAACTTGTATTGTGACGTCGTGACGTCATGGTAACGTCATCGCTCAGGCTGCTCCTGATTGGTGGAATCTCGTATTTTCCCTGTCAATCTCATTAATTTCTTGTATTTCCCTCTTGAGCTTATTAAGTCTGTATTTTCCCTCGTATTTTCCCTCTCTTGTTCGTATTACCCTGGGAAAAAGCTCAGTATCAGGGAGAAATGTTTCTAGACATGGAATAAGACACCGTACACCCTGTCTGTCATCACCAGACAGGGTGTATGAGATAAACAATGATGTCACAATTGCAACCATAGGATTGTTATGACGTCATCCTTGTAGCAACAATAGCCATGACGTCACAATGCCATTGTTTGAGCCATTGTGACATCATCAAGGTGACAGCTCTGGTGATTACGTCACAATGCTGTTGCTTTGTTACTGATCTGATCCTATGTCCTTTACGTGATCAAAAACGTTATAAAGAAAAGTTGTTGCTTCATCAGAGCCCAGACACAATAACCTGTATGGATGTAGGTATTAGGTAGCCACCATTTAATCTTAAGTGGGTGGAGGACTTGGAGTTTTTTAAAAATCAATATTTACTTGCTAAGTTTAGATGAAATAAATAACTTCTTTTTGGGCTGTCTTGAAATAAATAATTTTTTGGTGGGAGTATTTCTTTTAAAACAAGGTTATTGTGTCTGGGCTGTGATGAAGCAACAACTTTTCTTTATAACAGCGTTTTGATTTAGGTGGAAAAAAAGGTTGTAGGGTTTCTTTGACACCTTGTATGAATATGGTTGACCGCCAACATGTTTTATCTGACCCTCTTATCTATCTCTCTAAGCCTGTTTTTATGTATAAGGGGGCGACCATTTAATTTTCAGGGGGCTTGGAGTTTTTCTTAACGTGAAATTATTTATTTCAAGGTAATGGTGGCAGTAATTATTTATTTCAAGCGTGTGAAGTCCCCGAATATTCATTCCGAGTCCGACATCCATTTATTGTATCTGGGGTATATTCCTGTACCCTCGAAACGAGCAGGGTGTAACTGATATTATCCTCAGTCCAGTTTGAATCCTTGATTCTGATTGGCTGAGAGCCGCGGTGTATGACACCGTACACCCCGTCTGTCATCACCAGACAGGGTGTACGAGATAAACAATGATGTCACAATCGCAACCATAGGATTGTTATGACATCATCCTTGTAGCAACAATAGTCATGAAGTCACAATGCCATTGTTTGAGCCATCGTGACATCATCCAGGTGACAGCACTGGTGATGACGTCACAATGCTGTTGCTTTGTTACTGAAAGACATTTCAGACTCAGTGTGCAAGAAATTCTATGGGCATCAATAAAACAAGAAGTCTGAGGATAAAACCGTTACATCCTGCTCGTTTTTCGAGGGTACGGGAATATACACCACTCGTGGTGTATATTCCTGTACCCTCGAAACGAGCAGGGTGTAACTGATATTATCCTCAGTCCAGTGCGAATCCTTGATTCTGATTGGCTGAGAGCCGCGGTGTATGACACCGTACACCCTGTCTGTCGTCACCAGACAGGGTGTATGAGATAAACAATGATGTCACAATTGCAACCATAGGATTGTTATGACGTCATCCTTGTAGCAACAATAGTCATGACGTCACAATGCCATTGTTTGAGCCATTGTGACATCATCAAGGTGACAGCTCTGGTGATGACGTCACAATGCTGTTGCTTTGTTACTGAAAGACATTTCAGACTCAGTTTGCAAGATAAACTATGGGCATCAATCTGAGGATAAAACCGTTACACCCAGCTGGTTTTCGAGGGTACGGGAATATACACCACTCAGGCCTCCATACACCACTCAGCCTTCGGCTTCGTGGTGTATGGAGTCCTTCGTGGTGTATATTCCCGTACCCTCGAAACGAGCAGGGTGTAACTGATAGCACAATAACAGGGGGACCTTATAATCTGACAGCACTATAGGCCTAAATTAACTCTATTTGCATGCAAACATAAGGAAAATTAGAAAGAGAGCAAATTACATCTACACGTCTCTCTGTTTTTAAAAGTATAATGTGGTAAAACATATTTTTACTTTACGTTTTTAATACTTTTTTACTGGTTTTACTGTGTTTATCATATTAGCTAATATTATACTGTATATATTGTAGTTTTAATGAGTTCTATTTTTCTGTGTTTTTCTTCTTTACACTTGTTTTATGTCAGGGTCTTATTGCAATATCTATACTGAATAAGCTACCCCGCCTAAATAAAATTGATTTGACTTTGACTTGACTTTGTTCAAGTTCAAGTTCAAGTTAATGACCATTAATATGAAGTAGATCAGTGGTCAAAATAGCCCATGTCATTTGGGGGGGTCTCTGACTGGCAAGGCCCGAAGGGTCAAAGCTTTAGGGGCTGGGGATCCGCAGGCCGCCAGGCCCCCAGAAGCTGAGGGGTTTCAGAAGGGACTATGTACATGTGGTCTGAAATGATTTCTGAGTGTTTTAAGCATGTGTAATCCTAGAAAATTACTTTTTAAAACCCCATTTCTGGCTTAAATCCTGCACATTTAGTATTTGAGGGAGTTTTTTCGGGACCCACCTGGGTCCCTCTAAAAAATGTATTTGAGGGGGTCCTTATAGCATTTGGGGGGTCAAAACCCCCTTGACCCCCCCTTATTTCGAACACTGAAGTAGATAAGCTGATCATCTATTGTTGTTGCACGAGTTCTAAAAAAAGGTAGGCAGGTAATTACAAAATTATATGTGCCTAGACCAATATAAACATTTCAAAGTCAAGAATTTAACCAAATGCTAATACAAATACAAGAACAAATATTTATAGAAGCAAACTATAAGTTTAAGAGTGAAAAAAATAGGTGTGCACAGTCCACAAACTCAAAACATTTTTTTTTCAATAAAAAAGGGTGGAAGTAACCCCCCTTCAAATCATTTCAAATGTAACGTCAACCGGGACCAAGAGACGGTTCTCTTGTTAAATTGTAGCAACATTGGTAACTTAAAACTCTAGCTATCAGTTTAGTTTGCGGAATTGAATAGTAATTTTTTTCAAACTTGTAATATCGGTTACACCCTGCTCGTTTCGAGGATACGGGAATATACACCACGAAGGACTCCATATACCACGAAGCCGAAGGCTGAGTGGTTTATGGAGGCCTGAGTGGTGTATATTCCCGTATCCTCGAAAAACGAGCAGGGTGTAACGGTTTTATCCTCAGACTTCTTGTTTTATTGATGCCCATAGATTTTCTTGCAAACTGAGTGTGAAATGTCTTTCAGTAACAAAGCAACATCAATGTTGTCACCTGGATGATGTCACAATGGCTCAAACAATGGCATTGTGACGTCATGACTATTGTTGCTACAAGGATGATGTCATAACAATCCTATGGTTGCAATTGTGACATCATTGTTTATCTCATACACCCTGTCTGGTGATGACAGACAGGGTGTACGGTGTCATACACCGCGGCTCTCAGCCAATCAGAATCAAAGATTCACACTGGACTGAGGATAAATAACAATATTTCTGGTTCATTGGCATATTTTTTGTCGTTGGCAGTGGTCTAGAAGTGTTTTCAGGGTACTTCAAGGTTGGGGAAACCCTTAGAAAAGTTCAAAAGAGTTTCATACTCTTATCTAAAATAAATGGTAGCGTCACAATTCACAGATTCAGGTGCTCGTGCCCTGTCTGGTGGCAACAGAAGGGGTATACGGTCTCATACACCTCAGCTCTCAGCCAATCAGATTCGAGGAAAAACACTGGACTGGGGATAATTATAGGTTATTTCATGGGTTGGACCTGTATTTCCCTGATATTTTCACCCGAGACCCTGTATTTCCCGAGACCCTTTCTTGCATTCCGTCACAATAGTCCACAATACATGGCCATTGACATGCATGCTTAGCTGAGTTGCTCTCCTCAGCCAAAATGACAAATTAGTTACTCTCCCAAAAAATTGAGTTACGCTCCCAACGGCCCTAGCTTCATATGCAAATTAGTAGAATTACAGGCAAAAGCTGACCAGTTAAGGATGCCAGGACAATTCAAACATGTACACTAAACATCGACATGCAGACACACAGGCAACTCCAAATAATATCACAGGCTGAGAAAACTGCCTGCAAGCATCTGAATCGACCATAGAAATACATAGAACGGACACGAGGCTGTATGACGCCACCTCGAGATGAGGTCACCAAATCCGCCATATTGGAACTGCTCTGAGACATGACGTCATTGTGACGTCACAGCAGGAGCAACAAGATGTTGTGTTTGGCTGATTGTGACGTGACATGATGCCATTGTTACTAGTGACGTCACCAAAGAAAATATACCATATTTGACGTCACTATTATTGGTGACGTCACGGCTATCAAATGCCAGGCTGCCAGGCAGTTCCAATATGGTGGATTTGGTTGCTTCATCTGCTAGAGCCTCATGTCCGTTCTATGTACTTCTATGGATCGACAGCAATCATGGTGGACGCTTTGGGAGCAGGTAGTGATTTTGTTGTATAATTTTTCAGGAGTCCACTACTGGACAATAGGTCAGCGGTGCCAAATTGGTGGGTTGGCCAAGGCATGTTTCGTTGTCAATATGGAGTCGACAACCAATGACATACTAGTGGTAAGTCAAAACAGACTTTTCAAAATTATCTTTTGGATGTTGAAAGTATCGAGTATAGAAGATATTGAGAACATACGGAGACAATTAATGCCGCATCAGAAAAATTAAGAAAATATGTACTTGGATTTTAAGTCATTCCAGTAAAACTTTGTCCAACCATTCACATGTTCAACCAGGCTGTTGACATTTTTGTTGAAATACAGGTGTAGCACAGAACAAGATATCTTTCATGTCACTAAATTATGTACAATGGTTATGATTCTCCAATGGAAAGGTTAGCTGAGCAGTTAGGAACACGTATTATTCATGCAGAAATTTTGTTTAAATGTAGGTTCATTATTGTGATGCGACTGAAAATAATTTGTGCTGTTATTTTGCAGGCAGAAGGAACGCACCACCCTGCTTTGTACACAGACAGATTGTTCATCAAGGAGCCTTATTGGATTGGTAGCTCAAGTGCACAGCAACAACTTGACAATGAAGGTGTTGTGAGATGTAGGTTCCGATTTCAAAACCTGCACTCTCTAATGGAATGTACTTTGCACAGACAAACAGACTATTTTGAAGTAAAATTGGAGCATCCTTTGCGAGCTATTACTGCTGGCCAGTATGCTGTGTTTTATGAGGATGACACTTGCATTGGGAGTTCGAGTATATTACGACCTGGACCTTCATTACATGATCAAGGAATTCAATTAGATGAATTGACTGCCAGAGCATTCAGACGGACTTACGCACGGACTTGAGATTTTTTTTTTTTAAAGTTTTGATATACTGGTCTGGTTTTCGATAACAAATTTACCTGTGATTTTGTAGGATTATATTTTTAATTATGACTGGTGAAGAGCGCCTCTCACAAAAGCTCTTTATAAATTTATAGGAATTTTATGATGAATTGTTCTCCACCACCAGACCACTAGACATGCTAGACTTGAAGCTGTATTGGTATAATCACAAACTTCAGTTTGTTAATTGAATCTTTTTTGTTGAAAAATGCAGGAATTACTCAACCAGTTATATCTTGTTAATTGGTCAATTTTTACGAGAATTAGTGGAAGTTTAACATCCTTAAGGTGCAGAACCCCTGGATATGGAGACAGTTTGTGCAAAGCAGTGTCAGATTATTGAATAGCTTATAATAAGTGCATTTCTTTTCATATAATATATACATGTATATCCATGTAACTATCAGTAGTTCTCAATGTGCTGCGCCACAACAAATTCTGTCACTTGATAAATAGTGACAAAAAAAAACATCTTGAATCTAGTAGACAAAAAAAAACATCTTGAATCTAGTAGAGCTACTAAACACGTCAAATGTATTGTGAATATTTCAAAGTATGGATAAAAGTTAATCACCCTGAAGTACACCAGAGACACCTATGGTTTGTTTGAGCTTGCCTGGTTGCTATAACAAAGCCTACAGAATCACATGACTGTTGTTCAATTGTGATGTCACCACAGCTGATGAGGTCACAGTAACCAAGCTCCCATAGTGATGTCATGCCCCTGGTGGATTAGAGACAGAACAGCTAAAAATGCCTGTTGTGTAGCTTTGACTGACCACCTCAAAAACGGATGCAGATGGACCACAACTATCATTTTATTACCAATTTACAGTTAACAAAGCAAGGATCATCTGGTTAGAATTTTAATAACATGGTGATACTCTAGCTATTTTTAATAGAGGTATGTACATATCTCCATTTATGCAGTCACAGTGACAAAATGGACAGTTTTGGCGGGAAATTTGAGCATTTTCAGAATGTCTTTTGGGCCCTGTCTTGGTTATTTTGTTTGGAGATGTTTGGGTCAAGAGATGAGGATAACTTGATTATAGAGCATGCATCTGGCATAGGAATGAATACCAGGCATCTCGAAATTAGGACGTGACTTCCTTTTATATCTTGCTTGGATCCAATGGGGGCAGCTGCACACATTGTGTATTGGCCGCTGTGCCTAAACTATTGCACTTGTATATATATATGATATTTGGCACATGAATGGGTCTTATAGCATATATGTGCATTTATGTGTTCATATTTAAGCAATTGGTCGAGTTTTTGTAAAATATTGAAAATTAGAAAAAAACCTTTTTTTTCGTTTCCAGAGCAGAACTCTAAAATGGTTGTACTTATGGGCATGAAATTCTACCATCATGCATTAAATACCCTTAATGTTCCTTTTGGCGGTCTAAATGCTCTTAAAAAATTAATAGCAGTAAATTCAGCAAAAATGTGAAAAAAAATGTTATTTTTTCAATGCCCATGATTCTGTCAATTTTGGAGTTACACTGCGGAAATTTTGCATTTAGATGACTAAATTATACCTCTTTAAATGACTAAACTCATTTGGAGGGCCAATCTTACGGAATTTTCATAAAAACCAAAAAACTTGGGAAAATGAGGATATCTGATATATTTCTCAAAAATTAATGGTAAACAATAAATTGGTGAACTTCAACAAATATTTACTTAGTCATATAAGGAAGTTACTTTTGTAGCCATATATCTATATAGTTTAGTGTAAAATTTTCTTGAAATGGATTATTTTGAAATTTCTGAAATTTAGCACACAATATATAAACAACACCTGGTTCTGGCTGTTATAATATTATCCAGAATATGACAAAAACCATCGGAGTCCATCGAGTTCCTTTTATTGATACAACGTGGGCGGATCTAAAACCCTGCGCATGCGCGCAACATGAATGCTACGTTCATAGACTTCGTAAACGGCAACAACGATATCACAACATCCCCGTTATCGAGATATAATATTTTCGAATTAAAAATATACATTAAAACATCTTAAGTAGATCAGATCATATTCATAGATTACATCATTAAGTATCTCGGAAACACTTGGCATTTGATATTTATGTTATGTAAAATTTTATGTAAAATTACTTCCCAGATGGTTTTGTTAAGTTTTTTTATAGAACTGGATTATATAATAATATGTTGTAAATCTGACTAAGAATGACTACATCACACGCGACTAGTATGGAGTTGAATACATAAAGGCACAATTTGGTTGGCACAACAGGAATTGACATTTGACATAGTAAAGTTTGACATTGGCATGAATTGGCATAATACTGGCAAGTTCAGCAATAACATATCAGCAATAACATATTAAGTTTACAATAGTAAAATGTGGATTATTAATGTATATATGACAAAACAGTTTACAATGAGATTTTACTTGGTGAATGTAACAAATTGAAATATTTTATGACAATAAAGATAATCATAATTTTATATGAATTGTCTCTTTGAATTTATGCTATTGTTTGTCTATAAAGTCACTATGATTAGCATATGGGTAATGTTTCACTAGATGGTTAAATATGGGTAATAGAACAGTCATAGGGGTAGACAACCCTCATGTTCTTTTGTAGGCGTTATTATAGCCTCTATTTACACACTTATTCTGCAAATCTTTTGGGTCTTCGGACGACCCTTCCTGACCGTCGTGGTTGGTCAGTTGGAGCACGGTTGGGTGTTGGGTCTTTCGCTGGGCCACCCGGTACCGGCTGTGGAGGATTCGCATTGGTTGGGGGATTCACATTGCTGTGTCTCGTCGATGGTGCGAACCTCACATGTTTCGTGTTCGAGGTATTCTCCGATTCTCGAATGTGACATCTGGTTCTGCGGACCATGGCTCCGTTCCATGTTTCGAGAATATAGCTCCCGTCCTCCATGGCTTTTAACACAAACCCTGGTTGCCAGAGTTTGCTGTCTGGATTGCGTATGCGAACGCTTTGGCCTGGGCGGAGGGGTGCGAGGTCAGACTTTGACGTTTTGTCGTACTGCTGCTTCATGTGGCTGGCCCTGTCCTGTAGTCGTGCTCTATGGTTTTCTTTCCCTGGCTCCGTCCGACTTGGGAGCATGGTCGCGATGGGCTTGCCGAACATCATCTCGGCTGGAGATGGTAAGCAGCTGTCTACAGGGGTCGCCCTAATGTTCAAGATGGCCTTGTCGATGTCCTCTCCCTCTTCGAGGCATTTCAGAACGACGGCCTTAAGAGTGCGGACATGGCGTTCGATGAAACCATTGCTTTGGGCGAAGTGGGGGGAGCTAGTCACATGACGAATGGACCACTCCTGCACAAACTGTGTGAAGGCTTGCCCTGAGTACTGAGGGCCATTGTCCGTCATGATTTCGTCGGGGCGGCCAAAAAGAGAGGCATAAAATTTGGTTTTGTCTGCGACTGCCTTGCTTGTCGTTGATCTTAGCTCTTCTACAATGGGAAATTTCGAGTATCGATCCACAGTCAGCAGGAATTGTCTTCCATGGGCTTCAAACAGGTCCGAAGCAATCATCTGCCATGGCTTGGATGGCACTTCGTGTGGTTGAAGGGGCTGCTTCGGGTGTGCCGCCTGGCGTTGCTGGAACGCGTTGCATGACTTGCATAATTTCTCAATGTCATTGTTTATATTTGGCCAATACACACTTTCCCTGGCTAGTCGGCGGGTCTTCTCAATGCCCTGGTGTCCAGAGTGTAACTGTTGTAAGATGTCATTAGTCATGGACGCAGGGATGACCACTTGCCTGCCTTTGACGATGATGCCAGATTCTATTGCTAGTTCATCTCGGAAGGACCAGTATGGGCGAATGATCTGTGGCAGATCTCTGATTTTCTCCGGCCATCCTTTGGTTATTGTGTCCTTCACGAGTGATAGCACTGGGTCGCTGGCTGTCTCTCTCTGGAGTTGTTGTTGCTTCTCCGGAGTGAAGTTTATCAGAAGGATATCAACATCATCTTCTTCCAACTCGACCGTGTCCACTCTTTCATCTAGGTCTACAGGGCTGTTGTTTGATGGATTTGGCAGCCTGCTGAGGACATCAGCCATGACCATGTCGGGGCCAGGGCGGTATATGACGGTGTACTGGTACCCTTGGATCTTCAGCAGCATCCGTTGCAGACGAGGGGGCGCTGCATGCAGGGGCTTGGTGCATATCGCCACGAGTGGTTTGTGGTCGGTGACCACAGTAAATGGCTTTCCGTACAGGTACATGTGGTATCGCTGGATGCCATATACGATGGCTAGCATCTCACGCTCGATATTGCTGTATCGAGATTGGCATTCCGTGAGGGTCTTGGATCCAAACGCCACAGGTTTGTTGTTCTGGGTCAGTGCTGCACCGAGACCTTTTTGAGATGCATCAACCTCTAATGTCAATGGCTCGCGGGCATTGTAGTACTTGAGACATGCGTCCACAGTGATCATGCTTTTGAGTTTCTTAAAGCATGCCTGGTGGTCCGTGTCCCACAGAAAGGGTACATCTTTCTTCATCAAGTCTCGTAGCACATATGCTGACTCAGCAAGTTTAGGGATGTACGGAGCGAGGTAGTTTAACATTCCCATGAAACGTTGTATGTCATCCTTGCTCTGTGGTTCTGGCATGTTTTGGATGTCCTGGACCTTGGCAGGGTCCGGTCGTACACCTTGGCTGGTGTATAGGTTGCCAAAGAAAGAGATTTCTTTCTGTTTGATGAGGCATTTTTGGCTGTTGAAGACTAAGCCTTTCTCCATAGCTCGTCTCATTAAGCTGTGCAAGTTTTGGTCATGTTCCTCCTCAGTTCGGCCAATGACGGCGATGTCGTCAGCGATACTGACAACGCCTGTCAGTCCTTCAAGGATTTCGTCCATTCGGCTTTGGAAAATGTCTTGGGAGACCTTCAGACCAAAAGGAAGCCTCCTCCAGCAGTATCGGCCGAAGGGTGTCCGGAAGGTAGTCAGCAGCTGCGAGTCTTCATCAAGATGTATAGCCCAGTATCCTGCCTTGGCGTCTAATTTACTGAAGAATTTAGCCTCGGCAAACATGGGATTCAGCTCCTCCACAGTGGGAATCTTGTGGGGGCATCTCTTGAGATTTTCATTCAGCTTCTGTGGATCCAGACATATTCTCAGGGAATTGTCCTTTTTTACACTGAAAGCCAAACTGGAGCACCAGTCCGTATGCTCAGTGACCTTTCGGAGGACAGACTGGTCGACAAGTTTTGCTAACTCTTGTCTCAGCTTGTCCTTCAAGTGAATGCTACACTTCCTTGGTGGGTCGATGAAGGGTTCAGCATCTTCCTTCAGGTGCAACTTCACTGGACCTTTGAAGTTGCCAATCTTGTCAAACTGATCGGGGTATTTCGCTTTGAGTTGACCAATGTGTTTGATGGGCTGCGCTTGATCCGGTTTTTTGCATACACCATCAATATGGATAGAGACAATGCCTAACTCCTCGCTGGTGGGGAGTCCAAGGATCGGTGGTCCTTGCACATCAACTACAAAGAACTTTGCTGGTCGCCATGCGAGATTCTTGTGCTGGCATGGTATCTCCATGATACCCATACAAGGGATCTTGTTACCACTGTAGGATGTGAGTGTGACATGTGCTGCAGTTTGGAGTTTTTCTATGGCTTCGACGGATTTGCCATACATTTGCTCGAATGTTCTCAATGGCAATGTGTTGCCAGACGCTCCTGTGTCTACCTTTAGTCTAAGGGTGTATTTGCCTTTCTTCAAACCAGGGGGCGCAATGTTTAGAGTTACAAATGCTTCCTGGCGAAGGCTGTCGACACAGACTGTGTCTTTACCCTTTTCACCAACTGTGATAGAGTGAAAGTCTTTCTGATACATGTCATCTTCATACTCGCTTGCGTCGTGGTCAAGGAAATCAACCTTCGAGTTTGAATTGTCCGACTTCTGCTTGTGTCGGGGACGTCTCCTGTTTCGGGACTGGGACTGGTTTCTCCGAGGGCCTGGAGTTTGGTCCCGTTTGCGGCTCTGGCTTCGGTTCCGTCTGGTTTTCCTGCAACTCACTTTCCAGTGTCCTTTCGAACCACAGGCGGAGCATACGTCGTAGTATGCTGGACACTGTCGGGGCTGGTGGAAAGTATCACAGTTGCCACACTTTTTCTGGCGATTCAAAGCGTTAATCGATTCCTTACCAGGTTGGTAACCCAATTGGTTGAGCTGCGTGTTTCCTGCCGCTACAGCTTCGTATTTTCGACCTTCTTCCAGTACTGTGTCTAATTTGACTCCACTGGCTTGTCCGTATAGCCAGTTGCGGAATAACTCATGTGGGGTGTTAGCAATGAGAAGCTCAATCAGTCTCTCTGTCAGCTCTTCATCTGTGAACTGGCACTTTAGAGCCAAGGTACGGGCTCTGGATACAAAGTCATCAATGCTCTCACCGTTTTTCATTGTGAATTTCATGAGTTGTAGTCGATGGATCCGGAAATTGACATTCACTTTCAGCTGATCCTCGAAGAACTTCCACAATTTCGTGGGATCTTTTCTGTCGGCTTCTGTCAGACCACTGGCATTGAGGCGCCGCAAACCTTCATCCCCCACACCAATACTGATCTTCCGGGCTTTGGCTTCGGCGTCAGTGACGTTCTGGTCCTCTACGTATAGCTGTATCTTCTGCTTGAACAGGGATAGGGCCTCTGCCAAGTCAGTGTCCGTCCAGTCCATCCGCGGGATGTGCGTTGCGGACATGGACGCCGCCATTGTGTAGATGTACAGACCACGTGTGTCGGTGATTAGGGCGATTTGCGATCGTTTTAGGCCTCAGAAATGTCGGTCGTGCATTCCGGGCGGTAGAGTAGGTCAATCTTGAAGCGCTACAGTCTTTACCGCTGCCACCATGTTATAATATTATCCAGAATATGACAAAAACATCGGAGTCCATCGAGTTCCTTTTATTGATACAACGTGGGCGGATCTAAAACCCTGCGCATGCGCGCAACATGAATGCTACGTTCATAGACTTCGTAAACGGCAACAACGATATCACAACACTGGCCACTCGGGGAAAGTCTTTTTCAGGGGATATGAAGTAAGATACTATACCACCTCCATTTTGAACCCCTGGGTTCTTGTATAATCCATAAAAACTAAATATTTTAGTATTTTTATTAACATTTTAATGTAAATTCAATTGGCCCGACTGAAAAGGTGCGGATAGAAAACTTTTTTTTTGGCTGGATTTGTAGCATTTAGGCCAAGTAACATCCTACCAAAATTTCACAAATGTGGTGATACTTTAGGGTGATTAACTTTAAACTGGAGTAGGCCTAACACCATCATGCTCTATGAGCAACTGATACCGGTATGATTTCTTAATTTTCTTAGGAAGTAAAACAATACTACTTATGATGAAGCAGATGGTCACATACAATCACTCTTTCTATATTTACAGTATAAGTATCTGAGGGGAACAATGTTGTATTTTGTACTTGATGGAGAAAAAGAAACAAAGATGAGTTGAAATATACAAATTTATTTTTGTTGTATTTTCTCTCGCAAGAATGCCTAGCTTTAACATACATATCTTCTGGCTGGGCTCGTTGCGTAACATTCATACATAAAATCTTGTTCAAATCTGTAACATGATAAAATTCTGCCTAGCACCTCGTCCTTACCAAGTTATATCGGACTGAGAATTTGTTCAAGAATCAAGAGCAGCTTGTGATATTCACCAACTTATATACCATAGAATTTATCGTGATTCTTTGTCGCAAACCAACTTTCAAACTGCCCAGCAATAAAGAAAGTCAGTGATAGAAAAATATATATTTCTAAAAAAAAATCATTGTCTTAACATCAATACTGTGTCAACTCAAGAGTCAGTCTAAACTTCAATTCAGTCAACTATACTAATTATTGCAGTCAAATGTAATTTAATATAATATGTATTATTCCTTTCATTATAAAGTTGCAGTTGTTACAGACAATTTTCAGCAAAAGCAATGATTGATTATACGGAATTTTCCTTAAGTTAATTGAAGGTAAAACAGCTTTATGATATCTTCCGAGCTGACTCCTGAACTTAGCTTTTGTTTATCAGTGTTTGTTTGCATATTGTAGCATAATGGTTCGATAATTTCACATAGGCTCAAAAGCTAATTTACATCAAAGTACCGGACCACCCTCAGTTCCAAAAAACCGGTCCAGAGGTTGCCCGTACCGGTGCGTACCGGTACCGTGAAAATTGTTAAAAACTAGTTTTATATTTTTCACACCTTAGTTTTCTGACCTTTTCCGATGAATTTTGGCGAAAATCGGTCCTAAATCAGAAACCGGTATGTACCGGTATACTGGACTGCCTCTCCCCCTGGACCGGACTGCCTCTCCCCCTGGACCGGACCACCTCACCCCTGGACCGGAGGGGGTGGTCCGGTCCGCAACACTAGTTTGTGTGCGACTCAACAATAGATAATGTCTTTAAAATTTGAATCCGTATTACAAAAATCACCATACACAGAATGTACAGGGCCAGCCAAGTCATCTCAACTATGTATATAGGCATGAATAATTCAATATATTATAGTAATTGGCTGTCATTTTAATTATAAAGACAAATTTTCAGGAGGCTTGAGGGCCAGGAATTGTAGATCAAGCCAGGATGTCACACAAATGTAAGCTAATTTCACTGCCAAATAACATATCAGAGAGTATATACTTTACATATAGCAATCAATTTCAACAAGGTTGCTTCTAAGTTAACTAAGATGGATAGCTTAAAATTACGATTATAAATCACAAAGTTAATTTTTTTTAGCTGGCCGAGCCTGGCTCACCCTGTAATCTCATTGTGAAGTTGTTAACTTTATTATTGAGATATCCAAATCAACCTGCAAAACATACAAGTAGCTTGAACTTAACTATTGCAACTACATAACACAATATTATAATTAATTGATAAAAACTAAACGATTGCACATGCAATTCCACATCTGGAGCTGAACATATCTCTACTCGTAAACATATATATATGACTAGCTATTTCTTCCTGTTATCACACAGTAAATTTCATTTTAACTCTCATTTTCAAACACAATTATCCAACAAGTAGATTAGTATAGGAGTAAATCATGACAATCATGATGGATGAACATGTCTGCTTAAGATTAAGAAAGATGGACTCTCACAATTAAAATAGATTTTACAGTTTAGCAGAAATAAAATCATAATTGACCATTTTTATCACTGGTAATTTTTGTCAATCTTATTTTCTTCAACATACCATGATAACAAAGAGAAAGCCAAACTTGTCATCACATCTTACTATTTCAATTAACTCATTATGAAGTTCACTCTCATAAAATCGGTCACGGTGACCTTACATTCAATTTGGAAAGGGGGATATGCCATCGGAACATTTTCCACAAAAACTGATTAATTTCCCTATTTTCAAATTGAAAATTTAAAAATCTAGGTATGGCTACATATCATATTAATTGTGAGAGTCCTTAATTGCAAGATTACATCAGTGTTAACAATATCAACAGAAAAACCAAGATGTGACACATGAAAATTGAGCAAACCACATTACAGGGAACTATTATCATACATGACATATCAAGTCATAAATGCAGTCACTTCCAAATATATTCAACATCAATTACCCTTACTTGCTTTTCGATAGTATTAGATTTATATAATATGTCATATAGTATAGTTAAACAATGTTGAAATTAACAAACACAATCCAAAGTACATACTGGCAGAAAAGCCAGCGTAATAAATGCCTGATATGCCGTTCTATCACTGTAATATTTTCACTCTTCCTCTTAATAGGCCTATACAATGCACTGAGATCTTTAATTCGCAATCACAAATTTTAAGTTCCGGTAATTCTACAAATGTACAGTATGATAATAATTATATAACAATTAACTAGTCATTAGAAGCATAACGCCATCTTCTAAAACAAATTCAAACATAGATATGTACTTAATATGCAATAATATATCATGTAGCCATGCAGCAAACTAAATATATCTAAGGCTTATGTTACATTTCAACTCTTAACAATATTTAAGCATTTCCTACCGAGTCAAATATAATCAGTTTTCAATTTATCTGTGATAAGTAGTCGGTGCACGGTGCCATGAATAGCAATAAAAGCGATGTAGTTATCCATTAATTTGGATCCAAAAGTAAACCAATATCATGCAAGAGAATTTGGCACAGGGATGAGAAATTTCCTTTATTCAGCTTGTGACTAAAATTTTTCTGAACTGTCAAACAGGGTTGGGTTCAAATACAGATAAAAGTATATAAACAAAAAAACAAATACTTTGAATCTTTCTAAATACAAATACAAACACAGTTGAGCTCGAAAGTATTTAAATACAAATACTTCAAAATCTTTCAAATAAAAATACTCAAATTTTGAAAGTATTAAATACAAATATATTTGCAAATGTATTTGAAAATACTTTCAATAATTCCATTTTAGAACTTCAAACTTGTCTTTTTAAATTGTTTCTAATCTAACTCCAGCTGTTGTTTATGAATACAACAAACTGCATATCTGTGATAAGATTCATGTCCTGTTGTAAACCGTGTAATGAACAATGTAAACAATGATCTCATGAACTGCTTAAACAATAAATTTCAAGTTTCTATCACCTTCCCACATGGCCATTTTTGCACTTGAAATTAGTCAATTTTAGGAATCGTCCTGAGATTTTCTTCATGTGCATAAAAAGTATTGGAGTTAGAAATATAAATCAATTCATACCATTAGCTCTTGATACTGCCTCAATTCATGCAAAGTTTCAGGTTTATTGACAGCTTGGTTTCTGAGTGAAAAAATTCCAAAAACCCGCAATTTACCCAAATTTCGCTAAAAATGAACCAATTTTAACAGGCTGGTGCGAACACATGGAAAGCATCATCTACATTATATTCAGCATATATTATGCTCTATATCTCACCATAATATATGCCTAGTTTTGTGGCGATCGCTATCTTGAAAAAGAACCTTCAGCAGCCTTTTTCAAAGATATCAAAAGATGAAAAATTAATTTTATGTTGAAAGTGCAACATTTTCAAAATGCTGTCACAAGCAAAATGTGTGGAATATGTCAGAAATATTTCGCATGTGCTCATTAAACATATACATGTATATCAGGTTAAAATTAAATCAAAATCGGAAAACATGATGTGGGAAAATTTCTTGAACTTTATTTAAACATCTTCTTTTAGAAGATTACCTTTCCACCCTATTTCTCTTTGTCCCAATTTTTTTCTCCAAACTTTTTATTGAGCAAACCTGAATGCAAAAATACCATGCAAAGCATGTAAAGCATCAGCTGTAGAAATAAACATTGCTTAAAATGTAAATGATCTGATATGTTAATTAAATGATAGGAGTATCACTATCCATTGTGGCAGGATACTCAGGAATTTCAATTATATGCACTCATCAGAAAACAGATATTCACCTGAGCTTTCAAAAATGGGGTCTGCCATTTATACACACCTAATAGCTGTATAACTGTGGTCATTCAACTGCATTGATTGAGTTTTGATAGAATTTATGCAGTTTTTACTGTGACTAGACCCCGGAGCCAGTCAAGTCATGCTTGGATGAATGACTTGATGCTCCATGACTTGACTGACTACTTGACTAACTATGAAGTTGGCTGACTAAGTCAGCTTGGCAAACTAAAATAATGAATGAACATTGTAAATATGTGGAATTTATAATTTTATTTAATCATGCTTATTGCCTGGAAGGGCCTAGCTGGTGTGACCCATATATATCAAAATATTATGTCTTAAAATGCAACCAAAATCACTGAACATGTGTGGTTTGGGTCGGATTCATCCAATATTGACAATTTTGACACCATTAGAATCGTCTTTTCAAGGCAAATCCAACGGTACCAAATATGTTAGGGTACAAAATTCGGCGGCGGCTAACTTGACACATTACTGACGGCTTGAATTGTCAATGACTTGACTTTGTAATGCATTGACTGATCGCAACAGCTTTTCTTGACCGCGACCGCGATCTTTTGCTTGAGCGATACTAGAGAACGAGGATATATCAAGGAAGAGTAGACCCCAAGTTGCTTTGAAAAAGTATTTTTCTGTAGTAAAATGCCAATTACGCCTAACTTCATACGTTTAAATACCTGGCAGACATGTGTAAGGCCATATATTATCAGTCCAGCCGAAATTTGTCAGCAAACATAAATTGTTGTTGCTTTCGTCCGCCATATTGGAATCCAGAGAGTGACGCGACCTGATTGGCTAATCACATCTTTTTTTTTTTTTTCAATAAATGCATGATAAATTACGAAAACAGTAGTGTAAATGGCTTGTAGTAGGTGTATAGTTAATGTGTCAAAGAGAAAATATTTAAAATTGGCAAATGAGAACCGCAAAAAAGGAGCATTTGATACTTCGGGTGTTTTCGTCAGATGCCGAAGTTGCCCGACATCGTCCGCATCCAGTCAGGAAAAAATGGCGGACGAAGAAGGTTGTGCGCGATGAGGAGTGAAATAAAATGTCTTGAATCAGAGGAAATAGGCAATCCGTGTGTCTGAAATATAACCCTGTCTTGTTGTTAGGGGCTAATAAAAACTCGGGAGGAGTTTAGTAGGTATACTTGGTAGATTGCCAGAGAAATCATCGGCGATAGGTAAAAACTGCCTGCCGGCATGGAAACGCAGGATTGTAAGAAGCGATCAGCTACTGTAGTAGCTGATGCTTAAAAATGAATTTCGAGAAATAATTAGGTAATTACAATTTAGAGTCTTAAAAATGTATTTTTTGCGTTTAGGCGGTCCCGTCTTCATGCTTTGGCATTTACATATTAATATTATTATCTAGTTCTTTCTTCAAAATCTGTTGAAATGACTGACAAAATCACTCATTTTGAGTTTTGACCCACAATAAACAGAGTTAGAAGAGGTGTAAATAATACCTCTATATATAGATGCTCTAAAGTGTTCAAAGACAATTTTGGTGTGAAAACAATTAAAATTGATTACTTGAGCTTAAAAAAGTTTATCTCTGGGTTCAGATTAATTTATTATTTCAGTATTTCCTTGTAGTTAACTTTATAAAAGGCAAAATAATATAATTTTTAAATAGCTGCTAATAATTGATCTTCAGAATTCAGACTAGTACCCCTGTATTGAAATGCATCATTGCTCACAATATACAATGCATGGCCTGTATTCGAATAGCAATTAAAACAATACCCACTGTCCAAATAGCAGTCAACATTCAAAAAGGGTGATAGTTATGCCATGAAAATATTTCACCTCTTTCATATTATTACAATATTACAGGACTGTACATATAGGCCTACCCACAACTATTTGATATATATGTAATATGTCCTTTTTCTCAAAGCAAACTATTAGAAGAATCAGTTGTTTGGATCAGTTAAGACTGAATTATTCTAGCTTACACACACTTTATAGCAGTATTATCTATCTATCTGTCTATCAAAAAAAAAGGTGTCAAATATACCTACAGAATTTCCATTTAGGCCTGTCATTTTCACTCATTTCATCAACTCAATTGACATTGCGCACTGCCCACAGACCACACATTACAGATAAATGGATAGCAGGCTTTTAAAAGTCAAATTGACACTATATATAATTATATAAACTTTACATATCAGAAAAACAAAATGGCACATTCTAGACGGATTAATCAGTAGAAAAGCAAAATAAATACAAAAAATAGAAAAATGAAAAATCGAATACTAATGAAATTATGGCAAGCTTGGTAAAGTTCTATTACACTCACATAGATCTTAATCTTATCACGCTTATCTCTACTGTAGTCTGTATTTCTCTTTAAGAAATGAAAAGCAAGTGACTTATAATTTTAAAAGCCCATGCATAATGCGTTGTGTCATACACCTGTTGAATAGTTCTGAGTGAGAATTTTGTTAATAAACATCAAACCAAGTCGATTAGCCCGTAATTCAATCATCCTAAGTTGCAGATTATTCATTCTCTTTTCGAGCCCTCGAACGCTTGATGTGTCTGAAAAGCTGAAAGAGGACAGAAATTACAGGATTTAGTTCTCACTCATTAACTAATTCTTGTAAGAGGTCATACCGGTACATCATGAAATATCTTCATTTATCACAAATTCTAATCTTTTACCGTTAAAAAAAAACATTTGCCTCTTTAGTAGCACATAGAATTCAATATTTCTAGGTGTAAATTAACCCACTTTTAAAACTCTTAAGCACATTACATTCCAATGGAAATTTTACTATATTTTTCAAGTATCAATTTAGAGCCACAAAATAGCTGAAACCTCAAGCATCGCCAGCCAGCAGTATGTAAATACCGTTGATGTCATCACCCAACACTGCCCGAACAATCTAGCATCCAATGCCATCATTTCTCATGCGGTCATAAAATTAGGGTTACCTTTATAAAATATGGCAGAAAAGGTCACACTTGGTAATAGATCCTTGACTTTAGTAATGATGGCAGATTCTTCCGAAAGCTCTGAGTCTGTGTTCCAAATTTGCAGGATATCTTCTCGGTCTCTTATGCTAACACTAAGTCCGCTAACTTCATCACCTGCAATTAAAATTATAAATTGAAAACAAGAATCCGGGGATTCAAAAACCGACCTAGTGTAATGTAATCGCATTGAAGACAGGATTGCCCTAACCTGTGAGCAACTGACGAGTACGTTGATTGAATGAAGAAATAAATGATAGACCTTAGAGTGGGTGGCTGAGTTGCCATGTTTCATCTTGAATCGAGGTGATGGAAACAGCAGGACTGACTAGTTTAGTGCCATTACAGATAACTAGAAGAATCGCCGGTGAGCAGAGTTATCTGGAATGGGCGCTATATAAAATCATACTATATTATTATTATATCTAACTCATACCAAAGCACACAATGACAGCAAAGACGCCCAAACAATGCTGGTACACTAACCATGGTGTAACAAAGTCCTGTAATGATACATGATTTAGTTTCTTCGAAAGACTTGCAGAATTCCTTAAATTAATGTTAGATAATATATGTAGAAATTAAATTGTCAACCAAAACTTTATTGACTGAATTCATGCATTGTAACTACCCATCTGCCTTAGTCTGCCTGCCCATATGCTTGGAAAACCTGTTGAAAGGATAGTTCTAAATACGGGGAAGCTTAGCTTGAAATCTGCAGTTTATTTATTTAGACTGTATTAAAACGCAAACTTTTGTAGATTTTTAGTTATTTATTATTTTTTTTAATTTCGAATGAAATCATGTCTGTAGGTGTTACCAGGTGTAACTTCCTGGAGCAAATTAAGTCATATTGATTATTGATGATATTAATATTAATAGGCCTCTCAAATAAAAGCATTGCAACAGTAATTTTTATTTGGATGGCAGACCCTGTCTGGCTGTCAGACTGGTCTCTTAGTAATTAAACAAATTTTCTTCATAAATTTTGATTGAAAATTAAAATTTCAGTTGATAATCTTCTTGTGCAGTCAGTGTTATGTGTCAATTATGCGGCACAGTCCATTCCTAGTATTTCTTTCTACTTTCTATCTGGAATGGGCGCTATATAAAATCATACTATATTATTATTATATCTAACTCATACCAAAGCACACAATGACAGCAAAGACGCCCAAACAATGCTGGTACACTAACCATGGTGTAACAAAGTCCTGTAATGATACATGATTTAGTTTCTTCGAAAGACTTGCAGAATTCCTTAAATTAATGTTAGATAATATATGTAGAAATTAAATTGTCAACCAAAACTTTATTGACTGAATTCATGCATTGTAACTACCCATCTGCCTTAGTCTGCCTGCCCATATGCTTGGAAAACCTGTTGAAAGGATAGTTCTAAATACGGGGAAGCTTAGCTTGAAATCTGCAGTTTATTTATTTAGACTGTATTAAAACGCAAACTTTTGTAGATTTTTAGTTATTTATTATTTTTTTTAATTTCGAATGAAATCATGTCTGTAGGTGTTACCAGGTGTAACTTCCTGGAGCAAATTAAGTCATATTGATTATTGATGATATTAATATTAATAGGCCTCTCAAATAAAAGCATTGCAACAGTAATTTTTATTTGGATGGCAGACCCTGTCTGGCTGTCAGACTGGTCTCTTAGTAATTAAACAAATTTTCTTCATAAATTTTGATTGAAAATTAAAATTTCAGTTGATAATCTTCTTGTGCAGTCAGTGTTATGTGTCAATTATGCGGCACAGTCCATTCCTAGTATTTCTTTCTACTTTCCGTCGGAACATCTAGTACTCAATATACAGCCCTTGACTTGAATCAGTCCAATTGCAACTTTTACTGGTCAGTTCATACTGGTAACCCTGAAAGAATAAAAACAAGAAAGAATATTAGAATGGCTTATCAAGCAGGATCAAATGAATAAAATATATATTTGTATAAATGTATACATTTTGTATTTTCAGACATGATTTACATGAACCTAAATTAGTGAAGTTTTGTACTGAACATCAGACATCGGGAGCTTTGGTCAATCATAGGGAATTAACAGGAGGTTTGAGTACATAGTTGGAAAAATAAGTTAAGCAAAACAATCCAATTCATGTCGCTTACAAACCCCAATGCTGGTTTGAAATGGACATTTTGGTTCAGTTCACAGAATTTATAAGAAATACAGGAGGTCTAGGAGGCCTGTCATTAATCCAATATGTTTGATTCACCAACCTGTCAGTAGTCCATTTTTCGGGCATTACAGAACCAGGCCATTTGGTTTCATCACACTCACAATCCACACTTCCAAAAATCTCTGTTGCCAACTCACAACTCAGCTGTTGACAGTGTTGTCCACTTGTTCAAGTTGTTGGCATGCATTGCAATGACTCAATTTCACAGCACTAACGAAATGCCACAGTCTGTTAAAATGTCACATTTTACTTTGTCATTTATATGTGAAACTGAAGTCTAGTAGACAGTTCCTGCATCCCCAGAAACGTCCATAATCAAGCAATGAACTTGCAGCCAAACAAACAGCATGCAGCATGTCCATACGGCGGCGGCCATTTTGTGACAGTTTATCACAAGAGGTCGCAACTTGCACGTGCTGCCACCTGGCATCTGACTCGTTCCTGTCCACATATCAGCGAAAATCATGGATAACGATTAAATAACGATCAATCCAGCTGTCACAGCTACGGCGGAGCTTTCCTTTTGTCTGATATGTATTGGTTTTTTCTCATGCACGCATTCCTTCAGTGAATGGCGGAAATTCAGAGGAAACAATGATAGTGAAAATGAGCGATAATACAACTAAATTCGTTAATTATCGTCATCTGAGGCTCATACACGATCATCGAACTGGAAGAAACCCACCTCGTACGAGGTCGGTTTAATAAGTCACGACAGATTTTGATGCGCAATGTCAGGATCATCTTCACTGAATTTTTTAATATTTTTAAAGACCGCAGTAAATTTTTAAAAATACCATGCAAAGCATGTAAAGCCTCAGCTAGAGAAATAAACATTGCTTAAAATTTGAATAATATGGTGTGTAAAATAAGATGTTACGAGTATCACTATCCACTGAAAAGTAATACATTTACTAATGTATAGATTTATCTAAGTAGTTATCAAATTTAAGTTAATTAACTCCAATGGAAGAGGATATAAGTAACTTAGATCAACATAGCTTTGGCTTCTGATCAGTGTTCAATGGCAATCAAATCTAAACAATATGTGACAGTACACTGTGCACTGATTTCCATTGACTATTGACATTGATTGCCATTGACAGGTCTAATTGATTGTCATTGATTGCCAGGTCAATTCAGTTTTATCTGCCTGGAGCCCTAGTGTGAAGGTACTGAACTACAGCACTTGCCTACAAAATTAGCCAAGTGTCATCAGAAGTTGAGGAATGGTGGACGGAGAAAGTCACTCATGGCCAGCACTCTGTGAAAATGGCCTGTATTAGCAAATTTAGGCACTCAACACGGTCCGAATACAACCCTGTCTCGTGTGTACGGGTAAATAAAGGTACAGTAGGAGTTTGGTAGGTTCATTTGTCAGATTAACAGAGAAATCATTGGTGATAGGTTGTCAGACCAGAACTGCCTGCCGGCATGGAAACACAGGATTGTAATAAGCCAGAAGCTATGTAATAGCTTCGGCTTAAAAACTCAAAAGTGCATGATGATTTTATTGGTGAGGATGTCATGAATGGGATTTTTATGCTGTTTTTTTAGCAGTAAATGATCTGTAATCCTGTACTTAGTAGGCACACACACAAACTATGGCCGTAGATCATATAATAAAACATATATATATATATATGGGTCAAGCCATAAAGGTGCTGCTTCTGAGCCCCAAAACATGTCCTGTAAGTTCAGAGATGGTTGGTTCAAATGGTTTTTAATAAAAAGAACCTGAGTAAAGGCAGAACTAAAGGACGCACATTAGACTGAACTGTATGAAAATTTGAGGTTAATACCACTAAAACTAAAGACACAGGACCACTTTATTGTCATGGAAACAGGCCAAAAATGACGTTTTTAGGCGTTCGTGGATTGACATGGTCAAAAGATGACTTTACTGTACTTAGGAAACCCTCAGTTGTATCATTTTTATTTTTTGGATAGATAGAACAGGTCCTCAGCTTTAATTTCATATATAGTGAACGCCTGGGAAACCATTATTTGATAAGATATAAGTAAATCCCTGACAGTAACATTTTCAGCAATTTCCTGTTACTCACCATTAGACTGTGCTAACTTATTATTTTATGGTAATGCCTGATTCCAAACAGCTTCTATCTGACCACTAAGGTGATGCCTACACGAAGCAATTCAGTTTTGAGAATAAATTTAAGAAAATATCAGAAATAACTTGATTTTTCATCATGTCCTCGTTACACCATGTTACGCGGCCATATTTTCTACCCCCTGTCTTTTCATATTTTGAAAGGCCCTTTCACCATTTTCACATTACAAGACAGCATAGTAATGATAAGACATGAATATTGCCAATTTGCAGACTTATAGGTCAAAAATTATGTTCAGGACATGAAGAAAAAAGGACAATTGTCCTTTTTGTCCTTGTTACTGACATGTTACGCCCTTTTTGAGGTAACAGGGTAACAGGACAGTTGCTTTATGTCTTGTTTGTATTATAGTAACAAGGACGTGTCCTGTTATGTCCTTGCAAGCAAGCAATCATTTTTACAATTATGAGAGAGTTTCAGTAGCTCCATGCCTTTAAAAAATGTTGAACTTAATCTACCAAACTTTTCTTATTACATTGCAGGTTAATTTCCAAGTAACTCATGAGAATTATGGTCATATTTGGTATAATTTGACACATAGGCATGTAACAGGACATGTCCTGTTACTGAGTTTGTATCAAACTGTCACCAGTTTAAAATGGAGAACTACACTGTGATTTCTGTGTATTTAACTGTTGATCCATGCTGCTGGATCAAAATTCTGCAATCACACATATGCACTGTCCATATATTTGCATACAGTCATTTTATTTCTATTTGTCCTGTTACTTGTCCTGTTACTAGTCCTGTTACTAGTCCGGTTACTTGTCCTGTTACTTGTCCTGATACCTTGTTATCATAGCATTGTTTCTGCTGTAGTTATGAATTATTGTATGGAGAATGTATGTGTATGTTCATGACACAGATATTTCTAACTGTCTCAGTATCTCAGAGAGCATCCACACTGTATGTGGTGCGGTGAGGGTAACAGGGGTAACAGGACAGTTGCTTTATGTCCTGTTTGTATTATAGTAACAAGGACATGTCCTGTTATGTTCTTGCAAACAAGCAATCCTTTTTACAATAATGAGAGAGTTTCAGTTGCTCCCTGGCTTTAAAAAACATTGAACTTAATCTACCAAACTTTTCTTATTACATTGCAGGTTAATTTCTAAGTAACGCATGAGAATTATGGTAATATTTGGTATAATTTGACACATAGGCACGTAACAGGACATGTCCTGTTACTCAGTTTGTATCAAACTGTCACCAGTTTAAAAATGGAGAACTACACTGTGATTTCTGTGTATTAAACTGATGATCTATACTGCTGCAGCATCAAAATTCTGCAATCACACATATATACGCTGTCCATATATTTGCTTGCAGTCATTCTATTTCTATATGTCCTGTTACTTGTCCTGTTACTTGTCCTGTTACTTGTCCTGTTACTTGTCCTGTTACTTGTCCTGTTACCTTGTTATCAAAGCAATGTTTCTGCTGTAGTTATGTATTATTGTATGGAGAATGTACACGTATGTTCATGACACAGATATTTCTAACTGTCTCAGTATCTCAGATAGCATCCATACTGTATGTGGTGCAGTGAGTGGTACTCTGAATTTACCTGCATAACAAAGACTTGTCCTGTTACTCATTTGTCCTGTTACTCATTTGTCCTGTTACTCTAAACAGAAAGACCCCAGAGCTCATTTCCTTCACTCCTGTTCATGTCAATGTATGGGCAACAAGGTAAGCCTATGGATTAGGTATAGGAAAGTGAAAAATCATTAGGGTCTACCATTTAATTTCCAGGGGGGCTTGGAGTTTTCCTCGGCAAGAAATTTATTTCACAGTGACGGTGGCATTATTTATTTATTTCAAGCGTGCGAAGTACCCGAATATTCATTCCTAAATTAAGCAACGCCTTATTAAGAAAAACTCCTGGCAGAAATTATTTATTTCAAGACTGCCCAAAATGAATTTATTTATTTCATCAAAACTGAGCAAGAAACTATTTATTTGAAAAAAAAGGGTAGTAAAACATTACAAAAGCAATTCATGTGATTGTTTGACACTGAATTACATAGTATAAAACTAGTTTGAATAGTATACAGTATCCCCAGTAAATGAGTACACCCTAGCGGCATAATATTAGAGAGGTTTTGCTACACGTTCACGTGTGACGTATACGTGTACAAGTGCTATCTTATAACATTGTTGTCATGGCAACTGCCACGTACACGTCACACGGAAACGTGCAGCAAAACCTCTCTAATGACTAATTTTCTATTACAGTAGACGAACGTCAAGTGCTTCCAGAATTGGACTGCCATGTTATTCCTCATGACTCATAAGCAGTTTATGAAGTCATAGCCTATACTTGCAATGCTAGCTGGGAAAGCCATTTGGCGTGTCACACCACTCATCAATGAGGTCACAAGCTCTCTTATGACAAATTGACAGATTATTTCAATGTATTTGATAGGGCTTGATGTGAGGTCACACACTGAAAAAAAGGTTTGTGTGAAACAGACAAAATGAACGTTAGCTGATGTCCGTCCAAAATTTTGTGTAAATTCAGACAAAAGGCATGTGTATTTTTGACATTTCATTGATCAAATCACACAAAAATTTGATCAAGATTGACAATGAAATGTCAAAAATACACATACATTTTGTGTGAATTTACACAAAATTTTGGACGGACACCAGCTAACGTTTGTTTTGTCTGTTCCACACAAACCTTTTTTTCAGTGCAGGTGGCCATCTAGCAGCTGAGTGTAAGTACTCGTCATTCGTCTACTGTAAGTCAGGAACTAACTTAAGTAATCCAACTTAGCCAGCATATGATATCCCCAGGACCTAAGAAAGTGTGTATGTAAAATTTCAATGGTGTAGACTTACTTGTTAGTTGTGAGTGTTTAAAATTGATGATGCTGCAAAATAAGTGAGTACACCCAATGGGAATAGACATGGGAGTGATTTAAAAATTGGCAAGTTTTACTTGTTAATATCATGGAAATTTTGTACAAAGCATGCCATTATAAAAGAGATCACATCAACTTAATATCACATAAAAAGCAGGAAATTCCAATGGCGACTGTAGATGCTGTGGAGTGGCAAACATTTCCAGAGGTAGTCATCGCAAATCAGTAATGATGTTTCAATGGAGAGAGATATTCCTTGCATCAAAATATGTTGCATACTCTGCCACTCGTAATGTGGTACTAGAAATTGGTAGTCCTTTGTCATAAACTTAGTTGATGTGATGCAATTTACACCGAAGATGCCATTTTCCAAAAATAAAAATGTCTGTGCCACTTATATGCAATAAGTACTCATTCTCAGGTCACTCCAATGTCTGTTTTGCATTGGGTGTATGGGTGTACTCACTTATTTGGTGACACTTTTGCCTTTTGATACTTGTCAGTTACAAATAATAAATCGCATATCCTTCAAAGTTTACGTGTACATTCTACTAGTCTAGGCTAGGGGAAACCGGGGCACATTGGACCATCAACAATATTTTTTTTTATAAAACATGCACAGTTATCCAAATGTCCAATGAAGAGGCCTTTAGTGGTATGCCTTTTGGCCAAAATATTTCATGAGCATTGAAGGAAAAGTGTGAGTTCTATTTCAGGTTTCTTGATTTTCGGTATAAAAAGTGACTTTTTCCAAGACTCGATGGCTAGTTTACCTTTCTTAAAATACGGGGGATCTAGTCAGACAAGTCTCGTAAATTGAAACTATGACCACTAAAGTAAAGTTTGATGTAAGTTTCACGAGTTCACAGTCAACCTTGTCAGCGAGGCATGCACATTTTCATAAGAGGTTGGGACGGGGCAGGTTGGACCAACGTGGCTGGGGCACGTTGGACCATTATAAACTGGATTGACTGACAAAAAATAATCGGCAAAATGCCAGCTGTGTAATTTTAAACATTAATACAGCACCTAAGTCATTCCTGTACAATATGAGGGTAAAATCAATTCAGTTGGCTAATCTACCAGCCCTTCTAGCTGAAACAAGACTTTTTCTGGGTAAATATTCCGATATAGTCATTCTGCAATGACACATAAGTGTGTGTTGTGATCTGTGAGAATAAAATGTGGTGTTTCCTCACTTTCTTCTACTTCCCTGGACTTTCATTCCGTGGTCCAACGTGCCCCACATGGTTGTCAACAATTTTCAAACTTATTTTTCTCTACAACTATAGAAGGTAGATCGACGTGGATGTTTACAAGTCAGTCAGTAAAAAATAACAAAGCGGACCAACGTGCCCGGTCTTCCCTATATCATGTCATGAAGTTGGTGGATTATTTCACTTGAGTGTCTAGCTCTGAGGAAATTAGTCCAGGAGTCGCAGGGGTGTACTCATTTACTGGGGGTACTGTAAAAACGTTTTTCAAAGCCAGTGACATGTCTGGAAGGACACTGAGTGTAATTGTTTAACTGCTAATCTTATCAACAGACAAAATTCTGCTGCTCACTGAGGTGGTCTGTCACTTTGATACCGAAAAAGAGTGTACTGTTGCACTGTGAAAATGGTACATCGCAGTCTGGTGAAACTGAGAACTGCATGTTGCTGCCACCTGGCACAAAAGTTGATTTCCTATGCTACAGCATTGCTGTCCCAAGAAATAGTTCCAATTTCATTGCACATTCACAAAATTTCTATCCAACATTGATGTTTACCAGAGTCAGACTCGGCAATCACATTCTCTAAGGAAGTAGACAAGGCCATCAGCACACTCAGAAACAGCCCCGGTGTCTTCCAGACAAAATTGTGTGTGTTCTTCTGGTCGAAAGTAGGTGGACGCTCGCAGGAGCTCGCTGAATAGCACACTAGTCACTAGGTGGCAACACAAGACAGTATATGTTCTGATCTGTGGCAATGCAAGAGCAGTTCACTTGTAGACAGAAAATCAGTTATGACAAGTCAAATGAGGCATTTTTATAAGGAGGCTGTTTCATTAGCCACGATCAAAAGAAGGCCTTTGTTTTTCTAATTGGTATTAGGGCTTCTCTCAAGTCTGTCAGGTATCTTCTGCTTCTGATATGCAATTGCAATTCACCAATCACTTCACTGTGTTCATTCCATTAAAAAAATATGAATGATTCACTCTGTATTGTAATTGAAAATGCCTGTTAATTTTCCCTATTTTAAACAAAAAAGAGCAATGTTGTGTCATAACAGGACATGTCCTTGTTACGAAATTCTCTGAAATTCAACTGAAACATTAGTGACCGGGCAAAAACGTGTATGTATATCAATATTAGAGTGCTAATTGGTTGAAACAAGTATTATTGATCCAGTTACTTCTTTAAAACTTGTATATGAGGTAATGCAAACAGAATATTTGTCCTGTTACGGTCCATTAATTTGATTTAATTGTCAAACACAGCTATGAGCAACACAAAATATAATTCAGCCTTGCTTAGAATGATAGCTAAATGTATTTTGCATTATTTAACAGATACATTTTGAAAGTTTCTGAACTCTCAGGTTAGTTTAAGCATTTTAAAGAATTGTCCTGTTACTCCATGTCTGGTTTGAATTTTGAATTCTATATTGTGGCTAAGATGTAGAAGTGTGGCCAACAAAGATGGCACAGAAAATAAGTATCTGCCTTATTTGTGTAATTAGTAGCCAAAAAGTAAATATTTCATCGTTATTTTTACATCCACAGAGCTCAGAACCCTAATTGTCCTGTTACGTTTTTTTTTTAATCAAATCCAAGCTATTTCAAATATATGTGCATGGGGAGCTCCAATCACCTTTGTAAGGTGACCCAATGAGGTTATATTTCATTCAAAATATAAAATTTTGAAGATCAAAAGCACCTTAGAAGTCAGAAATGGCAAAATATGAAAAATGTTACGTTTTTTAATATTCCAAATAAATGGTCATTCATAAAAAAGTGAAAACTTTACAGCCTCAAGAATATTGATTTCAGATGGCCAAATGATTATGTAAAACAGATTTCACAATTTCTTGACAAAATTCCAAACTTTATTTTTTACATAGTTTTTCAGCTCAGGAGCAGCACCTTTGTGGCTTGACCCATATATATATATATTCTGCACCAAAATTTGTGAGCCAATCAACTGACAGGATATCAATCACGTGCCACGCCAATAAATAACGATATTGGCGTGTGGAGAGTGTTATTGGCGCCTTAAAGCCATATTGGCGTCCTCAGTGCACATGCACTTCACTTATTGCAGAGGCAGTATCAGTCTGTCTGAGTCTTTTATTGCATTGACTACATTCCAATCATTGATTGTCATTGAAGGATACACAATTACTCCTCAAGGTGCTAATTGCGATCAAGGATAATTAACAAAATTTCAATTAAAGTGCCTCATCCTAAATGAAAGTATTTGTAGTTTACAGAAATCAATCCAATTGAAGAAGCAGCAATTAAAGCATTGTGAGACTGAGAAAAAAATTGCTGCTGAAAATGTACAGTTACTCTTTTAAAATGTTTAAATATAATTCTTAGAAATAATTTAATCACTAAAATACCATACCAAAGTGGTTAAAAACACCAATTTGAAAACGTTTATTACAATAGGGGAAAAATAATCAAGAGTAAATGATAGATAGACAAATAGATTATAGCTAAATAATATCTGGATAGATAGCTAGACAGATAGCTAGCTAGATAGATAGATAGTTACAGCTAGATAGAAAGTTCAGATGAAAAAAAAAGGGGTTTTTTATTTCTCTACATGTTTTTCTTGACGATGGTTAGAGAATATTTTATTTTAAAACATGCAGAAGTCTGAAAATTTTGGTGCAGAATATATAGTATAGGGCCATTTGTATTGTTTCCTAAATTTAGGGTACATTTTTGGAACCAATGTTTTTTTTAATCTATGATATCAATAGAACAAAACCTGAGTTGGTTCCATTTTTTTCTATGGCTCCTAAGGCGGCCATCTTGAAATCCAAAATGGCCGCCACCAAAACACTATTTTGGCCATAACTCAAGAACTGTTTGACATAGAGATGCAAATGAGGGGTCTAAATTGTGTAGTTTGAGCTAACAAATGCAAAGGTACCATTTATTTCACTTATTAGTGAAGAAAAAAGCAAAAAAAATTTTATTATTTGTATTTTTTTCTGCCAAGTCGGCACTAAACATCATGCTACAGATTCATGGATGCGAAACTATTTGGACTTGAATGACTGTGCTTTGACAGACTTATGAAATAATTGTGTTATCAGGTTGTTATGGATCATTAATTGATTCTAAGTCTATGAATGTTTTTACAATAACAGAAGCTGAAGTTGAGTTTTTTCCAAAGCTCCTTTTGTCTTTCTTTCGACTGCACTGTTTTGCTTTTTGTCTAAGATTTTCACTTGGTTCAACTTTGTTGCTTCAAGGGTTGTTTCATAGCTTAATGATGCTGTATATACACAGTTCGGTTGACTATGTCAATAATATTTGGCTTTCGGAATATTGTCTAATATTAATGGTAATATTCAGCTTTAATGACACTAACCTTCACTACTCCAGTACCGAGTCATTACCGTCAGTGCTGGGGTATAGACTTTATTCGAATTAGTCAGCTGATTAGTTGGTTAAGAGTCAGTTTTATTGCTTGATTATGCTTCGTACCAGGCCGGATGGTTTCAGAGCAACAATGCTTCATATACTTAGGTTATTGTCAAAATTTGGTTTGTAGTCCACGATGGGACTGATGAAGCAGGAGAAAGAACTGGAACACGCAGACCCTTGTATAATTTGCCTAAAAACTAAAGAGTGTGTTGCAGACACTAAACATGTATGCACATTCAACGTACTAAAATCATTCTCATGATCACTACTGAAAACCAGGAAAATTTAATATTATCTCACTGAAATTTGCATTGATCAAGGACAGGAACTTAAGTTATGAAAGAAGAAAAAGGACTGCAAAGGATAACAAGTAAACCTGTAAATAACTGAATTTCTGATGCCTCTGTCAGAAAGTTGCCTTTACCATCTGACACCAGTCCTGCAATATCAAACCATACAAGTAAATGTGTAGTATTCTCTCAAAAATAAAGCTCAATCATTTTGCTGACTAATCAGTCAAACTGCTAAGATATCCCTTATGTTTGTCATATTGGACATGTTGCGAGTACTTGGGACCATGTGTAGGGTAATTCATTCTCAGGACCGAGTGTGCCCTTCAGATTGTCTCTCTTGGGTGTGATATCTCCCTATAAGCATTAGGGGTGTACTGAAAGTCCGAAACTACTTATTGCCGAAACGAATCTGATTTATCATCCTTGCTTGGATGTTGGCTGCTCTTATCATGTACCAGTGCTGAATAACCATATCAGATGGGAGCTTGCAATTGGTAAATTGAGAAGATCATCTGTAGTGCTGGAACTTGTAACGAAATTGTTCCAACTCATCTGGGTCTTGTCTTCTGAGTGTCATCAATTGTTCTGAATTTGGATTTTTCCTTTTTAACGTAACTAGATGGGTAAAAGTGACTTTAAAGGGTGCAGCCATTGTATAAAAGAGTGCAGTCCTTAGAGGTCTAGAAACCTGCAATTACCCAACTGAAAACCAGTCCACTACAGGCAGGTGAATGTGATGAGACTGCAGACTGACAAAATTCAAGTCGAATTTTGCAATCAAATTAGCATCTTGGCCACTAGGAGAGCTGTCTATCAGGTCCATGCTGAGCAGAACTAAGCAGAACTGGACTAGATTTGCAATACATGTGTGTATAGATGTGAAATGGGCAGTTTTACGGTATTTGCACTCGACCGATTTTTCATCTTTAAGCAATTACTCTGAGAAAAGTATGACAGGTACACAGAAATTTGTCTTGGTGTCAGTCTTGTACTACATTGAAGTATATGTGTACCAAATTTTACCTTGCTACGATACTTAGTTTTGATACAGCAGGCGATTTATTACCAATTTTTGCACTTTTTTGTGTCTCATGGGCAGTTTCGCGTATCTTTATGGCAACACAGAAAAGCAAATGGAGGCAGTTGTGATTCATGTTAATGATGCCTGTCTGGACCTATGTCTTGGACATAAAATACAACAGGTTTAATGTGAATAAGTTATATACGAAAGGAGCTGTCTCCCACAATGTAGAAAATGGCATGTGTCAAAAAGTTTGTCTTTGGTGGACCATTTATTACTGCATATGCTGTTATGAATCAGTATCAAAGACAGTATCTACCGTTTGTGTCAATTTTGTAGCTGGAGACATGTCTCAAGGTAAATCAAAAAGTTTCATTCCAGAATCTATACCTTGTTTTCGGAATTTGAGGCTTGAATATGATGTCAAAAAAATGTGTCCTATCCAGTACGAGGAAAAAACTCTCAGGATTCGGAAGGAAAAAACAAGCTATTTGTGTTTTCTTTTCTCGATTGTGTGCCTCTACATCAATGTGCCAAATGCAAGTTGAAAAGATATCCAGGCAATACACATACATTTTCTGAGAAATTATAATTCAGTATGTCACAAAATGTCCTCTCCAGTACATCATAAGTTTCGCTCTGATTCAAGTCTTTTAACACTGGATTCATTAAAGAAAAGAACATGGCTAAAATAAATAATTTAACCAGGATGCCTAAAAAGGTTATTTATAAATATAGAAAATAAAGATATATGTTTTTAGATTATTAAATTGCACTATTATGAGAAAATCAAACTGGAGAGTAAAAGGCACTTATTTTATGTAATATATCATTATAACTGCAATGTTTCGCAAATAACAGATTGACTAAACAAGATAATGTGTAAATATCTTGTTTATGGAGCAATTCAAGCTGATTTTTTTTCTGAGCCTTAATTTTGGATCATTTTCAGTGATTTTTCTCTCTAGAACATGGTCTTTCACTCAAAGGAAACACTATGAATTCAAAGCATACAGCAACAAAACTTAACTTTGAGTTAGTATGATGCCTAAGCATTATTTATCTTGGCAATCATGTGTCTATTGAGACTAAAACCTTACTGAACACTCTAAAACATAAACTTTGAGAGTAACGAATATTTAATTTCTTTAATTTCGTCATAAAAATCGTTGGAAATAAAGTTCTGCCATATTTCATCGAAATTTTAAGTTTTGTATTGCTTTTGGGGGTTCTATGCCACAAGATGGCTGGATTTCCATTGCAAAAATGGTTAAATCAGTATTCACATGGACATTTTTCTGATAAACATTTTTTTCAAAAATTCAAACCTTGCCTACCATATGGAGTGGCAATTTGGTGATAAACCAACAAATCACATGTGTTCTTGTTGATTTATGAATCTTCAATATGTTCATTTAATGATAGCATGAAGGAAATTCTCATTTACAAACCTTTATTTTGACCCCCCATGAGACACTTTGAGTGCAGATACTGTAAAACTGCCCAAATATAGAATGTCCAATGAAATATTGTAGCCTGTTCCTTAACAATCGCAAATAGATGTAGACTTTCTCGATAATCAGGACAAAATAATTACTTGACAGAGTCAAGTTGACTCCGAGTTTGTTAAGAAAGAAGAGGCATCAAATGCCTCAAATCAAGTGAGATGATCCTTTTCTACAGATGATATCCATTGGTCTTGCAGAGTAGAGATCTTGTTTTGGATTAGCTTGTCAAGTCAAATGTTCTGTCACACGATTACTACAGCTTCTGTCTTCAATTCCTGCAAGTTCTTTGGGAATGCATATTAGTTTCAGCATCACTTTAAAGTTTTTGTGGAGCAAAGACACACACTTAGATTAGATACACTTCATCTGTGCATTGACGTCTCGGCACAGTTTTCTTCATCAGAATCTGGTTCTTCCATTACAAAGTACGCTTTGAATGGGCATGTAGGTGTTGTCAAAATTTTTTGCTGCCTAACAAACACATAAGCCTGTGAAAGACAAATGTGTTTGCTTGCAGAACCATGTTCATATGCACTGGTCGATCCACAGCTACATGTACATGATCTTTTTAGTTTCTTTTGGCCAATCATATTTACATGGTCCACTTCCCAAGATGAACTTCAAGATATTGTGGCCAAGTTGAAACATGGACTTTTTCTGAGACATTGCAACAGATTAGTTCATGTATATATATATTATACTTGGTATATTGCTATTACGGTACTGATGTGTACAACAGGAAGGATGTCATGTCTGATCATTCCTATGAGCCTTTTGTGTTTTTTTTGCGCTCTATCAGTCTATGTAATGTTGTGTCCCTATACATTTATAATTCATGTTAAAATTATGAAATCTTCTATTGATCTTCTTTATATAGTTTCGTCTAATCAAGATAAACTCTACCTGGACCATTGGACCACTGGACCTTGAATAACAACACTACATCATAGATATTAATTTTGCATAATAAAGTTATGTGTTATCAGTAGCCTATTGAACATAATCATATTACAAAATGAAAGCACCAATTGATATCTTCTTTTAATACAAGAGAAGCATTAGTTAGTTAGTTAGTTACCATTACATTCTAAACTTTTTGCCATATTTCAAACTGATCAGCTGACACAAGTGCAAATGCCACTTTTTCAGTGCCAATGCAACTTTGTCAGTGGCCCCACAGCGCTAGAGTTCCCCCCAAGCTCTGTCTGAAACAATTCAATACCAGCAAACAGTCTCAAGAACCTTGGGGTCCAAACCCAACTTTATCTGCCTTAATTAACAGCTTAGGCCTAACCCAACTTCATCTGCCTTTATTGACAGCTTTGGCCTTCCATGGCTTTTGCTAACACTACAGTACATATATTCCAGTTGAGAAATCAAAGAAATGATATGCATCATAATCGGGGTTATGAACACTGATTTTTCTACAATTTGGGAACAGCTCAGTTTTGAGGAGCGGGTGATTGCTTCAGCTAAGGGCCTAAACTAATTCATAGTGGCCCCAACTGTAATGGAGAACACTTTTAAATACTGTCAGACTGTCAAGCAATATTTTTTTGTCATAATCAACTGCACATATACAGTAAATTATATAATTATTTACACATCTATGTAGTTTGTTCGTTTTGCCTAAAAATTGAGTTGTCCTTGGTTACCTGACTATATATTTCCATGGCAACAGAAAGGTTTTTTGAACACTGTCAACAAGTTTGATTTTTCCAGAGTACACAGTAAAATACCTGAAATTAATTCTGTGAAAATTTCATTCAGCTACTTCGAATATAAATGTCCACCAGAACGAGTGGTCAGAACATTTGAAACGCTCCTTATACATGCAAGAAAATACCAATAATATCAATTAATTTACTTTTCTTTTCACTTGGGATTAAAAAACATGAAACCATCGAATTCTCCAGATCAAACTACATAATTTTGACCCATCATTTGTATCTCTATGTCAATCCATTGTTGAGCTATTGCCAAGAATAGCATTTCAGTGGCGACCATCTTGAATTTCAAGATGGCCGCCTTAGGAGCCATAGAAAAAAATGGAACCAACTCAGGTTTTGATCTATGGACATCATAGAATAAAAAAAACATTGGTTCCAAAAATGTACCCTAAAGTTAGGAAACGGATAAATATCCTACACAAGGCCATACACTAATAACAAATAGTAGATGTTGAGTCGACCAATATTGAGTTTTATTGGCCTCAGCAGGTAATATTGGTCTCGGCCTCCGGCCTCGACCAATATTACTGCTTCGGCCAATAAAACTCAATATTGGTCTCCTCACCATCCACTATCTATATAATATAAGGCATCTGAGGAGGTCTCTCAAAATGGAGTCATACCTTACAGGGGTGGATCCAGAAAATGTCGGACGGGGCCCCCGGGTGGTTTATGAAAGAAAATGTACTAAAAATATCCGGAATTTTTTTTTTTACACATTTTAGCCACATTAGCATTGGCTAATGCATCCTCCATGTGGCTAATGAAAATTGCATTATTTACATGCAAATTAGCCACATATCCTTGAATTTCACTGTAAATTGGCCTCTGTGGCTAACTGAATTTTGGTCCTAGGAAGAGCACTGCCTGATTATTCTTCCAACAACTCAGATCTGATAACTGAGCTGCTGAGCGTGTTGGTATAGGCCTATCTTTCCGAGTTAAATTTTCAACAGGGTTGTCGATTTTTCACCCAGAGAATCTACCCTAGACGAATCCTTCCATTTTCGTGCATTATCATAACTTTTTGGGTCAGGGCGTCACAGCCAATCAGCAGGCAGTAATTCTCTCCAGTTCAAAACTTTACTGGCGATTTGCGAAGCATCTACTACCTTCCCAGAGACGTATGACCTATCATTTTAAAGGCCTCTATCTACCCATGTAAGAATCATACCTGTAACCCTTACGTAAATGTGTGAAACAGCTAAATTGGCCTCATTTGCATAACAAGCTTGGAGGCCTGTTCATTGGTCAGCTTTGTGGGCGTGTCAGATTGAATCACTGAAGGCTTTGCTGAAGTGGGATTTTAAAAAAAATTAAAATTCAGAGATTTAGGCCTAAATCACGATTAGATTCAAGATTAAATAAAATAACTCAATTAAATCAAATTAATCCTTATTTCAATACATTAAAATCATGAACAACCCTTATTTTCAATTCAGGTATTTCACTTGGAATATAAATTGACAAGCCTACTTTAATTATACATAGGGTGTATTTATTTTGACTCACCAGAGGCCATGCAGTCCTGAAATTGTTCACCTATAGCCGCCAATAGAAGTTCTTTCCATACTGCTGACTGCAAAAGATTGATTGGATTTATTTATTCAAAAGAACTACGTATGAACAATACAAAAAACAATGGGAGTTTAAGTAAAAATTACAAGGTAACTCCCACTAACTAGCAGAATTTAAAATTTTCAAATTAGTTATAAAATTCTTGATTGAAAGTGAATTAATAGTTCTTTCATCTAAATTATTCCAATTATTTACAATTCGATTGCTCCAAAAATATTTTCTTTTATCAGTACGACTATAAAACACATACAGTTGTTTATTATGACCTCAACTTCTATGTACAAATTTATAAACTTCTTCCCTATCATTTATATTGAGATTTGTATGACAATTAATAACTTTGTAAAACAAAATCAAATCAGAATTTTTTCTTTGGATCTAATTTTAAAAAATAACTAGAATGAGCGCTCGGAGATCGCATACCTCAGCCTGCCTTTTCATTTTTAATTTATAGTATGTATTCCTAAAGGGTTACCATTTGAGATAAACCGTGTTTCAAAGGGCCCATTAATGAATATATGGCAGTCAATCATAAATCTATCTATCTATCTATCTATCTATCTATCTATCTATCTATCTATCTATCTATCTATCTATCTATCTATCTATTTGTCTATCTATTCATCCAACCGTCTTTCTATCTGTTTATGTCTCTATCCAGTAACCATGGTTTAAAATATTTTAAAAAGAATTATTTGTCCTTTTTTCCTGCAAAGCCTGTTGAAAAATGAAAAGGATCTGAAGCCAAGATTAATTGGATAAGCAGCCATTAATTGCATTTGATGATGACTATACTGACCAACACCAATCAAGAAGCAATGACAATCTGTAGAATTGTCTAAATAACTAGATTCAATCAAGATTCACAATTGCTGAATAGACTGTAGAAATATGTACACTCTGTTGGACTGCAAGTTCAAAAATGACTGGTATACTATTACAGCTGCATACTGCACGGTAGAGGCCTAATTTCGAATTTATTTAACTGTAGCCCCAAAAATTCTCCAATATTCACCAAAATTTAATCAGGTATTGTGTAGTACAAATGAAAACATTGTGCCAAAGGGAATCTAAATCCATTGAGAATTGTTGGCAGGAGTCGATTAACAAACACACAAACCCACAAGCAGAGATCCCAGAAAATGCCCACCCCTACAATACTCCGCCTGCAGGCTGAGTAACAATGTGCAAGCACTTTAACAGCTGCTTTTAGATAGACTATCTACCTATAATCTGCCCATCTATTCATCTATCTATCTAATAATCTATCTCCCTTCCTTCTATCCTTCCTTCGTTCCATCCTTTCTTCCTTCCTTCCTCCCTGTCTTCTTTTATAGTTTTAAGCATTTTAATGAATTTGCAACCTATCCCCCTGGCTGGCACTTGGCTGTAGCTGTTGCTGCTGCTATCACAGCAGCAGAACATTCAAAATTCGAGGGAAAAACATACATTTTAGTTTAGAAAATAAAAATTTATTGTCACAGAAGTTTACCAAAAGTTGATGGAAGCAAGATAAAATTATGTTAATAATAATAATAATAATATTAACAGTGATTTATAAAGTGCCCATATCCAAAATCTAAATTGCTCATCGGCACTTGTGGGGTTTTAAGAAAAGTTGGTTGTGAAGAGATGGGTTTTTAGGTTGCGCTTAAACCCGTTCAAGTTTTCTTGATTTCGGATAGACACTGGCAAACTATTCCATATACCTATTCTTGCAAAGGCCCTCGTCCCGAAGTTTGTTTGATTTGCGAGGTGAGGGACCACAAGCAATTTGCCCTTGTGGTTTCGTAGGTTGTGTGTGGCCGGGGCTATTTTGATTAGAGTCTTTAGGTAATTTGGAGCCATGTCATTAAGCGTCTTCCAGACCAGCAACAAGATTTTGTATTCAATTCTTGTCTGGATAGGTAGCTAGCGAAGGTTTTTGCGGTGCTCAGTGACATGGTCGTATTTCCACAGCTTGACAATCAGTCGTACTGCAGAGTTTTGAGCCACTTGCAGTTTGTTGGACAAACGTTTGGATATCCCGCAGAGTAGTGCATTCTATAATCAAGGTGCATTCACTAATGTTTTTGTGTCCTCATTATTTAGACTTTTCCGTAGATAGGCAATGTTTCGGATGTTGCAGTACATACTGCGGCATATTTCATTGACCTGGCGTTCCATAGACATACATTGGTCAAAGATTACACCTAAGTTTCTGACATTGTTCTGGGTTATAATTTTGACGTTGTCAATCGTAATTAGACGAGCAGAGAGCTCGTCTATTGAAATACTAGATCCAGTGAGGATCCGGTTGCTAATCTCGTTCTCATGCACGGCCTGCAAACGTCAGATTGATGCGTTTCTTACCTGCCTAGTCAGGCATCTAAACTATGAGGATGCGACATGCTAATCCTGAAGCATTTCCGATACTTAAATCCCCATTTAATGGCTTTATTTCAAGTGTTTACATGGAATTTTTCTCGGAGAAGCCATGCTTAGAAAATGGTACAACTATCTGTCCTGCAACAAAAAAAGGTTGCAACGAAGCACATGTGCGCCACCTAGTGTATAATTCATAGGAGGCTGAACAGCATGAAAGACATTGAAAGTGGATTGCGCTTCACAGCCTTATAGAAGACAATTTAGTGTAATGTTCTAGCTTGGCACTTCTAGGCAATCAATGATGGCAATCAATGATGGCAATCAATGATGGCAATCAATGATGGCAATCAATGATGGCAATCAATGATGGCAATCAATGATGGCAATCAATGATGGCAATCAATGATGGCAATCAATGATGGCAATCAATGATGGCAATCAATGATGGCAATCAATGATGGCAATCAATGATGGCAATCACAGAACTCATTTGCCCCCTCCCCTTAGGTGCCCCCCTCCCTTAGGTGCCCCCCTCCCCATATAGTCCAGGCAATCTGTGAGAAAAAGGGGGTGGACCCACCACAAATTCCTTTAGTTTTGACCCATACATTTTCGGAAAGCTTAGACTCCAAGGAATAACATATTAAAAATCTTCCGTAAAAATTTCCCGGGAACCCCCTTTCTTCAGCCAAAAACAAAATGGCCGCCAAATATACTTAAAAATTGGAATTTGCCTAGTGTCCCCAGCAGACACAAGTTGGTTTGAAGGTTATTGCATACTTTTGGATTCCTTACATGCCTACACACACTATCCATGCGTACAACTTTTCCAATCGACCACTAAATCTATGTTATTCAACATGGCGTCCTAGATGGCATCCAAGATGGCCGCCATGCACTCGTCCTTAATTGAATCAGGCAATTTTTCTTCAATGATTTCATGTGATACATCAAATTTGGGGTTTTCCTGGTCAAGGAATCTGAATTTCATGGTTTCAGGGTCATTGGAGATGATTTATGGCTGCTACTAGGCCCCTATATTGTGAAGAATTCGAATATGACATAAATATAGCACAATACAAGCGTATTTTTCACGTCTGACCATATAGTGGGGCAGCTTAATGTAATATCTTAGGAGAATGGTGCATTTGGTGATGGACCTACAAAATTTGACACAGAGGTAGAAATCAACTAAAGAAGCAAAATTAGCTATGGTGTCATTTTTGACTTTGGCTTACATCTCCATGGTAACGGTTTCCATAGCAACCATTAATTTTTTAGTAAATATTTATAATATAGCATATATCTAAAAAAAAAAAAAGGCATCATTGTTAAATTTAATGATGGATATGTGTTGCTGAGAAGTATGAGCTGCTTCACTGTGGTTGCCATGGTTACCAATTTGTTTGTTTTCAAGTAATCATGGATGTTTCATGGTAACTTCACTATATTTGTAAGTTCAACACTATGTGAATTCAACTGCACAAAAATATGTTCACAATGAGCAGTTATAAGTTATATACCATATGTATTGTTTGTTATGGTCTTGGCTATGCTATGGCTCATGATTTTACTCCCATAATATACTTACCCTAAAGCAGCTATTTTATGGCAATGAAGACTCAAACTTTAGTGGGCGTAAATGTCATATCAATTGATGTTGGTGTGTGATTCAGACAATTATACTGTACGTGATAGGACATTTCTTACCAAATTCAGCACAAGGATAAAAACAAACAATAACGTGCAAGCACTTTAAGCAGCACAGACAATGCATGGTTCCAACACAGGTACACCAATCACGGATACACTACGGAGAAGAAGAAGAAAAAGGCATGGTTGACCTTTGACCCATGGAAGCTAGTCCATTTTAGTTTTATAATTTTTTCCATCACAGAAGGGCACCAAAAGTGACTGGTCGAAAGTTAAAAACCAACAGAGAATGTAGAGTAGATTTGAATGAGATTGGTGAAAGAGAGTGACCTCCAGAGTGCTAATGAGATTGCATGAAATTCTTGGGGTAAGAGCAGCTGTGCTGCTAAAAAAGAAGCAAAACTAGCATCTTCAATTTCCATAGCAACCATTCCCATAGCAACCAGTGAATTCATCATAAATCTTAATAACAGAGCATAATTACCTCAGAAAAAAAGTCATCAATGTTAAATTTGATTATGGATATGTGCAGCTGAGAAGTTATGCTATATTATTATTGTTGCCATGGTTACCAATTTATTTACTCTCAAAGAACCATGGGTATTTCAAGATAAGTTTGTCTGTATTTGTATGTTTCACACCACTTGAATTCTGGAACTGCCATTCAATACTTTCATAATTAACAAGCTGGTCGCTCGAACGTTGTAGAATCAAACAGCCATTTAAAATCCAGAGGTAGTCAATCAATTGGGCCCCCATCATACTATATTAGTTGGATTGACTATGCAATTGCACTCTAAATAGAAACAGGGCTATAACCAGCCATGCAGATGGCACAATAAAATAATAATTATGAGGGTGGTTCACATTTCATTGGGAAAAATCAAATCGTCTAAAAACCTCCATTTTGAAAGTAGGAATTTATGACCACATGAGTAAAACAAACACACCCGAAAGTTCAACCAATTTGGTTAATATCTAGAGGTGGCACAAAGCCTTTGAAGTTTATAATGTAATTCCTCATTCATGCAACTGAAAAATTGTTCAATTTCCCAGATTTTTCTTAGAAGTGAATATTTTTTTCCATTTTTTCAGTGAATGATAGAGTTGGCAAGGCAAAGTAATATTTGAGGGTTATTTTTGATTTATTGTTCTAATCAGGTGAAATATATGCCTATTTTTATGTAAAAATGCTTGATAATTAACCTATGTATATCTATGCTGACCTGCTGTGATACTTTGTAAGTCAAAAATAATATCAGGACAGGATCGGGCATCCTGAACATACTAAAAAGGGTTATTTAATAAAAATAATTGGCTGCTAAATTGCAAGATTTGCAAATACCGATTAATTTGAGGTCTGCTGAAGGGCAATCGCATGTTAAACTTCAGCGGCTTTGTGCCACCTCTAAATATTAATTGATTTTGCTGAAATGTTTACACAACACCTTCTGTCTATATAAGATCATGCACATTGCAAGATTCAAATCAGAGAAATTTAGAGCAAAGTGTTTTTTGACCATCCTAACAATTATAATCGGCCCCTAAATAACACACAATCATATTTTACAGCCGTGCCCCAAGTACGACGATGTAAAATCCAAAATTTTCTATATACATACAGGCTACAGGGGACACATAGACTGAATAATTGTGGGCCTCTATATGACATGCAGTATAATTTTCAAAGTGTGCCAGTCCGCTGCCCCATGCACGTCGGTATGAACGTTAATTTGTGAATGCCAGGCTAAGAGGGGGGCCCATAAAAAAAAATTGCTGGCCCCACACAAAATATTATGATCTTTTAGGTTTTGCTCAGCCCCTGCCTAGTGTGGGAAAGTATAACTATTCTTTTGTGAGATATCCAGCCACAGCAGCATGAAAAACTGAGGGCCTCAATGTAACACGCAGTAAAATTTCCAGACCATGCTCCCACAGGTTTTACCATCCAAATTGGAAAAGAGAAGACTTAGTAGGCCAACATATATATATGTATGCCTTTCATTAGTTTCATACCATAGAATAACTCAAAATTAATTTACAATAATGTACTCTAACAATCTTCAAGGGATTCTGAGACTGGTGGCATAGCTGGGGCCCGAAGTGCCCAAGATTTACGCGAATGCGCAAGGGCTCATAATACCTATATAAATCCTCCCTGACTAGGCCCAGTAGGTTATTCGGTTAAGATTTTGTAGCGAAAAAGGCATTCTACGTTCAGGAATGATTAGCAATTTTCATCAAGTAAATTTAAATCTCATGCTAGTCTTTGATGAGCATTCAGATATACTTATTTGATTATAAAAGACATGGAGTGCTGAATTTGGTAAGAAACTTCCTATCATGTACAGTATATTTGTCTGAATCACACACCAACATCAATTGATTGATATGACATTTACGCCCACCAAAGTTTGAGTCTTCATTGCCATAAAATAGCTGCTTTAGGATAAATATAATGGTAGTAAAATCATGAACCATGGCATAGCCAAGACCATAACAAACAATATGGTATATAACTTGCTTGCTCATTGTGAACATATTTTTGTGCAGTTGAATTCACATAGTGTTGAACTTACAAATATAGTGAAGTTACCATGAAATCATCCATGATTACTTGAAAATAAACAAATTGGTAACCATGGCAACCACAGTAAAGCAGCTCATACTTCTCAGCAAACACATATCCATCATTCAATTTAACAATGATGCCTTTTTTTTTTTTAGATATATGCTATATTAAATATTTACAAAAAAATTAATGGTTGCTATGGAAACCGTTACCATGGAGATGTAAGCCAAAGTCAAAAATGACACCATAGCTAATTTTGCTTCTTTAGTTGATTTCTACCTCTGTGTCAAATTTGGTAGGTCCATCACCAAATGCACCATTCTCCTAAGATATTACATTAAGCTGCCCCACTTATTATGGTCAGACGTGAAAAATACGCTTGTATTGTGCTATATTTATGTCATATTCGAATTCTTCACAATATAGGGGCCTAGTAGCAGCCATAAATCATCTCCAATGACCCTGAAACCATGAAATTCAGATTCCTTGACCAGGAAAACCCCAAATTTGATGTATCACATGAAATCATTGAAGAAAAATTGCCTGATTCAATTAAGGACGAGTGCATGGCGGCCATCTTGGATGCTATCTAGGACGCCATGTTGAATAACATAGATTTAGTGGTCGATTGGAAAAGTTGTACGCATGGATAGTGTGTGTAGGCATGTAAGGAATCCAAAAGTATGCAATAACCTTCAAACCAACTTGTGTCTGCTGGGGACACTAGGCAAATTCCAATTTTTAAGTATATTTGGCGGCCATTTTGTTTTTGGCTGAAAAAAGGGGGTTCCCGGGAAATTTTTACGGAAGATTTTTAATATGTTATTCCTTGAAGTCTAAGCTTTCCGAAAATGTATGGGTCAAAACTAAAGGAATTTGTGGTGGGTCGATATCTCATTTGCCTGGACTAATAGGTGCCCCCTCCCCATCAATGTGCCCCCTCCCTATCAATGTGCCCCTCCCCACCAATGTGCCCCCCTCCCCATCAATGTGCCCCCTCCCTACCAATGTGCCCCCTCCCCACAAATGTGCTCCCTCCCCATCAATGTGCCCCCTCCTTGCCAATGTGCCCCCTCCCCGCCAATGTGCCCCCCTCCCCGCCAATGTGCCCCCCTCCCCGCCAATGTGCCCCCTCCTTGCCAATGTGCCCCCTCCCCGCCAATGTGCCCCCTCCCTGCCAATGTGCCCCCCTCCCCGCCAATGTGCCCCCCTCCCTGCCAATGTGCCCCCTCCCCGCCAATGTGCCCCCTCCCCACCAATGTGCCCCCTCCCCATCAATGTGCCCCCTCCCCACCAATGTGCCCCCTCCCTGCCAATGTGCCCCCTCCCCATCAATGTGCCCCCTCCTTGCCAATGTGGCCCCTCCCCGCCAATGTGCCCCCTCCCCGCCAATGTGCCCCCTCCCCGCCAATGTGCCCCCTCCCCACCAATGTGCCCCCTCCCCACTAATGTGCCCCCTCCCCATCAATCACAGAACTCATTAGCCCCCTCCCCTTAGGTGCCCCCCTCCCTTAGGTGCCCCCCTCCCCTTAGGTGCCCCCTCCCCATCAATGTGCCCCCTCCCTATCAATGTGCCCCCTCCCTACAAATGTGCCCCCTCCCCGCCAATGTGCCCCCTCCCTATCAATGTGCCCCCTCCCTATCAATGTGCCCCTCCCAACCAATGTGCCCCCTCCCTACCAATGTACCCCCCTCCCCTCAATGTGCCCCCTCCCTGCCAATGTGCCCCTCCCAATCAATGTGCCCCCTCCCCACCAATGTGCCCCCTCCCCATCAATGTGCCCCCTCCCTGCCAATGTGCCCCCTCCCCACCAATGTGCCCCCTCCCCGCCAATGTGCCCCCTCCCCGCCAATGTGCCCCCTCCCCGCCAATGTGCCCCCTCCCTGCCAATGTGCCCCCTCCCCACCAATGTGCCCCCTCCCCACCAATGTGCCCCCTCCCCACCAATGTGCCCCTCCCCATCAATGTGCCCCCTCCCCATCAATGTGCCCCCTCCCTACCAATGTGCCCCCTCCCTACCAATGTGCCCCCTCCCCATCAATGTGCCCCCTCCCCATCAATGTGCCCCCTCCCCATCAATGTGCCCCTCCCCACCAATGTGCCCCCTCCTTGCCAATGTGCCCCCTCCCCGCCAATGTGCCCCCTCCCCGCCAATGTGCCCCCCTCCCTGCCAATGTGCCCCCTCCCCACTAATGTGCCCCCTCCCCATCAATGTGCTCCCCTTCAATGTGCCCCCTCCCCACCAATGTGCCCCCTCCCCACCAATGTGCCCCCTCCCCATCAATGTGCCCCCCTCCCCACCAATGTGCCCCCTCCCCACCAATGTGCCCCCTTCCCTACCAATGTGCCCCCCTCCCTACCAATATGCCCCCTCCCTGCCAATGGCCCCCCTCCCTACCAATATGCCCCCTCCCTGCCAATGTGCCCCCTCCCAGCAGTGTGCCCCCTCCCCACCCTCCCCACCAATGTGCCCCCCTCTCACCAATGTGCCCCCCTCCCCAGCAATATGCCCCCTCCCCAGCAATGTGCCCCCCCTCCACTAATGTGCCCCCCTCCCCAGCAATGTGCCCCCTCCCAACCAATGTGCCCCCTCCCCATCAATGTGCCCCCTGACCAAAATATGTCTGAATATCTCTTTCAATTCCATCTCTCCCCCCTTGCGGCCTTGCACCGAGGTTGCCTTCTAGTTTTCAGATTGTCATCAAGTTGTAGATAAGCTGTATAGCAAATTTAAATGTTCTCTGAATGCAAAAATAGAAAAATAGTCGCAAGTTGCTTAATCTCATAATGGCGATCTCTAGTCCTCCTATAGGACAGATTACGTCTAGTTACCTAAGTAGCCTACCAGTCACATCGGTGTACTCGCTTACTAGGGATATTGTATAGGGCCTCACAATGCACCCTACATCGCATTACGGCAATCACCGCTGCCCGCTGCTCGTCTTGCATATGGAAATATGACCCCATCTAGTTGATTCTATGCTCAGCTTTCTGAGGTTTGCCTTTGAGCCAATTAGGAGCAATTCTGTCTTTTCGCCGTTGCAACAGAGCTTGTTTTCGAAAAGGAAAATTTCTGATTTCGGTGATACAGTTTTCAATCTTCTTTGATGCGTTTGTTTGATCATTGATGGATTTCGGTTCGAAAGATAGAACGAGTTGTTGGTCGTCTGCGTATTTGTGGTCCTCGATTCCGTGTTTCTGGGCAATTTGGCTAACAGGGGCTATATAGGAGTTGAAAAGGATAGGTCCGAGCTTGGATCCTTGAGGAACACCAAACTTGAGAAGGGACTTAGCAGACCCGACTTCGTCGATTACGACTGATGATGTTCGGTTACTGAGGTATGTCTTGAACCATCGGAGGGGGGAGCCAATAATACTGTACATGTGCTCTAATCTGTGAACTAAAATTTTGTGGTCAATGGTATCGAAAGCAGCTGAGAGGTCAATCAGAATCAGCATGGTAACTTTGCCTCTGTCCAAGCTAAGCATATTATCTTTATGTATTTTTGTTAAGGGCGTTTCAGTGCTGTGAAAGACCTTATAGGCCGACTGTCTGGAATCATGTAGGTTGTTTGTCTCCAAGTGTTTGGTGTACTGTTTGATGACAGCACTCTCAATCAGCTTGCCAATGAACAAGAGGTTGGATACTGGTCTACAGTTTTTGAAAATGAGGTCAAGGTTTGGTTTCTTTAGTAGAGGTTTGATGAGTGCATGCTTGAGAGCTGATGGCATTTCACCAGATTGTAGTGATACATGGACGATTTGCGTAATGACCGGGGGCACTTCAGCTAGGTTGTCTTTGAGCAGCCAGGTTGGAATAGGGTCGAGCGCACAATGTTTTGTGGGCATGTCGGTGATGAGTTTTTTCACTTGGTCACTGGATACTGTTGCAAATTTACCTATACTAGTTTGTCTACAGAAACAATGCAATCATTTGGGTAAATGAGGTCTGTATGCATTTTTGATCTGATTTTTTCTATTTTCTCCGCAAAGAACTTGCTAAAATCAGTCGCGATGATAGTCGTGCAGTTATGAGGAGGCAGAGGAGCTTCTTGTTTTCTATTTAAGCATGAGTTCACAACTTTAAAAAGGGCCTTGGAGTTGCCCCTGCGAGATTTAACTTTTGTTTCGATATCTTTGGCTTTGACATCGGCTAGCAACTTGTTGTGTTCATTTCTCTTGTCTTGGAAGGTTCTGTAGTCGCGTTTGTCTTTTGATCTTTATTGGTCCAGGGAGTAGGCTTTCTGTCGGTGACTGTGCGTTTGATAAGAGGTGCAAGTTTATCAAGCACAACTATGCAGGAGGAGTATATTTCTGAGAGTTTATTCAGGCTAATATCATCTAGAAGTCTGTTGTTGATTTTATCGGATAAATGTTGGTTCAGGTAGGATTTAAATTTTGGTCTAGGTTTTTAGTATGTCTGAAACGAATGGTCTTGGTCAGTCGTGGTTTATGAATTTGCAAAGTCACGATAATTGCCGCGTGATCTGATAGATAATCGTCAACGATACAGTCAGCTATGAGAGAATTTTTGCGGGTGATTACATGATCAAGTGTATTGCCATTTTTATGTGTAGGCTGGGACACATGCTGAACCAGATCATACATATCGAGTATTTCATTCAGTCTTCGAGCATGCGGAGACAGCCAACACCCCCACCAACTCTGCCAACACGGGGGACTGTTGTGAAGTTACATTTGCTATTTTCTAGAAGACCAATGCTCAGACTATCATCAGATTTTAGCCAGCTTTCAGTGAAAAAGAAGATATCAAGATCATTTTCTTTATGATAGTCAGTAATCAGATCGGTTTTGTTCCGTAGGCTGTGGGCATTTAGAAGTCTGAGACTGTATACTAAGTTTCAAAGTGGTAGGTGAATAAGAATAAGAATAAGAATAAATTTTATTTAGTCTCGAAAAATACATAAAATTAAACATTAGCTCAGTCGAGCTAGTACTCGAGAAATTCACAAAACAAAGATAAAACAAAATTATAACATAGTAATAAAAGCAAGGCTAAGGACTACCACTAACAACTAATCTAAAACTAGTGCGACCTCCTATATGGTCAGGAGCTCCCCGAAAATTCCTCCTGCAATACAGGCTGCAAGCAGCTGTAAAAATGTAATCCAGATATAATAACTCACTGTTAGGGTGGGACTGGCGCCCCAAATTTTGGAAATCTTAGGCGGATCAAACCTGAGTTTTTTTTGCAAGTGAGGTTGGCATATATAAGAGTGTGTGTGTGTAAAATTTCAGCTCATTCTATTAATATTTAGAGGTAGCACAGTTCACTTGAAGTTTATAATGTAAATCCCCATTGGCGAGACCTGAAAAAAGCATGATTTTCCAAAATGAGACTTAGAATAAATATTTTTCGACCATGCAAAGACTATGGGTGAGAGTTTTGGGAGGGCACTTCAGAACAGGCATCCATTTTGCTATAACATATATTGTTTGGCCACTATGAGGAGCTAAAATCTCGAAATTTAGGCGTTTTTGAGTAACATTCATCATATACAGCTGATATTGGACATTAAATTGTGCAGAGATGAAGAGTGGAAAATGCAAAATTATGGCGGTTATGAACTGCCCTCCCAAAACCCTCCCCCATAGTTTTTGAATGGTCGAAAAATATTGATTCTAAGTCTCATTTTTGGAAAATCATGCTTTTTTGCAGGTTTTTTCAGGTCTCGCCAATGGGGATTTACATTATAAACTTCAAGTGAAATGTGCTACCTCTAAATATAAATAGAATGAGCTGAAATTTTACACACAGGCTCTCATATGCCAACCTCACTTGCAAAAAAAAGTCAGGTTTGATCCGCAAACATTGGGGCGCCAGTCCCACCCTACTCACCGTATCTTTCTTTGCACATTTAAATCTCCAGTTGCCTCCTTTACAATGCCACTCATCCTCCCTGCAAAAGAGCAACACATAAATTTAAGCACTTTTATTTATCCTTGTTCACTTCGCTGGAATTTACTTATTGATGTTTCAAACTCTCCGCCTCACGAGTAATCCTATACCAAACAAAATTTGAAACAAACTGATGACAAGAAATACTTCCAACCATTATTAGATATTTAAAGACGGGGGGAGGGGGGGGGTTGACCTACAAAAAAAAGACCCAGCCCAGGTAGCCTTCATTCTGAATCTGGTACTCAAACAGTCAACATCTCCATCTTTAGGCCTCATGGCAGGATACACCCTCAATACAACCCCCTGGGGTTACTACTGTTTTATTATGGGGTAACTGAGGGTAGTTGAGGGATGGCGAATTTGGTTGAGGGGAGGCGAGTTCGTTTGAGGGGAGGCGAGGGGATGTGAGTTTAGTGGAGGGGAGGCGAATTTAGCTGAGGGGAGGCGAGTTTACTTGAGGGCAGCCGAGCTTACTTGAGGGGAGCCGAGTGTACTTGAGGGGAGGTGAATTTAGTTGAGGGCAGCCGAGTTTACTTGAGAGGAGCCGACTTTACTTGAGGGGAGGTCAGTTTACTTGAGGGGAGCCGAGTTTAGTTGAGGGGAGGCGAGTTTAGTTGAGGTGAGGTTAGTTGAGGGCAGCCGAGTTTACTTGAGGGGAGCCAAGTTTAACTTGAGGGGAGGTGAGTTTAGTTGAGGGCAGCCGAGTTTACTTGAGGGGAGGTGAGTTTACTTGAAGGGAGCCAAGTTTACTTGAGGGGAGCCGAGTTTACTTGAGGGCAGCCGAGTTTACTTGATGGGAGGTGAGTTTACTTGCGGGGAGCCGAGTTTACTTGAGGGGAGGTGAGTTTAGTTGAGGGCAGCTGAGTTTAGTTGAGGGGAGGCGAGTTAGTTGAGGGCAGCCGAGTTTACTTGAGGGGAGGTGAGTTTACTTGAGGGGAGGTGAGTTTACTTGAGGGCAGCCGAGTTTACTTAGATCGAAATATTCTATCTTATTCAAGACAGCCAGAGAGAGGCTGTCTTGAGATAGAATACAGTGCATTGAGACTTTCTAGCACTGTGCGACACAGAATCTGTCGTATCTCTGCCAGGCTGTCTGGGGCAATATATGGGACATTCTGGGCGTCATTTCCCAGAAAAATCCAAATAAACTTCACATGAACTGACCTGAGCTTTTAATTTTCCGGGAAACTTGAGTTATAGAGCTGCAAACTTTTGAATCGAGCAGCGTGAATTTGATCCAGCAGAAAATGGTAGAATATGCATATGGCGCAAGGTGTTGCAACGCCAAAATTCGTCTGCTACAGCCAATAGGGGGCCAAGATTTTGTGCACACATGAGTCATTGAACAACCGTTGCAACATCACAAGGCAGGAAAGTCTCAATGGTTTGTTGTCTGACCAACAACTTCGTTGTTGTTGGTCAGTCTTTGTCGGACTAGAGTTTACTTAAGGGGAGCCGAGTTTACTTGAGGGGAGGTGAGTTTAGTTGAGGGGAGGCGAGTTTAGTTGAGGGAAGGCGAGTTTAGTTGAGGGCAGTCGAGTTTAGTTGAGGTAAGTTGAGTTTAGTTGAGGTTACTTGAGTTTAGTTGAGTTGAGTTGAGGGAAGCTGAGGGTAGTTGAGGGTGGCGGAAGTGAAAAGGGGTAAGTTGAGGGTAAAAGAGGTTAAGTTGAGGGTGCCGAGTTTATGAGAGGGTTTGGGGGGGTGTATCCTGTCGTGAGGCCTACCTTTCCTCTGTTAAAATCATCAATACCAGCAATAATACAGCGTGAAACAGTTCCATTTTTCAACCACATGATATTTGGTAACGAAGGATACATTTCTGGAGTTTTGAGCAAATTAGGACATTTTATGACCATTAAAATAGCATTTTAATCAAAGTCATAGCTAACAAGAATCCGCGGATTCAAAGCTAGCCATTTGGTTTTATATTAAAGGGGCAGTGATTAACATGGAATGGGTTGAGAGCAATTTTGACCTAATCTAGAGTACGTATATCCATACTGAAGACATGAAAAAAACAATTTGAAGTATGTAAATAATATCATGAAATCCTCAAAATAAAAGGCAACTGAGAAGCTTCTTGTAAATTGGAGGGAAAAGAATAGAATACAACAAAATAAGAAAGATAAATAGCTAGTAACACAGATCATGTAGATAGGCAGATGGACTTGAAAGAGGGAGCTTCCGCCTCAATAGGAAGGAATGTGCATGACTGCCGCCATGACAGATTGGAAGAACAGACATTGACTATAAGTTGAGATGATATGAACTCTGTCATTTTAATGCAAGTGAAGTACAATTAAAGGAATAAACTAGGGGTCTACACCAGTTCAATAAATACCGGTCGTACCGGTTCATTCTGGTCGGTTCCCGAACTGGTTTTCGAAACAGCACTTCAGTATGGCTCAATTATGCCATATCCAGCTAAAAAAAGCAGTTTATTGTCGAGATTTGACAGAAAATATCCATTAAATCAATCACTGAACTCGAGAAGATCATCATCTTGACATCCGCTCTATTGTGAGATGAACTTTCCGGGCCAAAAATTTTTTTTTAGGGAGGCGGATTTCTAATATATATGCGGATCGGCCCGAATTTGAGTTCCGACAGTACGAAAAATTTTGTGTATCAATCAAGTGTATTGATGATAAGTATCATATTGAATGTCGGCAACGATATAGAGCCCTAGAATAAACCCATTTCACTAAGTGGCCTGGACATTGGCCCCAAACAACTTTTTGTTAAAACAGTGATTCATAACTTGCTTTCCACATGAAGCAGACATAGCATTTTAATTCCTGAAACACAACTTTCAAAATTTAACCTAAAGGAGTGACCAAGTCGTGAAGCTTTAATGTTACATTGAAATTCACTAAACATACTCCAGATTGTCACTTCAGCAAAGCTTTCAGTGAATAATTCAGATACACCCACCAACCTGAACAGGCCTTCACACAGGTTATGCAAATTAGGCCGATTTCACCAATTCAAGGACTTCCCTAAATCGTACAGACTAGCAAGTTACTGGAATAGATAGATCTCTCTGAGAGCTTCAAAATGATAGGTCATACGTCTCTGAGAAGTTAACAGATGCTTCGTAAATCGCCGGTAAAGTTTTGAACTGGAGAGAATGCTACTCGCTGATTGGCTGTGACGCTCTGACGCAAATCTTATGATAATGTACGAAAATTGAAGGATTCGTCTGGGTAGATTCTGTGGGTACAGATTGTCTCTTGGCTGGACCAATCAGAGGCATGGTCGGGAAATCTATCAGCCAATGGGATTGCAGGATTCAAGCACTACTTTTCCCCTGGGGTTAACTGATAGAATTCATGTAAAGTTAAAACCTATGGGGCCCTTCTCTTTAAACAAATTAGTGACAAAATCAATTGTTGATGTGGTAAAATAGGAAACAAAATGCATGAAAGCCAAAAATATCATACAATCAAAACACACATTTTAGAGGGAGAAGAAGGTTGTACAATTGATGTTTTATACCAGGCCAAATTTAGGAAAATTTAAATCAAGATGATTTTAATAACTTATTTGTTTTCATCAATAAAGTCATTGCACTAAATCATTATGTTCACTGTTACGTTCTAAAAATAACGTGCAAGCACTTCAAGAGGTGCTTGCAGATAGAATATCAAGCTATTTCCTATTTGCACATCTGATTTTCTGTAAGGATCTATCCATCTATCTATCCATAGCCCATTGCTGGTTAACAGCATTTCAAGTTCACACCTTGACCATATTGACATACGAATCCAATGTATTGTATTGTATCTAATTACACTCCTGAATGATAATTAAGCTATATTGCTTTTAGACCTGTCAGGGAATGAACTCAAGGTAATTAGAGCCAAATCCACCAGAGGGCCATTTTGCATACAACAGTGGACAGTGCTGCCATCTAGCCTATTCTTGGTTCACATGTTTATTGTTTACAGTGTTTACAGTGTTTACATGGTTTATGGTTTTCAGAATCCCATACACTCATCTCCGATTAGAATAGCTACGCCTTTGGCTAGCTAAAAATTGAACATGAACTGCTGTGAGCTGATTGGTAAGGCCTATGAAAACTTACAACTAGAGGGTCAATAGGATTGTCGACTCCAAAGGAATTCCGAATTACATTGAAATTAGAAACCCCAATTACAGTTTAATTACCCTTCATTAGCAGCAATCAGCAATTAACCCCTTTCTTAAAAAAATAAAAAATACCATGCAAAGCATGTGAACTCTCAGCTGGGGAAGTAACAGACCTACAAAGACTTTTGACTCGAATGTAACAACATAGTTACATACATGTAATACAGGTTGTCAGTTGATAATTATTTGGGCCTAATATTAAATATAAATATATATAAGTTTTTATTGACAAAACAAAGGTCACATTTGACCAAACTGTCAGTTACAAAACAAGAACATGTTAAATTATTGGTACAATGTACAGGGAAAATCAAAAACAACCAAGAAACAAGAGGATAAAAAAAAAAAAATTCTAGTTATAGTACAAACATATATACAAGAGTAGGCCTACATCATATTATGTTTAAATATATACATAAATACAAGAGTACTCATTAACCAAACAACATAATTTTATACAATTTAGCACTTATGCGGTTATTAGAACCATAGACCATAACATTGCATCTGTAAATGAAGGATAGTAACTCAATATCAAAGTATTTACAGGTTAAAGAAAAATAGAGCAAATATAATATATAATATATTCACACTAATAAACAATTTGCAAATGTTTATCTCATGCAAGCTTGCCACATACAAAACAATGGTGCCATTAGCCAACCTAACCATGTGGATAGGTACTATTATCATAATTTTACACTAAGTGCTATTATCAGATTTTATAACAACATTTAAGAATTTACCTAACGCATAGTTTATATCAGATGTTTTATTCTTTATAATTTCAAGACACTGTGCTCGAGAACTTAATACCACAAAGTTTTCTATCAATTTTGTAGCCACTTCTAAAAGTTCTACTCGTTCATTTTTCCAATAATCACAAATCATGAGACAATGATGTTCATCCTCAACTAGTCCCGATGCACATCTTTAGCAAAATCTTTCATCCGCAGGAACATACGGTTGTTTGTGTCTCCCTAGTTCTATTTTTAAATTGTGAGAACTTAATCTAAAGCAGGCTATACTGCGATATATGTACTTGGGAAAATTCAAGTTTAAGTATGGTTCAAGACGCAGATCAGTTTTAAATAATTTGTATGTTCTTAGCTTAGGGTTTAGAAAACAAATTTTCAAAAGATTCACATACTCATAGAGGGCAAAAAAAAAGGAAAACTTATTTACAACCATTAATTACATATAGTCTTTTTCAGAAGTTTTATACTAACTTAATTAGGTAATTATAAAGATTCACAAACACATAGAGACTAGAGTGGCATATAAAAGAAAAACTTCTTTATTTGTCATTTTTACAGCCATTAATCCCATTTAGTTTTATAGATGGTTTTTAATCAACTTTTATTGAGTAATTATATTACACATCACTTTAACAAGCACTCTTAGAGGTGCAGCACCGCCCATGGATATGCCTTGTAAATGGAATAGACATGACTATTATGGCAGATGGAAAAAAGAAAGAAAATCATTTCATTTTCTAACTTAGAATCTTAGTACATTATATGCAGGACTTGTGATTTTATGAACACTGGGAATAATTAAGAATAACGTTAATAGCTATTGTAATTCTATAGCTGTAGGCCTACCAGTAAGCCGACAGATGACAGGGAGGTATGACACCGAATTGCACTTTAAAATTCCACCCAAATGGTAAAGAGCAATTCAGTGCATTTGAAGGGATGCATTTAATAGCAATTAATAAAATCGATTGGAATGGAGTATATTCAATGAAAGATAGTGTCCATTGTCCAATCAACATTGTGTAGGCGTAATTATCAAGTGTCAAACATGCACACACTGTATATGCATATATGACAGCGTAAAGACTCAAACAGTTTAACCTGGATTCTACAGATGTCATCCTACCAAAAGGAGGAAACTCCACTCAAGAAGAAGAAGATACACAAGAAAATGGTGGCGCAAAGTCAGCCTGTCCAACCCAGCGCTAGCCATTAGAGGAGATGGTTATAAATCTATTAATATTGCATATAACTGAAAAAAAAAGACACAATTGGTCCAATCTACGATGTTATAAATGGGAGATAATGATAAAATGAACCCCTGGAATGGCCTGGTTTGGCCAGTAGGCCTCTGCCTCACATCGGTTTGAGATCATTTCATTACCACCCTATGCATAGCATGGACGGTAATTACAAAACAGTTGCTGTAGAAAAAATGTAAAACCAAATTCAGGTGTAATTTTAAGTGTAAACAGGATTGGTCAGTGGCAGTACCATATACACCACGAAGCCAAAGTGGTGTATATTCCCATACCCTCCAAAAACAAACAGCGTGTAACGGTTTTATCTTCAGACGTTTTGTTTTATTGATGCCAATAAACTATCTAGCAAACTGAGTCTGAAATGTATTTTAGTAACAAAGCAACAGCATTGTGATGTCATCCCCAGTAGTGCCACCTGGATGGTGTCACAATTAGCTCAAACAATGGCATTGTGACGTCATGACTATTGTTGCAACATAGATGATGTTATAAACAGTCCTCTGGTTGCAATTGTGATGTCATTGTTTATCCCATACACCTTGTCTGATAACGACAGACGGCGTCTTGGATGCAGAGTGACAGAATTGGCTTGTGGTAGAAGAACTAGGCATCTGAGATGGCTAAAATACAACTGCACAGAATTGTCGGTAGAAAATAGAAGGGTATGACACATTTTACAGGTATGGTTGGCAGATTGAAAGAGAAATTGTTGACGAAAGGATCAGGATTCAAAAGGGACTGCATTGCAAAAGCTCTTCGGTTATAAATAGCCAAGGGCTAAAAATTAGAATAATGCAGAGTGAAACGTATGATATGCCACTAAACACAAAACCTGAAAATTTTCATTCAAATCGGAGCATTTTTAGCTAGCCATAGGCGTAGCTATTGGAATGGGTGAGGAGTGTATGGGATTCTGAAACCATAAATGCGCAACCATGCAACCATGCAACCATGAACCAAAAACAAGCTAGGTGGCAGCACAGTATGCAAAATAGCCCTCTAGTGGATAAGGCTTGCAGTATCTTGAGTTCATTCCCTGACAGGTATAGCAGCAACATAGCTCAATTACCTTTCAAGAGTGTAATTAGATACAATACAATGCATTGGATTTCCTGTGTCAATATGGTCAAGGTGTGAACTTGAAATGCAATTAGCCAGCAATGGCCATTGACATGATTTGATAACTATGTCAGCTGAATGTCAGTTGTAACTGGGCCAAGTACACAATGCCAATTTAAGACACTTGTATTCAACTGTGTAAACTTAGGATAGGATAGGATATTTTATTTGCACAACTTGAGTACTTACAATAAAATGGAACATACATAAAAATATTATATGCAAAAAAGTAAAATGTTGTACAGGAGGGCACCTGAGCAGAAACTGCTGTAACCCAATGGGTAGGTGCACCCCCTCCCCCCCTTTAGATAAACCCCGGATATACTTTAAATATTACGAATCAATACAAAAGATGTTATTCTGATAACATATATGCAAAAAAAATTAGGAAATATGTGTATAGACTATTCATATTCAAATACATTATACAAATAGATATGTGAATAAAATACATTACACAAATAGATATATGAATATAATAGTACGCAATTACTGTATATACCACATAATTACTAAAGCAAAAAGCAAAAAAGCGTCCTGCACTATTCCTCGTCTGGTTCAAAGTTGAACAGCAGAGTTGGAATAGCCAGGACAACTCATGCTTTCTGTTTATACACTAATACCGCTATATGAATATAATAGTATACAATTAAACACTACACATTGAAGCAAAAAGCGAAAGGCGCCCTGACTATCCCTCGTCTGGTTCAAAGTTGAACAGCAGAGTTGGAACAGCCAGGACAACCCAGGCTCTCACTTAAAATTTAAAGCATAAATATAGTATATAAAAATTATGAACAAATGATTATGTAAATTACTAATGTTAATAATTGGAGGGTCTGTAGCGACCACTACCTTTAGCATAACTTAGTACGGTATTGGAATTGGAACAAATACAAATGGGATGAGTGCCTATTAGTTACAGTGGGTGGGTCTATGATAATCGCTACTACCTATATCAATTAAAAAATATATATATATTATATATATATATATTTATTATGGTGCATCAGGCTTTGAAAAGCAATGAAAACTAGTATAACTGATATTGCCGTACGGCAATATCGGATAATCCCCCGCGGGCCCCGTTTGACCCTAGCCCCGCTTATTCTCCTGTTTCAATTCACTTCAATAATTTGTATGAATACGCCTGTCTGCTCATACTATAAAGGTTTTTAAGTACATAAATAGAGGACATATGCCCTATCAGCCAACGCTTACAAAATCCTTTCCCTTCAATGTATATTATAACCCCGTCATGATAGGCCTAAGCCTGTGCCCTGTTGTTGATGACTGTGTTTGAGTGTGCTGCTCTTTCAATGGCGTAATGCTGCTGCTTGGGAGCAAAACCTGGCAGTGAGGCAGTATGGCCCCGACAGCAGACTAAGATGCATCTTTGAATTATTTTTAAACATTTTTTTCAAGGCAAAGGAGAAAAGACTGGTAAGCTAGGATTATACCACAAAATAGGGCAAAAAATAAGCAGCATGTAATTTCAGTTTTAATTGATTCGGAACATTAATGCATGAGTTATAATTGCAAATGTAAAATCATCATTGTAAAATTGAGTGTTACTATGAGCTGTATGCCCGTGCAGTTCAGCGTAGGTCATAATTTTATGCATTTTTTGGAGTTAATTTCATGAAATTTGAACGAGTAGAAGCTGAGCTATGTGCATTTCAATTTTGAAATACAAAAAATTCTGTAGGAGAAACCACTTGATGTAGTCAAATGTCCTTTTAGGACAGTATGGAGGCCCCACAAGGGTATAAGGGAAAAAATATTCATGGACATTGATGAAGAACTTCATTGGATTTTAAGCCAAAAACTTTTCGAAAGGTGCAAAAAGTGACAACAAATTTTCAATGTCTCACGCGATTCTACGCCGCGCGTCTGACACTATCATGCTATACAGCATTGGAAAGCTGACAAACAGACCTTTCTTGTGATATGTAACACTTTGTTGTAGCTTAAATAGGGACCGAGATATGGCCACTTGAAAATTGCATTTTTGGACGTCCGTAGCGCCAAGACCGTTTGTGCGAGGGGTCCGTAACTTTGTGAAGTTGGTACACTAGGATAGGTCTGTAAGTGTACCCACTTTCAGCTTTCTACGAGCATTCCTTCCCTGTTTTTCAAAAAAAATTCAGTCAATTTTCGGGATGTCAAATTTTCAAAAAATCATATCTTGAAGTGTATTCATGAAATCTCCACAGGACGCCTTTCTGCACTGGAGACTTAGTCAAGGTATCTTAGAAAAAATCAACAGGTCTCAGTTATGCTTAGGTTCTCAGAAACCTGCGCCGGAAATTTTTTTTATATTTTCCTCATAACTTATTAGTGTCATGAAATTTGATCATGAAATTTCGTGTAGAGAAGCGCGCAATGGAGTCGCATATTACCCTTGACATGTAACGTAATATCTGTAATAGTTTTGAAGTAATCGCAGTTTTTCTGAGCTGAATAATAATAATAATAATAACTAGAGAATAATTAAAATTGCACAGCAATTTTAAGATATGAATTCCCCTCCCCCATATTCCCTTCCCTTCCATTCCCTTCCACTCCATTCCCTTCCCTGCCTTTCCCTTCCCCTCCCATTCCATTCCATTGGCTTCCCTCTTGTTGCATTCCGAGGCCTGATATGGTTGACATATTGTTAGTTTGGCTTTGGTTGCAAGCTAGTGCATAGAAGTGCAGAGGTGCACATATTGAGTGATATAGCGCTTAGCATGCTGCCAGGTGTGTTGTGACCAATGGTACCACCCTGAAAGCAATACATTTTGACTGATCCCTAACCCAAACCCTAACAGCTTGTTCCAGACAAACCATAAGAGTTATGGAGCTGTGCTTATATGGAAAAATAGAGTAAAAAATTAGCATTATGGCATATTACTTTTAACTGAATTGAATGTGTCATTTATGAAATATAATTGATTATATAAAATGATAAGTGTATAATCGGCTATTAGTAATAGGTAAATGCCCTTGTAGAACAGTAAAGGCAGTAATTTTACGCATCTTTTGGTGTTAATTTCATGAAATTTGAATGAGCAGAAGCTGAGCAATTGATGTTTCAATTTTGAAATTAAAAAAATTGTCAAGCAAAGAGGATTTGAAGTAGGAAAATTTCCTTTGGGGATATTATGCAGGCCCATATTAGGCACCATAAAAAAATACTCATGAACATCCATGAAGAGCTTCATAGTTTTTTTGGGGAAAAAAGGCTTTGATCGGCCAAAAAAGTGACATGAAATTTTCAATGTCTGACGCGATTCTAAACTAAACAAGCTACAGTAAAGTTCTATACACCATCTGAAAGAAGAGAATCTGAACTTTTTTATGATGTTTTCAATTTTTCTGTAGCTTCAACAGAAACGGAGATATCGGCGATTGAAAATTACGTTTTTGTGAGGCCATAGCGCCGATACCGTTAATGCTATGACAACAAAATTTTGTGATATTGGTAGACTATGGTAGGGCTGTATGCACATATAAATTCAGCTTAATCTGAGCATTCCTTCCTTGTTTTCTGGAGGTTGGAATGTCATTTTTCGGAATTCCGTTTTTTCAAAAAATCATAACTTGGAATTTTTTCAACGGAATTCCTTTAGGCTCCTTTCTGCAAAGGATAAATGTCTAAAATATACAGAAAAAAAAATTCATTCCTCTATCTGTCTTAGTTTCTGAGAAACCGTTTACACAGTGTTAAAATTAGTTTCTGGAATTACGCAAGCCTGACAAGTAATTCCGCCGTGAAATTGCTTCTGAAGATAGGACTCAAGCCAACATATATGACTCTTGTATCTCTTTTGTTGTATCTCCATTACTTTTCTCATAATTGGCATTTAAAAAATCATTTTAAGGCCGTAGAAAAATAATAATAATAATAATAATAATAATAAAAAAAGTAGCAATAACAAGATGAATTCCCCTACGGGGAATTCATAATAATAATAATAATAGTAAAACGAACAATATCAATATAATCCCCCGCCCGCAAGCGGCGGGGGATTATAACTATCAACTGGATTATGGCTAATAGTTTTCTATTTTCATCTGTGTAATGCATTTGCTAAATGACTTTAAGGTTAATTTGTCTTTAATTTGTTGGGGCATATGTTGCCATAGATGTGGTGCTCTAGCTAAGAAACTTTTATTATAAATTTCTAAACTATGATGGGGTGTTCTAGGATTGTTATTAAGAACTTCCCGTAGGGAAGTTCTTATTGATATTGTACGTATTTGTTATTATTATTTTTATTATTATTATTATTATTATTATTATTATTATTATTCTTTCACGTTTTTCAAAGTTGAATAAATCATTGGTAAGGAAAGATAGCTACATGAAACTTGGACAGCATACAGACACCATGAAACTCTCTAAATGCTGAGAATTACGCATTGGAATTTTGCCTGACATGTGAATTACAGCGATTATACATTTAAAATTTTGGCAATCCGTTCAAAGAAAGCTGTCAGTTGGATTATTGTAAAAATTTTTCCTCATGTTCTCCAAGGAAATGCGCAGTGCGGAAAGGATTTTTATGGAATTCCATAGAAACAGTTTTAAACTATGAATTTTTACAAAAACGGAATTCCCAAAATTCACTGGAAAATCTCCAGAAAACAAGGAAAGAATGCTCAGATCAGGCTGATTTTAAGTGTGTATAGAGCCCTGCCCCTGTCCAACAATCCCACAAAATTTTGTTGCCGTCGCGTCAGCGGTATCGGCGCTATGGCCGCACAAAAGTGCAATTTTCAATCGCCGATATCTCGGTTTCTGTTAGAGCTACAGAAAAATTTAAAACATCATCAGAAAGTTCAGTTTCTCTTCTTTCAGATGGTGTGTAGAACTTTACCGTAGCTGCCTTAGTATAGAATCGCGTCAGACATCGAAAATTTTATATCACTTTTTGGGCCTATCAAAATCTTTTTTGCCCAAAAAACTATTAAGCTCTTCATGGATGTTCATGAATATTTTTTCAGTGGTACCCATTGTGGCCCTGCATAATCTGTCCAAAGGACATTATTCTACTTCAAATACTTTTTCTTTGAGAATTTTTTTCATTTCAAAATTCAAATGTAGATTGCTCAGCTTCTACTCATTCAAATGTCATGAAATTAACACCAAAAAATGCGTAAAATTATGCCCTTTAATGAGCTCCAAGGGCATATACTTTTCACTAAAAGCCAATTTTACATTAGCAATTTCACATATTCAATTATAACTCATTAAGTATTCGTTGAAATCAATTAAAACTAATTTGACATATTCCTCATTTTTTCCTCTATTTTTCCATATAAGCACGGCTCCATACCTGGGATGGTTTGTCTACAACAAGCCATTAGGGTTAGGGTTTCAAAATGTATTGCTTTGAGGGTGGTACCAATGGCCACCACACACTGGTCTCCATGCCAAGCGATATGTCATTTCAATATATCTGACTGTATGCTACATGGCTTATTGCAAGCAAACATCTTGTAACAGCAAGATTTCCCTTTTTACCAAATGAAACAGCTTCAGGGTGGAGGGCAAGGGAATGGAAGGGGAAGGAAGGAATTTGAAGGGTAGGAATTGGAAGGGAAGGGAAGGGATTGGGAAGGAAGGGAAGTTCTTCCTTTAAATTGCTGTGCAATTTAGTATACTAGTTATTTCTAGTATTGTGGCGATGATTGTTGAATTCAAAGATGTTCACGATTCTTTGCGGCAATATATCATTTGTATATCTATATGATATTTTAAGCAGAGAGTTTTCAATTAGATCATCAAGTTTTAATAATTTACCATTTTTGAAATAGGGTTGAATTCTGACTCTACGTCTAATATTCGATATTGCTCTTATAGCATTGTTTTGTTTTACTCTCAACTGCTTCAGACAACTTCCACTTAACATTGGACCCCAAGCAGCTATCCCATACAATAGATGGCTTTCTACATTAGTAATATAAATCAGTTTTTTAGAAAAATAGGGCAACATATTCTTGATCATATATAAACTGTAGGTACCCATGGTTAACTTGGTTAGCAGATATTGACAGTGAATTTTCCAATCCAAATGCTGATCAAGGTGTACTCCAAGGAACTTTACACTATTTGTTTGTTTCACTCTGACCCCTCCCATCATAATGTTACCTGGGTAGTTAGCAAGTTTCTTCTTTGTTTTGAATAAAACATAGTAAGATTTGTCAACATTTAATGTTAGTGAATTTTTGTTGAACCACTTTGAAAGTCTATTCAAGTCATCATTCATTTTTCTGTATAGAAATTTTAAATTTTTGCCCGATATAAATATAGTAGTGTCATCTGCGAACATAATGCTGCTGGTAAATTTAAGACATTTGGGCATATCATTTGCAACCAATATATAGAGTAATGGTCCTAACACTGAGCCTTGTGGGGTCCCAAATGATACTGGAAAATTGTCAGACATTACATTGTTAATGGCAACTTTAAGTGATCTATTTCCCAGATAACTCTTAATCCAGTCTAAAGCTATTCCTCTTATACAATAACCTTCTAGTTTACAAAATAGAGTTTGGTGGTTGATGCTATCAAAAGCCTTGGTCATATCCAAAAATAATCCGAGGGTATACATGCCTTTATCAAAGCCATCAAGTATATTACCAGTTAAATCTAAGATTGCATCTGCCGTACTTCTTTGCCTTCTAAAACCATATTGACCTTCATACAATACCTTATGACGATCAAGGAATTTCATTAAGCGTATATGCACTAATTTTTCTAGAACTTTTGAGATAACTGGTAGCAAAGAAATTGGCCTGTAATTACTAAGCTCTGATTTGTTCTTGGCTTTATATAGTGGTTTCACAATAGCTAATTTCATATCATCTGGGAATTTACCTTCTGAAAGAGATTTGTTGAATAAAACATTAAGTGCTGGTAATATACTGGTATATATTGATTTCAACATATTATTAGATAATCCATCATGGCCTTTACTTGTTTTAGGTTTCAACCTTAGTACTACTTTTTCTATCTCAATATCAGTGGTTGGATAGAAGAAACAACTCTCATTAATTCTTCCTGACTGATTATCTACAGCAAAGTCTCTCTCTCTGTCAATATTAACATTTATTTTCTCGGCTAATTTTTGTCCAACTTCACTGTAGTACTTCCCAAATGCATTACATATTTTCTGCTTGTCAGTTTCCTTTACTCCATTTATTATCATTTCATCATTGATATCTTGCTTATTTTTTACTTTACCAATAATCTTGTTAAGAGTATTCCACAATTTTTTTGAATTTGATCGATTTTGAATTATCAGTTTATGTTAGTAGTTATGTTTAGCCTTTCTCCGTAGAGTGTTGTATAGCTTTCTATATTCCTTATATCTTTGAAACTCGAGACTATCACGTGGGAGATGAGAGACCTCCTTGTATAGTTTTAGACATTTAGCAGATGATGTCTTTAAACCTGAACTAAACCAAGGTTCTCGAGCTACGTATATTTTCCTCCTTTTAAACGTTTTAAATGGAGCATAAAAATCTAATGCTTTTGTAATTTCACAGTTCAATGCCTCACTTCCCTCATTAACTGACATATTTGCAATAAAAGTCCAATCAATATTACGTAATGCACCTTTTATATTACGACATGTATTTTCATCAATTTTCCGACACAATGTCCCCAACATTTGTTTTTAACAAGCAATTTTTAATTTCTACTAGACACATAAAGTGGTCAGAAATATCAGATTTTATTACATATGATTGCACAGCAGTGAAAACCTCAGCATTTACATAGATATTGTCTATCAGGGTTGCAGAAGCATGCGTAATACGAGTTGGCTTGGTTATCGACGGTATAAGTTGATGTAATAAGCACAATTCAAATAGTTTTTTGGTATTCCTATGAACATCGATTTTTAGGAAATCAAGATTTTGATCTGTTCCCAAAATAAGTCTTTTGTTTTCCCTCTCTATTTTCTCAATAATATCGGAGTAATTCTCCAGGAAGTCACTTTCATTTGTTCCAGGGACTCTATAAATTTCTCCAATAATATAACTACACTTATTTCTTCTAGGTACTTCTATAAATATAGATTCAAATTTTCCTTCCTCGAACACATTTAGGTCCTGTCTCTCCTGATATCTTATGTGTGTTCCAATTAGAATAGCCACACCGCCTTTTGATTTGTTTTTTCTGTGTTGCGAAATCATATCATAATTTGGAATTTTAATTTTCATAAAGTTTTTATCATTTAGGAATGTTTCACATAATAAAATTATGTCAGGAAGTAGATTTTTTTCTTTCAAAATATCTAGTAGATCTAGGAGATCTTCACTCTTGTTTGCAATACTATGTATGTTCAAGTGTGCAACCTTTATAGAATTTTCCGAGATTGGAAATGTTATGTTATCATTACAAATATCAAGATACTGACAATTAGTCAGAAAAGCATCATCAAAATCAATTAAGTCAGTGAGATCTTTTTCTGTGGAATCCATTAAGCAATAATACAATTTTCAGTCACAATACAACATAACATTTCAATGAATAACTTAATGTTCAATAGAAAAATGGTAAGTTCATGATTTTAATTCTTCCCGAATTTCCATCAGAGCTTTTCCTAGTAGGTTGTGACCTTGCCAAATGTTGACCAAGACACCAGGGTCCGACAGTGCCATTCCCACTCCCCAAAATTCATCCTTGGATGCCTCTCCTATCAGTTTGTCCTCTGTCTCCAGTAAGGCTTTTAAAGCATGACTATTTTGGGTAAATTTAGCTTGACAGCACTCCTTAATAACTTGGGGGGCAGCTTGTTCCCATCTTTGCCTAACAAAATCTTTAACTTGACTTCCAAGTTTTTTGATGTCGTAAGGGTTCATGCTTTGCATTATCTTGTGATGTGTCACATCATCATTAAAAAGCTGTGCTTTGCTTGCTTGGATGAACTGTTCGTTGCAAAAGTACTTGACATTGTTTTTCATGAATGGAGCAAAGTGAAAGTTACTGAAGGGCGAACCCTGTGTAAAGAATACAAAAGCATCTTCATTTTCCTTTTCAGCGGCTGACCGTGGCTGAAGTTCAGCAGGAAGTTGGTCTAAATTGTTATTGGGTTCAACGGTAAAACATTTACTGCCAATAATAAGTTGGTCCACATTCAGTCGACATTTCCCTCTGTACTGAGGCAATTTCTTGGCCTTGTTAAAGATAGGTCGAAGTACTCGTCTTCTGTTCTCAATTTCTGGTGGAAAGTCTTCCCTCACAAATACATCTCTAGGCAATTGCATCCTATTGTGCAGTAAAAGTTCAACATCTGAGTACGATTGGAAAGTCACTACCACTGGACGATTTTGTCCTTTGATAAAAGGACCAACCCTTTGCAAGCGCTTCATTGGGACATGTAAACCACAATCATTGAACACCATCATGTGGTTTAATACACCTGCTATTTTCCTATGCAACAGGCTTGCATTCTCTCCAAATGTTTCTCCGATACCTTCAAAAACGAGATTGAATTCTCTCAGTTTAATTTCAGTTTTCAGATTATTTTCTGAAAGCAAACTGCATTTTTCTCTGAGTATTCTGGTCTCATCCTGAAGGCTATTAACCTGAGTTTTCAGTTCAGCATTTTCCGATTTAGCATGATCAATTTGCATTTTACAATCTTCAACCTCCTTGATATGAAAATCCAGACTTTCTTGAAGTTCATCATATTGTTCAAACATTTTTTCAACAACATCAAAAAGTGCTTTGAACCAATCCAAATTGGAAGCATCATCTGGTGGTTTTTTAAATTGACATTTAGCCCTTGTAAATAGTTTCTTTGCTTCAGGTGACTCACCTGTTGGCTCAGACGCGTCCAACTGTCTTTTCTTAGGATCACTTGGGGTAGATTTACCAGCCATAGTCCAAACGAATCAGTGAGTTTTAAATGAAAGCAACAAGTGTATATTCCTAAAACAAGTGTGTAAGTGTGTATTCCAAAAATTGATTCAAGTAATAATATGAAAAATCAAACACTTGCTTTCTCTTTCATTTAACAAAACAATAGAGCCAGGAAAACTGTGAAACGTCCAACCTCACACATGTATGAGACAAAGAGCATTGAGACAAAGGGCATTGTATTGTAAGATATTCCCATTGAAAATGAAAATCAATGAAGCTTGAAAATGCTTAAAAATGAGCGAAAAAAGAAGTAAAATGAACTAAAATCATAAATTCCAAGGCTGTTTCTTTGCCAAATCACATAATTTCTAGATACATGGAATCAAATCATAATCATAGTCCATACAACCAAAATTGGCCGTAGTGCAATATCGAGAAAGGTGGATAAATCCACATAATGAAGGAGCAATCTGACTGGTGTGTGCAACACAGCCACCCCCTCTTCCTAAAAAAAAAAAAAAAAAAAAAAAAAAAAAAAAAAAAAAAAAATCCTGACCTTCGGAAGTTCATATTTATAGTCAATCATCACAGCACTTTAATCGTACAACCTTCTTTTCACTGTAAAATGTGAGTTCTGATAGTATGATAATTTTGGCTTTCATGCATTTAGTTTCCTATTTTACCACATCAACAATTGATTTTGTGGCTAATTATCCCCCACGCCATATGGTATGGAGGATATGGTTTCAGTCTCCATGTCATGGTTTCCATCAAAAATCTCCAATACCTCATCATGCACAATGTTCATACTTTCTGCCAGTTCTTTTAACTCCTTTAACTTGCCAAATCTACAATTAAATCATTAAATGTAGGAAGCTAACTTACTTCCCAGCTATCCTTATGAGAATGGCTGGGACTGCCACCATTTCTAAATATGGTAAGCCCAGACCATTCATAGGTGTCACCACATGCAGGTATGCACAATTGTGACCCTAGTGGTGTTCATGGAACTACACACTCATGAAAACTGTGGGAATGTACTATACACTGATACAGTAATAATCCCCAAGTCTCCCTTCACTGTTGTTGAGGTTGACTTTGCAGGGCATGGGGGATGTAGAGGCAGCTCTTGTTTGTGTAAAAAGAAGGGCCCCAAAGTTTTAACTTCATTGAAATTCTATCAGTTAACACCAGGGGAAAAGTGGCGCTTTAATCCTTCAATCCCATTGGCTGATAGATTTCCCTGCCTTGCCTCTGGTTGAGACACAATCTGGAGTATGTTTATTGAATTTCAATGTAATATTAAGGCTTCAACTTGGTCACTGCTTTAGTCAGGTGAAGTTGGCTCCCTGGATTTGGCTCCCTGGCAGCTCCCTGGTAGCTCCCTGAGAAAGTGAAGATAGCTCCCTGAACTAGCTCCCTGGCAGCTCCCTAGGAGCTCCCTGGAAATTGTGAACCTGGCTCCCTGAACTAGCTCCCTGATGGCTCCCTCACAGCTCCCTGGAATTTTTAACTGAAAATAACCCCAGCATGGGGGCTACTCACTTGATGCTGATTATTGTAAAAGCTCATCCATACAGGGAGAAGTGCCACCAAACCAGTCATTGTCCGTGACAGCATTTCGAATTGGCTAGAAACCTTACTTGGCCATGTTTTAATGACTAGTAAATGACTAAATTGTTTTTACAGGGTACCTGCTTTTTTAATGCATTTTTGTGAAATAAGCCTAAAATATCATGTATCTCTTCATTTTCGAAGGTAAGTCACAGCAAAAATGATCATGAACAAATAATTAAAATAAAGTGCAATTTTGATTTCTAATCTACATTTCTTTAATCAATGTACCTGATGGTACATGGATAAAGAATGAGAGAATGTAGACTCAAAAGCAGCTGAAGAAGAGAAAGAAGTGAATTTGGAAAGGAAGGAAGGATGGGTTCACAGGAGAGAAAAACTTTTCTTGATGCAACCAAACTACATATATTATATTTCCTTCAATTTCTTTGTGCTTGAAAAAGTTCCCTCAGCTTTTTAAACAAACTTTTCAGTTCTAACCAGGAATCAGGTTCTTGTGCACTTCTTTATTGTTTAAAAGAACTATACAATTTCCATAAATGTCCAATAAAATTTGGTTCAGAGTTTAAGAAATGTACTCTGCTTTCAAATAATTATTACATATTTCCTCATTGGGTGAGATTCAAAATCAAGAGAAATCCATCATCACAGCTCCTTCAAGTCCTTCAACGACTAGGCCTAACTTAAGGTCTTCTTCATAAATTGTATTTGGCTTCTCATTTTGTATCACCATGTAATTTATCAAGTGTCAGCATATCTATTGATCAGAAAATGTTGCTATTCAGGGAGCAGGTTCAGGCATAGGCGTACGGCGAGCGCGATTTTTGGGAGGGCAAGCGACATTTGCCCGAATTTCATGATCTAAATTTATAAACATTCCAAATTAAATTGCCTGGAAATCATTACTTTTCAGTAGTTTTTATTTAATCATCTGCCTGAAATTTTTAGCCTTTTTGCCCGAATCTTACTGTTTCCCAAACTTTTGGGGGGGCGATCGCCCCCCCTGCCCCCCCCTCCGATACGCCTATGGGTTCAGGGAGCCAGCTTCCCCAGGGCCCACCTATGTGAAGTTGGCTCCCTGGATCTGACTCCCTGGCAGCTCCCTGGCAGCTCCCTGAACAAGAGGTCATGAACAAATTGAAATTACACAAGAATGAACAGCAAAATAATTCACACGGAGACAATACATGACTTTCTTTAGACCAATTTAATTGTCCATAATTATGCACACATAAAATTATATTTATTTATATATGACAGGGGCAGATCCAGAAAGTGTTGGGGGGGCCCGGGGGGGGGGGGCAATTCACAATTGGCCCAATGGAGCTTTCTGCCCGAATTTTTCAAATGTTTGCTCTAATTTAACATTTGTCAATTTTGAAGGTTACCGGATTTTTAGGGGGGCAGCTGCCCCTGCCGCCCCCCGCTCCCCTCCCCCCGGTTTCTACACCTATGCTCATTATCATTAAAATGAACAAGTACGGTTTTAAGAATGTTCACAAAGCCATCTCTCGGTTTAAACCAGCCCCCCCTAAAAGACCACCTCTCTAATGCCTTATAATGACCAGCATGTAACTAAACTTCTTTAACTGTGATATGTCGGTGAACATGCTTTCTTAATGCGTTTGTGTACAATGACATTTTAAATCTACCTTGATTTTAAGACTTCATACCTTGCTGTTTTAAAGTGATTTTAGGCCACACCTAATAAAGTTTATGGGTGAGAGAATTGCCTCTTTTAAAACAATCAAATTAATATTACAAGAATCCGGGGATTCAAACCCTGTGTTCTGTTGGGAATTAGCAATTAAGCATAAGATCCGTGCATACAAGATCAAAGTAGCACTGCACTGCGAAGTGCAATCAGCTTTGACACCTGTCAGATTGATTTCGAGTGCTGTTTCTCAATGGCAATTTGGTAAACTGAGGGTGAAAAAACGCTTTAGAACTTGCAGAATTGCAATTAGCATTGTTAAACTGCTTCTGAGAATATATGCACTGCAAAAAGCAATTGCCAAATTTATGCATTATGGGCCTTCCTTGAATCGCATGGACGATCGTCACGTGGGCGACATTATAATGCAAAGTCAGCTTGAAAACAGCCCCTCAAGACTCAAATGATCTATTAGGGCCTACACAACAAACTAAAAAAAAAAAAAAAAATTAAAAAAAATTTTTTTTTTCAAAAAAAAAAAAACAAAAAAAAAAACCACAACAAACCATCCTGAATTCCACAACGCATTTTAGTTCACCTCTATATGAACACAAAATGACACACTTGACCACATCCACACCTGTATTAAGGCTGGGAATACTTTTTTCCAAAAATCTCTCAGACTGGTTTTTAGATAAAATTACCCTGGGGGAACCCAGGGTAAAAATGAATTTCTAAAATAATTTACCACCCACATGGATCACAAAAGTCTGTTGAAAAAATTAAATTCCCCATCATGAAAAGATAACCAGAATTTTTACAATTTACTTTACTTGCTCATATATTTCCCATTGACAGGTAGGCTATTTAGAATCCAGAGAACTTAATCTTCACAACTCTTTCGATGAACATGCCTAATTAGATGTGGCTTTCAGTTTCGTATCACATTGTGGAAGTGTAAATTTATTCAAATTCTCCTACCTGAATTAACACTTTCCCAAATTCATCTGAAAAACTTGCTGTTCATGGAGCTGGTTCAGGGAGCCAGCTTCCCCAGGGCCCACCAATGTGAAGTTGGCTCCCTGGATCTGGCTCCCTGGCAGCTCCCTGAACGATCTGTCACCAGTGTTGGGCAATTTATCAACAATGTTAACTGAGTTAACAAGAACAACTAAAAAAAAAGGTGGATAAACAACACAATAAGGTCATATTTTATTGATATAGATAGATAGATAGATAGATAGATAGATAGATAGATAGATAGATAGATAGATAGACAGATAGACAGATAGATAGATAGATAGATAGATAGATAGATAGATAGATAGACAGATAGGTAGATAGGTTACACTGCTGTGAGGCTCTTTGATTGACAACTTATTGACAATTTTTTTCAAACATTTAATCCATTGTACGGATTTTTACTGGTTTACTTTTTAGACTGGAAGGTCATGATTTTGTGCTTTGAGACTGAAAAAATATGAATTTGGACTTTCATATATTTTGGATTTGGACACTTTTTTTTACTCTGTCTCTATTTTTTTTTCTCTCTTTCTTCATCTTCTTCTTTTATTACCACTGTACAGTCGTACAGAAGTTTAACACTTGCATTTCCAATTGTATTTGATGGTATACGACTTCAAATAAAATAATACATACAATGTAGATTAAACATAATTGTATACAAATGCATTAAAAAAGCAGGTACCCTGTTAAAAACAATTTAGTCACTTACTAGTCATTATCATTAACATGGCCAAGTAAGGTTTTTAGACTATCAGAAATGACATCACTGGTTTGGTGGCACTTCTCCCTGTATGGATGAGCTTTTACGATAATCAGCATCAAGTGAGTAGCCCCCATGCTTGGGTTATTTTCAGTTAAAAATTCCAGGGAGCTGTGAGGGAGCCATCAGGGAGCTAGTTCAGGGAGCCAGGTTCACAATTTCCAGGGAGGTCCTAGGGAGCTGCCAGGGAGCTGGTTCAGGGAGCTATCTTCACTTTCTCAGGGAGCTACCAGGGAGCTGCCAGGGAGCCAAATCCAGGGAGCCAACTTCACCTGACTCACTGCTTTAGGTTAAATTTTGAAAGTTGTGTTTTTGGAATTAAAGTGCTATGTCTGCTTCATGTGGAAAGCAAATTAAGAATCACTGTTTTACCAAAAGTTGTTGGTGGCCATGTTCAGGCCACTCAGTGAAATGGGGTAATTCATTTCATTGTACTTCACTTGCATTAAAATTACAATGACAATGACAGAGTTCAAATCATCTCAACTCATAATTAATGCCTGATCTTCCAATTTTTCATGAGCATTCCTTCCTATTAAGGCGAAAGGCCGCCCCTTTCAAGTCCATCCGCCTTCTATCTTACTATTTATCTATCTTTTTAATTTCATTGTATTTATTATTTTCCCTCCAATTTACAAGCAGCTTGCTAGTTGCCTTTTATTTCGAGGATTTTATAATAAAACCCCATGACAGTGTAGTTCACAGCTATGAACATCATGAGTGTCAGGTCTGCTCTGAATTAACACGAGTCCGAAGGACGAGTGTTATTCAGAAGGCAGACCTGACACGAATGATGTTCATAGCTGTGAACTACACTGTCATGGGGTTTTATTTATATCCTGCAATGACCTTATCAGTGGTTTTTACTAAATTTTAGTCTGATAAGTTCAAATTCTCCCAAGTTAGGAGCAGCAATTTGTTGTGACGTCACCAGCTGCCCATTGTGACGTCATGACATAAACAATCGCTGCCCATTGTTCGCATAACAACGTCAGATAATTTATTCCATTGAGTTCACTAGGATGAACTCAATGGTGTGAACTCAATGGTTTTTTCATGGTGTTCACTCGCAATTGCGGGATATCATGATATTCGCGCATTCTTCAAATTCTTATTAACATATCTTCAGTGTGGATATACTATAGATTAGGTCAACATTGCTATCAACCCATTCCATGTAAATCACTGCCCCTTTAATGTAATAGCAAATGGCTAGCTTTGAATCCGCGGATTCTTGTTAACAAAGTTATGGTATATTGACTGTTGTGATACCGTAGATAGAACTTATTTATACCTTTCACAAAGTAATAATAAGTTCAAGAACGCCATCATTCATGTTATGCGCATGAGCACGGTATTACATCCGACCACGCTATATCAATAAACCTGATCTGAATGGAGTCCAATCTTATGTCGTTATTTGGAGAGAAACAGCCATAATCAGAGAAGAATCACATTTTATTGCTGTACCCGGGAATATTGGTACCCCCTCCACCCCCGTCTTTAATAAGCTATAGAACAAATTACAATGGATAAAATTAATATACAATATAAACCTGGAAAGTACACATTTCTACATATATATATCAGAGATTTAGAGAACAATGAATATATTATAGCAAGCTGACAAATCCTGTCACATAAACACCAACACACATTCTCACAATGTCAAGAGTCTCTCATGCTCCCTGGCATGGGGCTGCTGGGCAGCTCGCAGTGACTGACTCCGACCTGTGAGAATGATCAATACATTGTGATTTTAAATTGTTGAAATGAAGGGACTTACCATACAGGTCTTCGTTCATGCCTCATTAGATGGTAACTGTATCGACTACTAAGTTTGTTGACATCAGGAATGTTGTTGTAAACACTCCAAAAACCCTGCAACAAAGTAAATACATACCTGTTTTTATTAAATTCTCTCAGTTCCCAAATCACAATTTAACATTTTAAAAGTAGTCCAAAGTCCCCATATTTCACATGCTTCAGTTCACTGGCTCTCCCACATTTCACCAGGCTGATTTTTGCTTAATAACTAAATTCCATGTGCACTCTCGGACCACTGAGTACGGTATTTTAATTTACCGTCTCCGAAAATGGCGATCTGCCTTTCTGGCCTTCAAACTCGTGTAATTTAATGTGGCTTTACACATTATATACCAATTTCTAATGACAAATTTTGACACATGGCATGTCAGTTAAAGTCATCCTAAAGATGCTTTTCACAGTCCTGAGCATGTCTTTAATGAAGAACTTTTTGAATATTCAATCATTTTAAAACTGAAGTGGGAGACGGTAAATTTGTATGAGGGAGATGTGGTGAGAACGGTAAATTTTAATCAAAGAGACGGTAAATTCAGCTTTTTAGTTGAATAAATAGACCGTTTCACTGAAGTCCTGAACATGGACCCCAAATAACTTTTTTGCAATACTCTTAATCCAAAAACAAAACTTTCAAAATTTAAACTGAAATAATGATCAAGTTATAAAACCTTTAAGTTACATTAAAATGCACTGAAATACTCCAGCTTGGAGACACCTTGGCTGGACCAATCAGAAGCAAGGGAGGGAAAGCTATTAGCCAATGGGATTCAGCTATTCACCATTTTCCCCCTGGTGTTAACTTGGAGAACCATCCTTGAAATTGGTCTATTACATCTTTTCAGTCATTCTAATGACCTGTGGGGGCTGATTGGTGTTTATCATTGATCCTAGGGCATTGAAATAATATGCTTTAGTTGGACACGTGAATTCTAGACGTTCAGCTGAATTTAAAAAAAGTTAAATCTTGCTAGACCTACAAGTTACAGAAAATCAATGAGGATCTTTGAACTCCATATCAATAATATAAAATAGCTAATGAGCCTGGCAAAACATGGATTAAGTTGTTTTGTGAACCGAAGTAATGCAAGGGATATCTTTGAGTGGGACAGTTTGCTTAAAGGATTCTTATCTATATAGATACCACACTTTTTGATATATAGACTATTTTTATTTGAAACTGGTTTGCCGCCCCCAACCACTTGCAAGTATTTATGTCTGGGTGCATTATTAGCACCAAAGCAGAGATATGCTGACGATTTTAGTGTTTGTGAGTAACCTGTGTATGGATAATTTTGTCTACTACTGTGTGTCTAATATATACATACAAGGAGGTAGGTGTACATGGGTAACAAGAATCAGCGGATTCAAAGCCTGGCTCAAGTGGCAGTGATGACGGCAAAATATGTAGCAATGCTGGTGAAATAATTAAGTCTACTTTATAGCTCTTTATGGTTTGGAAATGGCAGATAGAGGTGGTTCTGAATTGCGGCAAGTGAAGTGTTGGTATTGTAGTTGTTCCATGTATAAAATAATATCCAAATAACCACGAAAAGAATGTGTACAATTTTTTCAAATCGTGAAGTCGCCCAATTGCCTCCTTTGAAAAAATTGGCGAAATTGAAAAAAATTTGTAACAAAAATAAATTGTTTCTTTTATCTAGGAAAACAATTTTTTTCTTTTTTTTTAACTTAGGAAAGAAAATTGTAAATCTTGGAACAAAAAATGTTTAAATTGGAAAAACAGAAGTTGCCCGATTTCCTCTTTTTGAAAAAATAAAATAAAAATTAGTGTAATTGAAAAAAAGTTGGGAAATTTTTTTTTTTTTCTTTTTCAAATCTTGGGAGAAAAAAAAAATTTTTTGATATTGAAAAAAAAAAGTAATTTCCATACATCTAGCTACCCTAACAAACCAATAAAACACAAAAACAGATATATTGAACCTATGGTTATTGAACAGTAGAGTTGACAGACAATATTTTCAGACCATGAATTAGCCTGGTGAGCCAGGCTAAAAATGGACACAATCGACGTGCAAGGACACTGGCCTCTAAAAAGTGACACAGAGACGCTGGAACCCTTAGGGGGCCACCATTTAATCTTAAGGGGGGCTTGGAGTTTTTTTTAATAAATAATTTCTTGCTCAGTTTTGATGAAATAAATAAGTTCCTTCGGGCAGTCTTGAAATAAATAATTTTTGGAGGGGGTTTTTCTTAACAAGGCGTTGCTTGATTTAGGAATGAATATTCAGGGACTTCATGCGCTTGAAATACATAATTGCTTCCGCCATTTCCGTGAAATAAATGATTTCCTGCCGAGGAAAACTCCAAAGCCCCCCTCCCCTGATTAATAAATGGTTGCCCCCTTATCTAGTGACAGACACTAATAACACGATTTTCTATTAAAAATGATAAATAACATTGCAAGTATTTCTTTAACATTCAATTTCCTCCTAAAATAGACACTACCTGTTTCATGTTCAGCTGTCATTGATATGGTTAAAGTTCCGGGCACAGGCAATGCATACAGTCCTCATGAGCTAGATATCCATTACCTATGTCCTGATACTGCAGCCACTAGAATTATTATCGGTCGCTAAATAAAATCTAGCCTGCGGACCTCTAAGAATTTTGGTAAAATTTGTGGAGCACAATTTCACCCGTATCTCATGAGAATGAGGCGCTGGCTGCAGCATTCAGGTCATAAAAGGTTTATGAATCTTTTATTTCCTATAGAAGAAAAATACATCTTCAACACTTGAAATGGGGTTTTCGCTAGCTGCAATGAAAAATACCGTGCAAGCACGTAAACACTGGTGGCTTCCAGTAAAGTTATGCTTGGATGACAGACTTGATAAGTGTGACAGTGTACATGTGATCTTTTGCAATATAAATCGACGATTGCAGAATTTAAGATTACGAGTCAAGGAAATGTCCGATCGACTTCAAATAACATTTATCTTGTAGGTATTGAGTTCTGCTACATGTATTCCTTTTGAAATTTATGATGAAAATGGAAATGTAGTTAATTCACATCATGCTGTAATGAACAAATGGAAAAATGATTATCATGGATTATATAATGATAATTTGGTTAATTGTAATTTTGATGAGAACTTTTATCAAGAAGTAACTGATAATCTGTCATATTTAAGAAATGTTACAATTGGTTTAGAAGGTTTGAATCATGAATTTTCTGAATACGAGGTTCACAAAATTGTCATGAATACAAAAAATAATAAGGCTGTAGGTCTTGATAGTATACCATATGAAATTCTAAAAAATATGATATCCATTCAAACTTTAACCTCTTTATTTAATAAAATCTTTTATTTATGCATCATCCCCGAATATTGGAAACATTATGCCTATACCCAAGTCTTCGCTTTCTGATCCTAGAATTCCCCTTCAATACCGTGGCATTACACTCTTATCAACAATTTAAAAGATTTTTACTGGTGTATTGAACAATCGACTTATAAATGTTGCAGAGAATGAAAAGGTGTATAAAGACGAACAAAATGGCTTCAGAAGGAAAAGGTCATGTTTAGAACATATTTTCAGTATAACATCCATTATTAGAAATAAGAAAATTAAAAAATTACCTACATTTGTTTGTTTTGTTGATTTTGAAAAAGCTTTTGACAGAGTAAATAGAAATTTGCTATTTCACAAATTACTGAATTATGGTGTATCTGGTAAATTTCTTGATATATTGAAATGTATTTATACTGATGCAAATGCAGGTGTTTGTGTTAATGGATATATTAGCAATTGGTTTGAAGTTAATCAAGGAGTAAGACAAGGTGATTCTTTGTCAGCAACTCTGTTTGGTTTATTTATAAATGATATTGTGGACGAGTTCAATGATTGCATTGGTGTTAAAATTGGAGACACAAATTTGAAATGTTTGTTATATGCTGATGATATAGTGTTAATAAGTGAGACTGAGACTGATTTACAGAATATGATATGTAAACTTGAAAACTGGTGTTGCAAATGGAAAATGAAAGTTAACATTGATAAATCAAAAATAATGCATTTCAGAAATAAGACTCAAACTAAATCAGACTACAAATTTGTTTATGGTGATGATGAAGTTTGTTACGTGGAAAAATACAAGTATTTAGGCACAATTCTAGATACCCACCTAAACTTCGAATTAACAGCTGATTCACTGGCAAATTCAGCTAACAGAGCACTAGGAAGTTTATGTACAAAATTCAAAGCAAACAATGGTTTTGGATATAAGACTTATACTAAATTATATGATTCAGGAATTGTTCCAATTTTAGATTATGCAGCTGGAGTTTGGGGTTTTAATGTTTCTAAAAGAAGTGAAATTGTCCAGAACAGAGCCATAAGATTCTTTTTAGGAGTTCACAGATTTGCATCAAATTTAGCTATTAATGGGGACATGGGATGGATTTCTTGTATTACACGTCATAAGTTAGAAATGTTGCGATTATGGAACAGATTATTGAACATTGAGAATGATAGAATAGTTAAGAAAATATTTGTATGGGATAAGTCAATATGCAAAAATTGGAGTAAAGAAATCAAATTAATTTGTGAAGAAATCAGTATGTTGACAAATTTTGAAAATAACACTTTTATCAATGTACAGAATGCCAAAGAAATTCTACACAGAAATTATTGTGAGAGATGGCGAAATGAAATCACTGTTGTACCAAAATTACGCTTTTATAGTATTTTTAAAAAGAGCTATAACGTAGAAAATTTTGTAATTAATATTCAAAATAGGAGAAAGCGTGCCCTTTTATCACAATTTAGGTACGGTATTCTACCATTAAGAATAGAAACTGGACGTTTTCAAGACACTCCAATAGAATACAGATATTGTCTTTTTTGTAACTTCAACTACATTGAATCTGAAATGCACTTTATCTTTCATTGTCCCTTTTATAATGATATTAGATTTGAGTTCTTCAACAGGATAAGACAAATTAATTTCTTTTTTGACTTATTAAATGATGACAGAAAAATTGAATTCCTGATAAAAGATGATTGTATTAAAGAAACAGCTAATTTTATATGTAACGCTTTTGAAAAGTGCTTTGTATACATAGTTTAATTTACGTAATTGTCGATACTTGCCAATAACAATACGATACTTGTAATTATATATGTCGATATCAAATTAGCAATATGATATTTGTAAATATGTAAATAGGCCTAATGAAAATTAACATTTCAAGAGTTTGAATTATATATCTAATAGTATAACTCGAACAAAGTTTATATTTTTTGGGATTGCTATTACATATTGGACTAATGTGTAATATATCAACAAATCATTTCAAATTTAATTCAAATTTGTATTATTCAACGAAAATTCTGTTATTTTGATGTATTATTGTTTTTGAAGTGAATTGTAAGCCCAAGAGGGCTGGGGGCTAGAATGTGAGCCCATTTCACGTAAATAAAGAATTTCTCTCTCTCTCTCTCTCTCTCTCTGTGCATATTTCTGCTGAGAATTACGTATAAGTTGGTTAAAACTCACCGTAAAGTCAAGACAAGGACCGCAACGAAATAACAATGTGCGTTTTGTTTGCCGGAAGTTTGCATGAGCACGCTCGGGTGGGGTTCGGGTACCCTCGCCGCAATGTTTTTGCATTTTGAATTCTGTTTTATATACACTATGTGATATTTTGGAACCATTTGCTCCATTAAATTGAAGGAAAATGAAATAATAAATTAGATTTTCATTAAAAACGTTTATTTCGCCACTCGGGGCTGTTCGGGTAACTTCGTCGCCTAATTAATTTGCATCGGTTTACATCCGGGTGATTCTGGCTCAGATCAAAACATGTCGGAGAGCAGGAGGTTTGTCAAAATTCTGCTCGGACATGACAACAGCGTTTGGCATATCTCCCAGTCGAGTTCATGCCAAAATAAAGTAAGGGAGAAAGTTTCCATGCAATAGGTGCGATATACATTTAGCTACACTCAGCGAAATCCTCATCCAGCATTGATGTATCTTGTGTCATCGTCGAGAGATACAGTACACAGTTGGCTACGCCACCAGTGTAATGGCAACGCCACCAGTGTAAAAACCATATTTGGGGTGTAAAGTTTTTTTTTTTTTAGTGCTCACATGCAACTATGCACCGTGGAAACTTTTGGGACCACTCTAACTTAGATCGAAGGCCTAGTATGCATCCACTTTTCTGGAGTCAAAGAACATTCTGTTGCGCAAGTCCCAACAACATGTGGAAATTTAGAGCCCCCCAAATGCTTTTATACCGCAAGAAAATTGAAAGACAAAATTTGATATTTTGTTAAGACTTTTAAGATACCCCTAATTGCACCACAATAGAAACGGACCTGTATAAATGTGTAGACTGCATTTCCAGCTTTGATAAAACACAATTTATTTAGCTGTCTCCTTTCTGAAGGCACCAAAAAGGCAGTTTTATTGCTTAACTCTCAAAATTTATCGTCTCCCTCATTCATTTTCCTGACAAAGTTACCGTCTCCCTCTGATGAATTCACCGTCTCTCGCTTCAGATCTTCTCCATTCATACAATCAAGACATAATGACTTCGAAACTGAGGTGCCTACTTTATTACTGAAACTAAATATTTCATTTTCATGCAAAATCCACTGTCTCAAAGGTTTTATTAACATGATTAACCAGTTCTCAGCAAAATTAAATCCTGGCTTCAGAGAGAAAATTTAGAGGTCGCCATTTTCGGAGACTGTAAATTAAAATACCGTACTCAGTGGTCCCAGAGTGATGTGGTACAAGAGCGCTGTGCTTTGTTAGTTTTTGACACCAAAAAATTAAATTAAAAGAAGGTATTGACATTTCTCATACCTGGACTGTGTTCACAGTATATATTTTTCTAAGTGCGGCTTCATATTCAGCTACAGATGACCCTCGTACCGATCTGCAACATACGACAGCAAATTAACAACTTGATTAAGAAATTGGAAGTACTACAAGTATTGAAGTCTTCGCACCAAAATTTTGGGTAAGTGAATGGGTCACTTTTAAGAAGGGCTAGACATACACCAGTAGACGTAGAAGTGGCTTTGTGAGTGAGCCTCATCGTCATGACAAATGATCTGGCCAAATTTGGAGGAAATAAATCATCAAAACCAATAAAGAGCCACCAGTTTACTAATTTTGTTGCCACCGCAAATTGAAGGCCTAATCTGTAAGAAACGTGTTGTCTTAAAAAGTTGGATGCTCAATCGGCGATTACATGTCCGAACCAGGCTTGGTAAGCGACTCTCTTAGCTCTAAGTATAACAGCATTGCTGTGGGACAATTTGGCTAGGTCTGTGAAACGTGCCAGTTTGCCGGTCAGTGGTTACCTGTCCAAATGTCCCATGGTTAAGCTGAGACATCAATGAGTTGGTACAGCAGCCAATGCAATTAGTGCTGGCCTTAGAAGTCTCCAGTGCAATTAATGGACATCAGCGAGTCACAATGACCCAAATTGGACTCAGAACAGTAAGGGAAATTATCACCAGCTGATGACAATCAATATCCTCAGCCCCACATGACAATCACCCTAGCACTGTCATCACCCTCCCATGACACTCTCACAGTGTCATGGCCTAGCCATGACTTTGGCAGTGCTCAAAATCATCTTTGACTGGCTATTTAAAAAGAACTACTGCAACTATCACTTCCAAACTTGGTATAAAGTTGTATCACAGTGTCAACTAACTCTATGAATTTTGGCAGACCTATCCATTACATAATGAGGAAAAGAACCCGAAGGCTCCAAAGAAATTAGGAAATTGTCATCAGCTGCTGATGACTTTGCAGTATTTCGTGAAATTGGATAGAATTAACTCCCGCAACTGACATGCTGCTGTGTGGTGAGGATGGCTGCAAAGAGATCAGACTTTCTTCTGAGACCCAACTGATTAACCCCACACACTCAATCATCCTGTCAGGGCCAGGACTTGGCTGGAATTGCATTTGTCCTCATATGCTGGTAATTTCCCTAACTGCAGAAGTGTCAAATGGACTAAAATTATACATAACAAATGTCAATAGAGCTCTCACCAAATGGCAATTAGCAATGTTCATCTGTTTTGAACTCTGGTTCAATGGATTCCACTAAAGGTATGAGGCCATGCAAGGCTGCAACAATTAGCCATTATTATTGTTACGTGTATGTAGTTTGTATATGGACCTATGTGTCTGGAATAAAGTTTATAAAAAATAATTAGCATTATTGATGGTTTCTGTGATGGCAGTGGATTACATCACCAAATATGCAGCTTGCCTAAGCTTGGAATAAATTTCAATTAACAAAGGATATAGCATAGGCCTAAGAGGAACAGACATATCGCTGTCTGCTTTTTATATTTTATCAATGTTCGTTTTTGAGACTGCATCTTTTGGCTTCAAGGAGAAAGAATATAGTTTGAAATTAAACCTATATATATATACTAGCTGTTCACCCGTTAGGGTTTCTTGCTTGTCAAAAATGCACAGATACGCAGGTTCTTCCCAGGTTCGAGTAATGTGATGCAAGGTGTTATTTGCAGGTTCCAGCCAGCTTTCAATGAGATGAAGTAATGTGGATTGTTTGGAACTACTGAAATGGGTTCTACAGCACTACAAACACTGAGAGAGTGGAGGTGTTGGAAAATAAGATGTTTTCGAAATGCATGACGCAACTTAATTTGTGGGAGCTGGGTAGTTATATTGGACATTTAAGTTGAATGAGTATGGCAAAAGATGCGGAATTTAGTGGCCTGCAATATGATATGCATGACTGGCCTTGATGTGGCAGAGAAATATATAGCTTCCAGATTTGTATGTGGAAAATGTGGTTTTTGTGAAACGCGCAATAGGAATATGTGGTAACTGGGTAGTTATATTGGCCATAAAAGGTCAGTCAGCATATCGAAAGATGGGGAATAGAATGGCCTATAATATTAAATGCATTACAGCCCTTGGTGTGGCAGATAAATATACAGGTGGGATATATTCAAGTGAAAAAACATGTTTTTAGGCGAAATTCCCAAGATAAATTTGTGTAACTATGGAAATAATTAATGTTGATAGGTAAAAGTTGCCCTATCGGGAACTTCAGATGAATTGACAGGCTTAGGAGTGTAATGAAAGGTGTTATGGGTTGAGAGAAAAAAGCCTTATGAGTGAGATGAGATTCCTGCTATGAGTATTATTATGATTAGATATACTTGCCAAGTTGGTCTTGAAAAAACAGCAACAAAATTATGTTCAATGCAAGATTTGTGTAATTTATATAATGGTAGGCCTAAAGTCACCAATGGGTCAACGGCTTTAAATGATTAACATGCAGATTTGAATAACTTCATATTTTTGAAGCATTGGAAAAATGCTTGGAATATTGAAATTTGAATTCCGGGCTGATAAGATATCATTCGGGCATGCAAAATTCAGAATCTACCTGCCCAAATCTCCTGTGTGTCAAAAGTACTTTTCAATTAAAGTCCTGTAATTTTTTTGTGGCAGTAAGTTTTTGGCTGATAATTAAAAACATACCTTACTCTTGACAAAAATACTTGTCTCCTCCTGTTCCTGACACCTTGACCAAACAGTTTCTTAAACATTTTTAAGTATTGGCAAGTTGTAGCCCTGGTTTTGAAGTAGTCCCATTAGAATAACATTGCTGTCAACACAACTCAAGAAGCCATTTTCTTCTACTGCTTCTATTGCTGCTGTTGTGACGTCACCATTGTTTCAGTGATGTCATAGAGCCAACAATGCTGATGATGTCACAATACAACAGAAGGCTAAAAACAGCTCTAAATATGCTGAAGAGCAGCAGAAATTTAACTGTAACATTAATATGATGATGCCAAAGAGACCACAGGTATAAAATATTTTCATAAATTTAGGAAGTTGTCACAGCACTGCATGGACCTTTATAAGGTGGCGAGCATTTAATTTCTATACGCGGGCTTGGAGTTTTCTTCTGCGGGAAATTATTTATTTCATGGCAGCGGCGGCCCTAATTAAATTTATTTCAAGTACTTGAAGTCTCCGAGTACCCATTCCAAAATCTCTAGATACGCCCCTGACAGTAACTGTTGTTGACTGCTGCAGACCTTTCTTGATCATACATGTGATACAACAATATTTCCACAAAAAAAAGTCATTTTTAATGAAGAGCCATGTACAGTATCTTCACCCATAAACAAGTAGATTGCAGACTCTCACTTACTTGACTGAGATTTTGCAACAAGCAAGTGAGCAGTTGAAATAATCTGGTATGGTCAGGTGCAATAAGCAATAATTGATAATAGAGACCCATACACTGCTTAAAAAGTGGCTGCTAGCACCACTGAATTGACAAAGAAGGAGAGACTAGTAAGTTATCGCATGTATACAAAATTTCTCAATATTTGATTGAACAAACTGGGACCCAAGCTGACATATATTTGGTATTTTGTCAAAATTGCTTATTTTTTGTTGATTTTCATGGTTTCCATGGCAGCCAGTTTGATTAAAGTAAATTTTCTTATCATAATTGAAATATTCCTTCATGGCCACCTTCATATTTAATTGAAAGTCTTTGCCATAAAGGACATATTTTCCCTGTACAAGAGAATGCATTTCGCCAAATGATTCAAATTTGCTTACTTGGGTTGCTTCAACAAAACACTTTGTGTGAAAACTGTAAAGCCCACAGAAAAATGTAATACGTTTTTGGAAAGCCCAGAACATAGGCTTTCAGAATAATATAAGTTACATTGCATGGTCATGTAAATTATCATGATTTAAGAGATTAATTGCCCTATTTGAAAAATACAGGTGTTATTGAAAGAAAGTGTGATTGCCATGGCAACAAAATAAACAATGGATATCTATGAAAAATTTTGTTTGATTACCCAACTTCAATACTACCATTAAGTTAAATCATAGCATCCGTTACTGAATCTATCAGTTCGAAGCAGCATTAAGTAGAAAATTTTGGGCTATTAATATTTTTGGACCTGTTGCCATGGAAACCAAAACTGCCGAGTTAGTCCCCAGAACCAGTCTTTTTCATGTACATTTCCCGAAATTAGAGAAATTTTCGCACATTTTGGTATATACTGCTTGTTGTACCGCCGCCCGGGGTCTATCTTGGAAATTGGCCTTCTGCTCCTCTACTACTAACTGCTGCTGCTTGTATATGGACCTAGAGCTGCTGTGACGCTATGAGCAAGGCAGTGTTGCGATCTATTTTTAGATTCAGGTGTAAGTGACGTCACGTCCTCTGGCAAACTGCTGTGACGTCATCACTATTGTGTAATGATTAGACATGACGTCATAATCACGGTGCCACTTCTTGACAGCTTGCCGCATCCTCAAGATTTGCCTAGTATATCCCTGTGTGAGTACAGAGCTCTCTGTCTTCTACCATTTGAAGACTTTCAGTCTCTCGGGGCTTCGCACCTGTGGTCTCTATAAGTGCCTGTATGATGAAGCTGGGGGATTAGAGGATACATATATTTAATCCAAATCATGCTTGTACTCACCCTAATAAACCATGACTGCCAGTCAAAACGGTGATAAACGAGAACGGCTATTCGTATATTTTCCAACAATACCTAAACGGCGATGATCAAAGTCCAAAACGGCGATGACAATTTTAGTTAAAAAGTCAACTTAGAAAGTATGTATCAACAAAAAAACGTCTGGTATTTGTTACAAAGTAACCAAAAAGTTCACATCCATGGTATTTGCCACTTTATAGCAAAATCACGTAACATTTTTGTTGTCTAATTTGACATGTTATAATGTAGCTAAAACTAACTAAATGTGTACAGTAGGTTCCAAATTATTACGCAAGTTGGTTTTTTTATGATATCTCAAAAACAACTGAACTTATCTTAAAATCCTTCCCACATAACAATTTGTGTTCCATGAAAGCAATATCCTGCAGGTTTTGTCCAATTCTGGTGGTGCAATGAGGAGTTACGCCACAGAGCACCATATACCCTGTTTTTCGATGTCCCAAATTATTATGCAAATGTAAGAAAAAGTGATCTAAAAGTACCAAAATGATCTTTTAATTCTTCTGAACACTTACCTCTTAACGTTTAATGTAAAATAGAACCTTCATTTCAAAAATTGTTGCGTTAATAACGAAGAAATCCATAATATACCACTGCATTGAAATAACATTGAAATTACTAACTTTTTGCATTAAAAAGCTTCTCCAAGACGAACAAAATTTTTTCACATTATGAAACTCCCTCTCTGAGTTCCTTACGTATAGAACTCTTCCCAAAATTAAAGAGAAGCCATTTCGACCAATAAACATGAACAATATCTTCAAATGAAAAAGATGGAGATAGGTCTTGCATTGACGGCAATGCTAATTCAATGGAAAAAAGAAGCACTCATTTTTGACTTATTGTTATGTTTTGTAGAGAAAGCGGAATTGGTTCATCTTTACACAGGATAACATCATAGTCTCAAAGGTATATTGCTATGTGAATTGGTTGTGATTCGACATTTTTCTAAAACAACAGAGGCTTTATATTCAAGAAAAATTGTCATTTCAATGTTATTCCAATGAGGAGGTTTTATATCGATTTCTTGATCATGAAGACAGCCATTTTTAAAATGAAGGTTCTATGTTTATTTAAACGTTACGAGGTAAGTGTTTAGAGGATTAATAGGTCATTTTGGTACTTTTAGATCACTTTTTCCTACATTTGCATAATAACTTGGGACATCGAAAAACAGGGTATATGGTGCTCTGTGGCGTAACTCCTCACTGCATCACCGGAATTGGACAAAACTTACAGGATATTGCCTTCATGGAACACAAATTGTTATGTGGGAAGGATTTTAAAACATGTTTAGTTGTTTTTGAGATATCATAAAAAAACCAACTTGCGTAATAATTTGGAACCCACTGTAGAACTTGATAAAACGTAACAAAAAACATTACTAAATGATCTTTTCGATAAAGGTAACCATTCTGGATAACAAAATGTATTATTTTAAAGTAAAATTACTAAAGTTTTCAAGCTATTTCTACCAAATATTAGTGGAATAGCCGTTCTTGTTTTCTAGTCAAATTTATCATCGCTGTTATGGTTAATATACGAATAGCCGTTCTGGTTTATCGCCGTTTTGGCTGCACACCATAAACCATAAATGAAATCTCAGACTTATTCATGGATTGTTTTATAGGCCAAAAACTTACTGCCAAAATAAAATGTCTGGACTTCAGCATCTTAATTTTTATAATAAAGCAAACTTAATAATTGTTTCATTATTATACTTTCACAATTTGAATGTAAAAAGTAAGGGGTCAAGGGCTCGAGGCACCAGGTAAAACAATGTGAGGCCAAAAGCAAAGTAAGCTACATAAGGTTTGCCAATTTAGCAATTACAGTGTGTCTCATTTCTAGAACGCACAGTCGTCATTAAAAATCTGACAAAAACAAAACATCACAAAAATGTGATCTATAAATTGCAAAATAGCTCATCTACCCGTGAGTATCTTCTGTGTGACCAATCAGGCCAAACACCAGTTCGCATGATCGCATGTTGTGAGACAAACTGTATATAATATAATATTAATTTATCGGTATAACTTTTTAAGAAACAGTATGATTTTTTAATGTGGACATACCAGGTATCACTATCAGTACAATTTGTCAAGGCTTGCAGACAAACATAACATGATGACACCAGTAATCAGATAATGACAGTAGGCTACAAGATTGAATACACAATGTAATCAGAGAGACTGCAGGAGACAACACAACATGCACAAGTCGACAAGTGTCATTGCTGTCAGTTCCAGCTGTCAAAGTTGTTTACAAAACAAGCTGAGCATACGAGGATACGAAGAAGAATTTGAGTTTTTTCTGCCCAACTTACTTGTCCAGCCAGAATGTCCATGGCGTGTTTAGAGGCACGCCAGTTTGTTCTGAGTCTTGCACAGTATTGAGGGCTGACCTGGGCAGCTGGGGACTGGATGGGGCCTGTTGATCGTCCACATTCAAGTGATTCACTGTGGCCGCCATCATGAATCGACCCAGGCAGCAGCAGGTCACATGATCACAACATGTGACGTCACTGCTCTTCAACCACAGAGGCGCCACAGAAAGCCGCGCCCACAATTTGCTCGCCAGGGGTCGTTCCTCCCACCTTTGCCTTCACTGAATCAGCCATGGGGCCGATCGCAACATGCGCATACTAATTAGACCGTGACCCAATTCCATGACAAAATTTCATGTTGTGGATATGGCTTGGTTGAGTGGTACTTCAAATTGTAGTGTTTGCACTCCCATAAACGAAATTCAAAGTGGAATCAACAGGCACGATGTGCACCCAGAGATCTGCTTGCTCATCACATGAGATAGTCCACGCAAGTTTGCAGCCCAAATGCACCAATTTTGAAAGTTCAGATTCATCCTCGCGCACGTGTGGGCCTTTCGTCTGCTATTGGCCAAGACGCTACTCTCCTGGCACGAAGTTAGACTTACTGCAGCCGGTCCGTTGGGTTTGTTTACAGTTGACACGATCGTTTGTGAGCAGTTTTCAACAATTTCTGAAGCTTCAGCTTGCATTTTAAGCACAAGAAAAAGTTTCTGAAGGTGTATGGAGTTGAAAACACCCAGTTGTTACGGCTGTTATGCAGGATTAATTGATCTGACAATTTTGACAGCTGTGGGCACATGGCCTGTGCCGCATAAATTAGCTAGTGGGGGCAGCGATGGATGGAGGTACGAGGGGAGGCGCTGCAAGCAGCTTGCCGCGCCCACGCACCTAGTGCTGATCTACCACGCACCACACACTGTAGCCCATTTGATTTTAAAATTTGATTTTATTCGGTTCATATAAATACAAAGAAATACAATACAAACCGTGGATAGCACAGAAAAGGGTTACCCCTTATTTCCACTGTGGTCCACTGGTATACAATGGCATGTATCAACAAAGGCTTTCTTTTATAACACTAGTATAGTCAGTGGCGTAACTGGGGGGTCTCGAATGGGGGGGCACCTGGGGGGGCACGCGATTCTCTGGGGGGGCACCCACTATACTAATTGTATATTTTAGCCAGAGTAGGAAAGTTCATATGGGGGGGCACCTGGGGGGGCACAGGTCCAATATGGGGGGGCCTGTGCCCCCCGTGCCCCCCCATAGGGACGCCACTGAGTATAGTTGCCCGTAGCTTGGAGGGAACAAAATGGAACACGATACAAAAGGACAGATAGATAGATAGGGTGAGATTGATAGATTGATTGATTGGTAGGGCCAAGATAGACTGAGAGAATATGACAATAGATAGAGTGGGATTTATGAATTATGATAGTATTGTTTCACAATCAATAGGTAAAGTACCCGTAGATTGGGGACGGGACAGAAGAGACGGGTAAAGTTTTCAAGTAAAAATAGGAGACAATTGCAGAAAATCGTATTAGCTTTCAGAAAAGGGGTCTGGCATTTTTGTGCACCCGATAGTGCTTAATATAATAGGAATGCCAGAGAATTGGGATTGTCTGCTACGCAAAAAAAGTGATTTATATCTATTAGGACATGTACCGTGTGGTGCCCTATTTCCGTCAGTTGTTCACTTTAAAATGTTATCAGTGCTATACCATCACCATGACAAGTTGTCTATTCACTTCCAGCACACGAAAATATTGTTTTGCAAAAATTTTTCAGAAGAACAGATGGCATGCACCACTTTACAAGGTTTTGAAAGCAGTTATCCATTGCAAAGTCATAATGACGATATTAGGACCCCAGGGTCCTATTATCATCAGCTAGGGTGTCCTAATTCCGTCAGATTTCGAAATGACACTGTAAATTAACAATTTATAAGTCCAACATGCATTTTGTATTTCTAAAAATAAATGTTATTACTTAATTTGTCCCTCATTTCTAAGACTTGCGTCGTTTTCACTTTTTTACTAAGTGCAACAGAGGCATAAAGATGGGTCTAAAAATCAGAAGAAGCTAGGCCTGCTCAAGACAATTTTGTCTCAAAATTATAAAAAATATTGTGTTTTTGACCACTCCAAGTTCAGGAAGCTATTGCAGAGTTGTCAACAGGGTCATTAATGTCATAGATGGATTAATGTAAGCAACAGTACTTTTACTTTAAGAATTGTGACTTTTTTGCCCACCCACACAAAATTTGGTTAAATTAGGGTACATTGCTTAAAAGTGACGATAATAGGACTCTGACGAAAATAGGGCACCATACGGTAGAAGACATGGATGGACCTGAAAAGGGGAGAGTTCCGCCTTATAATGCTAAGGAAGGTGTAGGGCAAGTTAAAAGATCAAGCATTGAGTATAACTTAAGATAAATCCTGGATGCCATCATTTTAATTATATAGATGACAATAATTCAATACATTATATAAAACTAGAATTACCCAGTGATAAATGAATAAAGGAAGAGGACTGCGATTGAATGTCTTGTTTGGGGGGGGGGGGAGGGGTGTGGTACTGCAGGTGCTGTGACAGGCTGACATTGAACCCAGGGATGAAGATTGGAATTTGGAGTGTAAAATTTGGTATGCTCTTATAGATCTTTGGGATTTAATTAGGAAAAGTGAGGGACATGTTTGTGCAGTGGCATGCAACCCACGATCAAATTCTATGTACAGTGACGTTGCCAGGGATGAAAGTTTGAGGGGGGGCTGAAGTTCAAAATGTTGATCTCTGAAAATAAACATAGGCTGCGCGGCAGCATACCCTCGGCTACTCAGCGGCTATTCTCCAGACAGTGGGATACATTGAGGCAGGACCCCACTGGGTACTCTAATATCCTCATGAACATGAAATTCCCGTTGAAAAACTTTCATTGAATGGCCAAGAGCTGTGAGCAAAATAATATAAATGTTTCCTGTCTGCCATTTTGTATTGGCGGGAATTCAAAATCCACATGCAATCAGCTTGCAGGATGGGTCCCCCCCAGAAAAAGAGGGGAAACAGTTAAAATTTGGGCAAGGAGTCAAAAAGTGTGGCACAAGATCAAATGAACTGAAAATCAATGGTTAGCAATTAGCAAGACGTTACATTGTACTGTTGAAGTGGTATAATTTGGTATAATCTGGATAATGAAATTCAGGCAAGTATTCCACTATGCCTATTGGTGGCCTGTGGCAAAATCTGTGCCTTTTTGTGAACGAGCAATTTGAGAAATAAAATTTAAAAAATGAAGTCAAGAAGATGACTGGTTTCGGTGACAATATTAAGAACAATATTATCCGGCATGGATTACCCACAGTAATTTGTCCCCTCTTCCACTACCATTTTAGAAAGTTGGTTTTTTATCAAACTTATTTTTGTCTGAATGTAATATACAGTGGTGACAGACAGGAAAATAAAGCAATGCAGTGCACAATAGACAGGTAATGACCATTAAAAAGACAGCTAGAAATGGACAACAACTGAGATAAAGACAGTCAGAAAACGATCAGGACATGTAGGGGACTGTTTAGATAGATAGATAGATAGATGGATAGATAGATAGATAGATAGATAGATAGATAGATTTTTGGTAGTTTGATCAATCCAACTATCAGTTTTTCTATTAAGATGTGTCATAATTCCTGCAGAAAAGATAAAATTACTATTTCATTTAAACTGCATAAAACTGAATTGCAATAAGGGTAGCTATTGTTTGAACAAAAATTAGATATCTATCAGTTCAATAAATTTCTGTCTGTAAATCTTATATCTAATCAAACAGTGTCATTGACTTCAGTTCTACATCATCTTGATCCTGGATCCATTTTAGAATGTAGCCATGTAAATTGTTGGATGTTGTAACAATTTCAGTTAAATTACATTATCCTTGCAGACATTCCCCTTAAAGGGGTTAAAGGGGCTTCCTTAGTCCCCCTCCTCAGCTGCTGTAACCTGACAAAAGAATGGAGGGTGGCATACTTCACACACCTCAGAAGTGTGCCACTGTGATGAGGGGGGGGGGGGGGTCCAATGAAACATCACTGAAAGTCAATGGTTACCAAGAGATTAAACTTGAAATGATATATCTTCTAGTCAAAATGAAATCTGGATCATGTGATTCAGGCAAGTAGGCCTATGGCTGATTTTGTGCTTTTTGTAAAAAGAGATTAAATTGAGCAAATAGAATAATTCCAGTTGATGATTGGATTTTGTGATATATCCATGTATAGGAATCTTGAATCATTGTAAAGCTTTAGAAATTGTACAGGATTAAAATTACTCTAATAATCTATCCATCTATGTATGCATCTATCAATCTATCTATCTATCTATATATATATCTATCTATCTACATGTGTCTATCTATCTATCTATCTACCTATCTATCTATCTATCTATCTATCTATCTATCTATCTATCTATCGATCTATCTATCTATCTATCTATCTATCTATCTATCTATCTATCTCTATCCTTCTATCTTTCTATCTTTCTATCTTTCTATCTTTCTATCTTTCTATCTATCTATCTATCTATCTATCTATCCATCTATCTATCTATCTATCTATCTATCTATCTATCTATCTAGTCTATCTAGTCTTAGCTATTCTTATCATAAATTACAAATATGGAATATGGGTCTAAAAACATAAATTATAGATAAGATGTCTCCAACCAAAACCATTGTAAATAGTAACACTAAAACAAGGTTTATGCCAGTATATATATATCTTTTAAGACTAAGCAAGTTGCTAGTTAATACAAAGGTTAAATGCTGGTCAAACTTTGGAGAATAACAATAGCTGTAAAGAAAAACAAAACAAGAGAAAGATGTCCCAACTCTGTGTACAGCCTGTATGGGCTACAAAAAGTCATATCTCAGCTTCTAGTTGGCCTAAATATTTTATTAAAATTGGAAATTTCTTTATTTGTTCAATATAAGACTACTAAGTTGGTGTCAATGCAGTTTGGACATATTTCTAAAGAAAATTTGTTAAAAAGTTGAGGGTGCTGTGCACTGCTTTTGTGCTCCTTTGTTCCCAGCTTTGGTCACTGGACAGGATTAGTGACACAATGTTACATAACATGAATGGCTGGAGGGGAGGGGTACAATGAAGCACAGACATACTGTCTCCAGGCCCATTCACAAAAAAACTGGACCCCTTCCAATGATGACACTTTTACCCCCTAAACAATATTTCTTTAAAATGCTAAAAATACAATTGGAGTGAGTTTTAAAATGAATTAAAAGACAGATTTATCCAATAATGTCTTGAAATGTAAAATTACACACTGAAATTTGCAGAAATTGGATTTGCATGCCAAGTAATTTTCTTTGATAACCCTCTATATATGGGCAGTTTTACAGTATTTGCACTCAGCCGATTTTTCATGTTTATGCAATTATTACGAGAAAAGTATGATAGGTATATCGAAATTTTGGGCAGTGGCAATCTTGTCCTACACTGACATGTTAATGCACCATATTTTACCCTTCTGCAATGTTTTGTTGTGAAGCTGTAAGGAATTTAGGACAAATTTTTACACATTTTTATGTCTCACAGACTTTTTTGTCAATTTCATGGATGAATAGAAAAAAATATTCAATCAATAGTGATTCATGTTAATGATACCTTTCTGGACCTACGGCTTGGGTATAAAATACAAAAGGTTTCATGTGAATAAGTTATATACAACATGACTTGGGTCCTAAAATGTAAAAAATGGCAGATGTCAAAAATTTTGTTTTCGATGGACCATCAGTTGCTTTATATGCTGTTATGAGTAAGTATCAAAGAATGTGTATACTGTTTGTGTTAATTTTGAAGCTTGAGACATATCTCTGGGTAAAACAGAAACATTTGTTTCTCTAACCATAATTGCTTTTCAGAATGTGAGACTTGAATGTGATGTCAAAAAAAGCATGTCCTCTCCAACCCATAGAAAAAACACTAAGTGTTTTGTATGAAAAACAAGCTATTTGTGTATCTTTTGCTCAATCATGTGCCTTTACAAGTATGTGACAAATACAAAATAAAAAGATATCCAGGCCATGTTCATACATTTTCTTAGAAATTAAAATTCACAATGTCAAAAGAATGTCCTCTCCAACCCATCTGAAATTTTGCTCTGATTCGTGCGTTTTAACACTTGATTCATTGAAGAAACGACCATGGTTGTTCAAACTAAGTGAACCTGGATGCTTAAAAAGGGTTTTTATACGTATCGAAAATGTCAAATATATTATCTTTCTTTATCTATAACACTATTTTGAGAAAATCAAAATCGAGAAAAAAGTTGATTTATTTGTGTCATATATCAATATAATTGTAATTTTTTGCTATTAACTGAATGACTTTAAATGATAATAACCAAATATCTTTTTAATGGAGCCATCAAAGATGATTTTTCCAAAGGCGCCTGATTTTTGGTAATTTTCGGCGGTTTTTTGCTCCAAAACACTATGTTTGACAGAGCCGAACACCATGAGTTTCAATCGTACAGCAACAAAACTTGACATGGGGTTAATAGGATACCTAGGGATTATTAACCATGGAAATCATGTGTCTTTTGTGACTAGTACCCTACTCAACAGAAACTTTCAGGGTAATGGCAAGCCAGATTTCTGTAATTTCGTAATAAAAATGGTTTAAAAAAAATTGTGGCATGTTTAATCAATATTTAAGTCTTGTATGGGTTTTGATGTTTCTATGCAACAATGTGGCTTGATTTCCAAGAATAAGAATGGGTTAAAATTGTTTCTGGACGGATATTTTTCCTGATAAACAGTTTTTTCAAGAATCAACCCTTGCCTACTTTAAGTAGCGGTATTTTGGTAGTAAACCACCAAATCACTTCAGTCCTCTTTGATTATAGAAACAGTAATATGTTAATTTCATGATAGAATGATGGAAATTCTCCAATTTCAAACTTTATTTTGACCCCCCATGAGACACTTTGAGTGCAAATACTGTAAAACTGCCCATATATACATAGCAGTCTTATTGCCAGTCTGTCTTATATGTTTTTCATTAAAGACCAAGATAAAAGTAAGCTGACAGTACTTTATATGTTAAAATGTACATAACTGATGTTAGATTTAAACCATTAAGAACTTTACAATTGAGAGTTTAAGATTTCTTGTCAAAGGATTAGCAGGGAAGACAATTACCCTGTGACATAACATTACATAATCAAGACTTCTCCAGTGCTCCATTCAACAAAAGCCAATCTGTCTGATTCAATCACATTTAATTTTCATGCAAACAACTAAATAAAAGGGGCTGACATTTATTCATCTTCTAAAAATTTACATCACTGAGTTTAGATATTAACCATAAAGTTATAATAATTGGCAGTTTTAAAAAGATTTAGTGTCATATAATATTTCATGAGGAGAGGTAGAAAAAGTCAAATTTAGACATAATTGTGGCAAATTTGATTGACCAGGGCCAATATTTACTGATATATGATTATCTGAAAATCCTTAATATTTATCTAATTTTGTTAATATTGACCTATGCTGCCAATAAAAGTTTTCATATTGTTCAAAATCAGCATGATGATGATGTGGAACATGTCAGGTTTATTTTGACAAAAAAAATGTCAACGACTGGTATGACATCAGAAGGAAATGGAGAGTAAATAGACATTTTAATGATTTTTTGCCTTTTTTCAATCATACATTTCAATGGAAAAAATTGCAACAACTCATGCAATGGCTGTGAATATTAGTCAATAGTGTGTCTAACTACAATAAGACCTAAAGTTAACTAACTTACCCATTACCATTTGGCTTTTCATGCAGAAATATTGGAAAATTGGCATTTTTTCGAATTTTTGGGTTTTTATAAAAATTCATAGGACCAACATTCCAACTGATTAGAGATGTTTAAAGAGGCATAAGTTAGACACCTAAGTGGAAAATTTCATAGATTTAACTTCAAAATTGACTGAATTATACAAGTTTAAAAAAATAGTATTTTTTCATATTTTTGGTAAATTGTCGTCCGTTCAACTTTCTCAGAGCATTTAGACCCACAAAAAACACATCTTGGGTATTTAATACATACAATATGCCAATTTCAGTGTCAAAAGTACTGCAGTTTTTTAGCTCTGTCACAGAAACAAAAAATAAACAATTTTTCACATTTTTCAATGATTGTGAGAAAAGTATTAATGTCATGGGGATTAGACCTATGAAAGGCTCAACTGGGATAAAAGATACAATATTTACCCAAAAATGATGAATATGCATGCCATAGTTTTGGCTTGACACCCAATACACAAAAAAATATTTTTTCACATTTTTCAATAATTGTGAGAAAAGTATTAATCTCATGTGGATTAAACCTCTAATAGGTACAACTAGGATAAAAGATATAATAATGTCCCAAAAATAAAAAGTATACATTCCATAGTTTTGGCATTACTCCCAATACACAAGTGGGACGCCCGTTATCCGGACGCCCGCCCGTCCGCCCGCCCGCCCGCCCGCCCGCCCGCCGGACGGACAAATTTTCCCAAAGTAACTACAATACCCGTCGGCAATGTATACATTGCCGAGGGTAAAAATGTTTGTTGCCCACGTTCTCTCACCAGGCTGCTATTTGGAGGGAATTGGATCGAAATAGCCGAAAGGCCCGTAATTTTTTCAACTCCAGCGACCTGAAATGACATGGCCCTGCCCTCAACTTTTTGTGAAAACAAATATGTTACCGCACAGGCCTATGATGTCAAATCAAATGTTGGTATATTGATGGACTTTAAGCAGGAATAGTTCAACATATATTTGGCCATATTCTTACAGTCAAATGCAAATTTCAGTTCATAATAATAATAAAAAGGATGGGGAGGTTTATTTTACATACTGAGTATACGCCGGCCATTTTGTGGCGGCGCTTTTTGGCAGCCATCTTTTTTCATTTATTGAAGTGCTCATAGTGACCTCAATATTTCGCTTAGAGTTATGAAATTTGTAACAGGTATGGGCATGTGGGTATGGATCAGGAACATGTTGAGAATCAAGATGGCGGCCATTTTGGCAGCCATCTTTCTTTATTTCTTGACTGCCCATTGTTACCTCAATATTTGCTTAGAGTTATCACAAGCCAGTTCATTAAAGACCTATTGTGATGTAAATTAACCCAATTACTTTACTTACCCAATTAAACAATCCCTATAAAGGTGTGCAATAAACTTAACAGTATATTCTAGCCAATTATGCAATCTTATTTGCTGTAAGTAAGACTTCCTGAGTCAAACAAAGAAATTGCTGAATGCTCAACCAAGTCAAAATTCCTGATTCAGATTTGTTTAAAGATGCTGAGTTTCTTGGGATTACATTAGCATGGGCTGCCCATTGCACTGAGGCTGGTGAATAGAACATTTACCACTCTTGGCCATGATTTTCTGAACTGCTGGTAAATCAGTATGGCATCTGGTTTCTGGCGGTTCCTCAAATAATGTAGCATTGCCCCATTTGGCAAGTCAATACGTTGCATAGGAGGCCCCATTTAAGCATGCAACTCCCAAATGTAGCCTCCATTTGGGATTTCAGGGAGTTATGGGAGCTAGCGGAAGCTCAGTGGGAGACGGTGGGAGCCAGTGGGAGTCACGGGGAGCCAGTGGGAGTCACGAGAAGCCAGTGGGAGTCACGGGGAGCCAGTGGGAGTCACGGGGAGCCAGTGGGAGTCACGGGGAGCCAGTGGGAGTAACGGGGAGCCACTGGGAGTCACTGTGGGAGAGCCACTGGGAGTCACTGTGGGAGAGCCAGTGGGTGTCACGGGGAGCCAGTGGGTGTCACGGGGAGCCAGTGGGAGTCACGGGGAGCCAGTGGGAGTCACGGGGAGCCAGTGGGAGTCACGGGGAGCCAGTGGGAGTCACGGGGAGCCAGTGGGAGTCACGGGGAGCCAGTGGGAGTCACGGGGAGCCAGTGGGAGTCAAGGATGCGTATAAGCCATTCCTCACAAGGTAGATAACTTTTGATAGTTTTCATTCATTTTTGTGGGTGATGTTCAGAGGACTGAAATAATTACTCATGAGCTTTAAACCAAATGCATTGTAATTGGAAATGTTCTTTCAAGAGTGTAGTACATATTCAAATGAACATAATGATACATTTTTGTTAATTTAATATTAAAATTATGCAAAAACAAATTTGGCGAGTTCACGTCTCACAGCGTGCTTGAACAAACTTTGGGGTTAAAAAAATTGACCAAGAAAACGTTTAGCGCAATGATGTAGAGGAAGGTCAGACGAACATTTTGATGTATCAAACGAAAAAATCTGTTGGGAATTTTTTGAGATATCTGAGTTTTAGATTTTTTATTTATCACACCCTATTCTTAGCATGTTATCTCCATGAAAAAGTGATCAAAACTGTCCATTTTTCCAGTTAGGTAATATCTAAAATAAAAGTCATTATTCAGAAATAAAAATATGCAGTCGTTGTCTCTACAGAAAGTGTGTACCACTTTATCCAGACTGACAGGGTGTGATAAACCTATAACAGCTAACATTTCTGTCTAAAGGCCTGACCAAATGTTTACAATACCAGGTTGTGTTAGTAACATCATTCTGGTAAATAATTTTAGCAAATTTGGTCTCATCATTTCATTGTAACAGGTTTTGTTGAATTTTTTGCGCATTTTATCACAAATTTTGCCATCGTGAAACAAGCATTTCATAACAATGTAAAGGGATAGACAAAGTTGAGTTAACTATCAGACAATGCATGCATAGAATGTTTGTAAGTGTCTGCTTCACTGTGAAGTTCAATCCCCTGATATTACATTAAAAGTCTTTGCAATTGGACAAAAAGACAGAAATAAGATTAGAAGCTATAAATAAACAGTAATATTCATGCTTAATGTGTTATGAGTACTTAAAATGGCTGTTGGGTGTTTAATGCTGATGTAGGTTATCTGGCATCCAAAATCAACCAAACTTTAATTGGTCAATAACGTTTTTTTGGAGGGCATTATGGGGTATTAATCAGTTATGGCCTGAGGGCAGAAATCATTAACTTAATGCCCGAGCCGCCAGGCGAGGGCATTAAATGATTTCTGCCCGAGGGCCATAACTGATTAATACTCCATAATGCCCGACAACAAAATGTTATTATCATTATTATCATTTTTGAACACAATCCGCATCAGACAAAAAGGTTACCTTTTCTTTTGGATTCACTAACCGCCCGCGCCGTTTTCGCGTTTTTCCGACCTTATTATTGAACCTAGGGCACAACCGAGTTCAATAATCAAATCTCTGGGCCTTGGAGATAAATCTAGGCTTTTAAATTTTCCAAATCGGACGATTTTTGACCGAGATTGAGCCAAAAATGACCAACATTTAATTTCCGTAGTGAATAACATCGCCATGACGTCACCGCTGATGACGTCACGATGCGGTACAATACACCAGGGGGCGCTTTCGCGGGCATTATGGCTCATTAACGCCCGCAAACTGGGCGTTAATGGCCAGACAATGCCCTCTAAAATGATAATAATTGTACAGAACATCAAAAATAGCATAAATGCAATAAACAGCAGTTGACTTGATTATGCTTTGACCAATCACTCCTCCGCCCACATATTAACCAGAATTCTGCCAGAACATATTTCACAATATTTTGACAGACATTAATTCACATAGGCCGGTTACTGAGTCTGGTGGATTTGTCAAATTCCTCTCAGTGTAGTTCCTCTGTTTTTTTTTTTATATCAAAGCAGCCGAGTGTCCGGCCAACCAAATATCGATATGACAGATCGATATGAAGGTTCTGAATCTGATTGTGATTAGGATCACAGGTAGTCACCTGGACTAACTCTACTGTCTGAAATAGATGATATTTATACTGAATATCAATTGACAGACACAGGAGTGTGCCTTGTAATCATACATAAATTAATTATATATTTCCAAAAAGAGCTAATTACACTGTTGATAACACAGGGTGAATCATTCTCATCAAAATTAGTGAATCATTCTCATCCAAATTAGAAAGTGTGTTAATGCACACACTTAACCTGTTAATAGCCTTCCTATACCTGTATATAATTGACTAGAAGAAGTTTAATGACTGATCTCAATATTGTCCTATCTTCAATAATTAATAATAATAATAATAATATGGATTTATATAGCGCCAATTTCAGTAAACTGCTCATCAGTGCTTTTTTTTTTGTGCAATGCAATAATCACATTCTCAGACATTCATCAATTTTAAAGGATCAGATGCCATCACAGTATTTAACTAGAGTTTCGATCGGGACCGATGCGAAGGGAGAGCTCTCGCACGTCAAGTTGGCGTGGTGTAGTTAGGTTGATGTCACCTTTTCGTCACTGGGAATGAGTATTAAAAGAAATAGTGTGTATCTTTCATTATATATATTTCAATGTAGCGAACTGTGACTCTGTTGCATATATGCAGCATCAGTAACGAAGCACCCGGGACTAGTTTTTGCACTGTATTTGGCATTTTTCCGAAAGAATATACATAGAATGGTCTGCATTTGGTCAGCATTTGGTCAGCATTTGGCCTGCATGATGAGATTTTTGGTCTGCATTCTCCTAATCTCCTAGAAAAATTCTTGGTTATTTATGTTCATTACCTTTTTTTTTAACTACCACTTAAAAGCTCGGATTTTATTATTTTAAGGAAGGGTCTTGTAATCAACTGGATTTCAGAGAGTGGAAATCATTAATTATGGCTTAAATGCAATTGATAGAAACAACCTCGATTGGATAAAATTCTAGATTATACAGGCTGCAAAAACAAAATTTGTATAGCCTTCTTGAAATAAACTTTGTTGATAGGGGTATACATGGGTCTCAAAAACAGATGGAGTGTCAAATGTTGGAATTTAAAGGAAAAATATATGTCTCATGTCCCAAAGGCAGGGTCTTGTAATCAACTGTGGATTACAGAGACTGGAAATCATTGATGATGGCTTAAATGCAATTAATAGAAACAACCTCGATTGGATGAAATTCTAGATTATACAGCCTGCAAAAACAAAATTTGTATAGCCTTCTTGAAACTAGAGGTAGTGTGGAGATTGAATGGATCGCCTATGCTGTCCCACAGGGACTAAATGATCGCCTGTGTTACATAATACGCAAGCCAAAACCTTGCTTTGCGAATTTGATTGGGCAATACTTCACCAAGTTCACTAATACTAAGGAAATAATCCATCTCTTGCATGACAAATGTGCTCTTTTTTACGAGGGGCGGGGGGTTGCTGGGTATTTATGCAACAGAAGTTTGCCAGTATTAAGGCCACACATAATTGATCTTTAGCTTCTCGGATCCTCTCAAGGCACTTTTTCTAGGGTCGGTCAGTAGGACAAAAAAAAAAAGGTTAAAAAAATTTTTTTTATAATGTCAAAAAAAAAAATTTTTTTTGTTTTTCAATTTTTTTTTTCCATCGGCAGTGTATCTATTGTGTCGGCGGGTCCGCGAAGCTAAGAATCAATTATGTGTGGCCTAACTAGAATGGTGTGCATGAGATGCACAGAGCTCTGCTACCAGTACATGACACCATGCTAAGTGGGGCAGCCGAGGAGGTTGGGCACCCCAGGGGGGAGGCACCCTAGCAGCAGCAACGGGGGTCCGTGGGGGTAAGTCCCCATGTCCGCGGGGGTCAGTCCCCATGTCCGCGGGGGTCAGTCCCCATGTCCGCGGGGGTCAGTCCCCATGTCCGCGGGGGTAAGTCCCTATGTCCGAGGGGTAAGTCCCCATGTCCGCGGGGGTAAGTCCCCATGTCCGCGGGGGTAAGTCCCCATGTCCGCGGGGGTAAGTCCCCATGTCCGCGGGGGTAAGTCCCCATGTCCGAGGGGGTAAGTCCCCATGTCCGAGGGGGTAAGTCCCCATGTCCGAGGGGGTAAGTCCCCATGTCCGAGGGGGTAAGTCCCCATGTCCGCGGGGGTAAGTCCCCATGTCCGAGGGGGTAAGTCCCCATGTCCGAGGGGGTAAGTCCCCATGTCCCTGGGGGTAAGTCCCCATGTCCCTGGGGGTAAGTCCCCATGTCCGAGGGGGTAAGTCCCATGGCCGAGGGGGTAAGTCCCCATGTCCGAGGGGGTAAGTCCCCATGTCCGAGGGGGTAAGTCCCCATGTCCGAGGGGGTAAGTCCCCATGTCCGAGGGGGTAAGTCCCCATGTCCGAGGGGGTAAGTCCCCATGTCCGAGGGGGTAAGTCCCCATGTCCGAGGGGGTAAGTCCCCATGTCCGAGGGGGTAAGTCCCCATGTCCGAGGGGGTAAGTCCCCATGTCCGAGGGGGTAAGTCCCCACGTCCGAGGGGGTAAGTCCCCACGTCCGAGGGGGTAAGTCCCAGTGGCGTAGCTAGAAATGCAGGAGTGGGGGGGCCAAGGGGGGGCCAGGGTCTGAGCTGGGGGGGCCAACCTTTCGCGGCAGTTTTGGAGCAATACAAGGGCAAAAATAAACGCCGTGACACATGCTGTCTCTACAAGTGACCAAGGAACATTTACGCTCTTTTCTTCTGGCATACACTTACTGCATTTATTATTAAATTTAGATATGGTACAAAAACCACTAAATATTATTTTCAATTACTTTTTAGAGAGAAATGACTTTCATAAAACCAGTTGGACAAAGTGCAGAATGTTGATTTCAGCTGTTCAATTTGTTATGCACACAGGATGAGACAGAGGCATCAGCTTCATTTTAAAGTGGTAGGGCAAATTGGGCCAAAGCCATTACGGAAGTACCCCTTTTTTGGCCAAAAAGTGGTGCTGCAAATGTCCCAACAGCCCCACCTACACTGACATGCAATACTGTGATGTTATAATCATTGGAATGATACAATGTTATTTCCAGTGTACACTGTCAATAATAATTTCATCAATTTCTAATGATTATGTTGTTCTCAATTTCATACAATCATTTGTTGTTCAATGTTTTCAATTTTGATTAATGTGTTGGTTGTAACTAGTGGTTAACAGTTAGAAAGTGTCAACATGTTAGCTTCCACAACACCCTTCACTGTACATTTCCTTTAGTATGTTTAACAGCTATCTTGTTAGGGCAAACATACAAATGTGTTGTGGTTAATTTCAATTTCCTAACTGGCATTCAGCTAATATCTTTGAGAGAATATTCAACATGGTTTAAATACTTGTCAATTCATGGATGAAAAAGGTTAGTTTCATTAATTTATTTTGTATTAGATATTATGTCATCCTATATTTGTACAACCTACATGCAAGTAATATTTACAGTATTTCTAATATAGGCCTACATGTACATGAACAGTAGATTCATGCTATTAGATTTTCTTGCTTGTTCATTTACACTGTATTCTTATTGGTCAATGTTCATTATATAGTCATTATGTCCATTTGGCCATATCTGATTTATTAGCATGTAGGGGGGGGGGTTTCAGAAATAAATTTCATCTCTATTAAACTCCCATTTTTTGGTATATGAAATGCCAATAGAATTAAGCCAACAATGTATGGTTGTATGCTAGTCACAGTATAGCCAAATCAGATAGCTCATAAGTTGTTTATATATTCACATCTGTTGGAAATATAACTTATGTTTTGATAATTGCTCCCAATTAATAATCTTGGTTTATGTAATACAATTTACCCCTTATAATTGCACACTTATCATTGATGTTGAATTTGAGCCTTGAAAGCTTAAGAGGTCATACAACACTTTATTGGGGCAAAAACAAATTGCTCCTGGACCAAAAATACAGTCCCATTTTCATCAGGAAATCAGCTTGCGTCATATAACACCTGCTGCTGCGTGATATTAAACAGAAGTGCGTGATATTACCCACAGAAACTGCCAATATGACCTTAGTTACTTTAACTGAATGCAAAGTGCTCTAAGATGCTGCCGACCAATGGAATTTGATATTTTTGTATTAGCTGAGTTCATTGTTAATCGAAACCTGTGCTGCAGGCAATGCCATGCACAATTCTTTATAACCAGCAGTCATTCACAAACAGGCTGGTGTAATATCACGCACTAGGTGCGTGATATTACCCACATTTACCCTAAATCACAAGAGGTTGTTGTAAGCTGACAAGGCGTACTGGGGCTTCATGCTTATTCCTCTGAACAGATTCAGTATTTGGGGGGGTTTTCACAGGACCCCCTCTGGGTCCTTCTGAAAAATGTATTTGAGGGGGTTCCAAGAGCATTTGGGGGGGTCAAGACCCCCTTGACCCCCCCTTATTTCGACCACTGTATATTAGTAAATAATAGATAGTTGGAAATAGTTAGTTAGCAGTAGTTAGTTAGTTAGTAATAGATATATAGATGGTTAGTAATAGATATATAGATAGACCGTAGTAACAACCCCCCCCCCCCCGGCCAGGCTCATTTGTTCTCTTCTTGATTAGCTTTTTTTTTTCTCCTATTCATTCCTCTTTCTTCCCATTCGTTGCTGCTTCACATTCTTTGATTTCTTCTTCCTCCCCTTTCTTTGCTTCTTTCCTTTCTTTGCTTCTTTCCTTTCTTTGCTTCTTTCCTTTCTTTGCTTCTTTCCTTTCTTTGCTTCTTTCAATTCTTTGCTTCTTCTCAATTCTTTGCTTCTTCTCAATTCTTTGCTTCTTCTCAATTCTTTGCTTCTTCTCAATTTCTTCTTCTGATTCTTTCTTCTCAAGAACTTCACCTGAATTCTTTATTTCTTCTATTTCATTCTTTATTTGTTCTTTTGTATCTTCTACTCTCTATTTCTCTATTCTTCTAAAAAGTTATTCAATGTCTTTCTAGAGGTGCTTTTGCCATTATTCCCCTCTAGGCCTGCCTGTTTTCTTTCTATCTTTTCTTCATTTCCTTACATTGCAGATGTTCTTCCTTATTTGCTTGCTTTTTATTTCTACCCTTCTCTTTTATTCTTTTATTCTTTCAATGATTTTCTATACGTGAACTTGGTATTTTTAGTCTAAGAATAGCAAGCCCCGTGTTTGTCACTCCATAAAAATAAATAATTTGTCATGGTATGTTCAGAGGTTAAACTGATTCTGCTAAAATTTTCTGTGATTGGTTGAATCCAGTAGTCACTGACAAGTAAGACTGGATTCCTCAGACCATTTAATATCCATGGGAGGGGCGTTTGGAGTTTTCCTTGGTGGGAACTATTTCTGCCTAATAATTTTACAATTTGGCAGTTATTTGGAATGCTTATATATATAAATTTATTCATATACAATATAGATGTAATATGTGATAGGAACTGTGGTAAATACCATGTTGAAAGGCCGAAAAACGGGGAAAATGACATGTCCAATGGCCGTTTGGTCTCATATGATGCTGTGGCACTATTTTTGTTGGTATTGACTTCAGAAATGAATGGAAATGTGCCTAAAATACTTTCCGTCATCAAAAAGAATCATAACTCATTTTGAAACCTATAAATACATATTTTAGGTTATTTAAAAAAAGTCACATAATTCTTGTAAATTACGTTACCAAGATTCAAAGCCACTTTAATCATATTAATATGTGCCAATTCTCAAATTTAAGAACTTCATTGCCAAGTTTGAAAAGTCTAGTTTTTGGTGCAATTTACGGTTTTGAAATATATTAAAAACTCCCATCACAGGAAGCCAAAGAAGGTCAAAAAGTGATTTTGTCGTTTTTAGATGTAAATAACATAGCCTACAGAAAAGACCAATAGAGATAGAAACGTGATTACTTTTTATTTTTGTATGCCTAAAATCATCTGGTATATTTCATGAATTTGTAATTATTTTTGGACTGAGTAGGGACAAAGTTTCCAAATTTGTTTAAATTTGTTCTAAACAGTGTAAATTACGTTACCATTTCTCATTTTAACCTGTGAAATTGCATTGGAAATGAACAGATTAAAGTTAAGTGAAAGATATTCCAGAAACTGCACCTAGACAATATACAAAAGATATTGAGCAAAAATTTCCGTTTCCGTGATTTTTAAGACTGTAAATTCTAAAGAAAAGAATGTTTGAAGATTGTTGATTGTCATTTCTCAGGTATATAGATTCAATGCGCAATTTTGAAATTTGGCAGTTATTTAGAAAACGTATATTGGATTATTATAATAAGACCCAATGTGTATGGTGGTATTTTGAGATGTACTCCACGAATTGAAGAGATCCTCAGTCCTTACCGAAGACTCAGAAGCTCTTCAACTCGTCGGGTTCATCTCAAAATACAACCATGCCCATTGGGTCTTATATTATAATACCACATGAATAATTTATGATAGCAACTGGGTTAAATTTCATCTTGAATGGCCGAAAAACGGAAATGACTGCATGAGTGGTTTCGATGGTGTGGTGCTAAAATTTTGTTGCAGTATTGATTAGATTAGCGAAAGGAATTGTTCGTAACAACAATGGTCTTTTTGCAAAAATCGTAACTCGTTTTGAACAGTATAACAAAGTTTTTAAGGTCATAAAAGCTCTGTAATTTACATTACCAGGATTCAAGGCCTAACTAATTATCTAAATTTTTGATAATTTTCTCCTGGTAAGATATCTCAGGAGCTTAAATACTGAATCTTCTCGGAACGTCAAAAAGTGATTTTGTAATTTTTTTGTCCATTATGTTACCACGCCCAACAGAAAAACCAGTAGTGGTAGAAAATCTTTTTCATTTTTATTTCTGTGGCCCCTTGATGCCTGAGGGAATGCCAGTCATAATCACCTTTTTCAAAAATCACCTTTTCCAAAATCTCCTTCTCGGTCAAAATCACCTTTTTTATTTTGACCAAAATCACCTTTTTTTTCATGTCCCAAGCTCAAAAAATCACCTTTTTCATACCAAAATCTCCCTTTAAATTTTTATTTTTTTTCCTCCACTTTAATAGACCAGAAGTTGTTCAATCTTGTACTAATTGTTTTGTAACAGGTCAATGGACTTAGCTGTAGGGGAAACTGGGGCATGTTGGGCCACTTTTTCTATTTTCAATCAAAAACTTGTCTAAATATTCGAAAAATATATTTACTTACTGACTTCTTAACTTTTACAATACCCTCAAGCCAAAACAAATCGATCTATTTTGTACCTGTACTATATAGTTTTAAAAAATATTTTTTTAATGGTTCAAAAACCAACGTGCCCCGGGTCCGAGGCACGTTGGACTGCCATGTGGGGCACGTTGGACCATGGAATAAAAGTCCAGCAAATTAAAAGAAATTAAGCAAACACCACATTTTATTCTCACAGATCACAATACACACTTCTGAGTCATTGCAGAATGATTATATCTGAATATTTACCAGATAATTATATTAAATCTTGTTTCAGCTACAAGGAAGAATAGCCAAATTAATTGAAATCACACTCATATAGTACAGGAATGACTTTGGTGCTCTATTTATGTAAAAAATTACACAGCTGGCATTTTGCAGATTATTTTTTGTCAGTCAATCCAGTTTACAATGATCCAACATGCCCCAGCCATGCTGGTCCAACCTGCCCGTGTCAACTTTTTGAAACAAATATTGGGGATGGTCCAACGAGCCCCGAGGTCCAACGTGCCCCGGTCTGCCCTAATATAATACCAACAATCATTTCGAAAAATAATTAAACATTTTTCATTTAAAAAGTTCATTCATTATAAAATAGGCTTACTTGATAACAGAATAGATAAAATTGCACAACAAAATAAACAAAATTGCATAAATATGCACATAAATATAGATAAATTCCATACTAAATAGAAATCATTCACATTTATAATGGCAAATTTAGAAATATTTAGTCGTCATCTATCTATCTATCGATCTTTCTATATTTCTATATTTTCAGTGAAAAACCTACAAAAAATAAAAAAATAAATAAAAGGAGATTTTGGTAGGAAAAAGGTGATTTTTGGAAAATAAGGTGATTTTGGCAAAAAAAAGGTGATTTTGTCGAAAGGTGATTTTGTCAAAAGGTGATTTCAGGAAAGGTGATTTTTGAAAAAGGTTAAATTGACTGGCCCCCGCCTGAGATCATCTGGTAAATTTCATGAATTCGTAGAGATTCTTTTTGCACTAAGAAGGGAAAAAGATTTGTGCAGATTTGTGCAACTGTCTTTTAAACAGTGTAAATTACGTTACCAGTTCTGATCGTAGCCTGAATAATTGCATTGGAAATGCTTGAAAATAAAAATTAAGAATAATGAAAGATATTCTGTATGTTTGGCGTCACAGAATGTGTATTGGCCTCTGAGCCAGAAATGTTGCACTTGCGTGGGCACAGCACCCCTGATTAAAGTTTGGGGTTTAAAAAATTGAGCAAATATGCCACTAGCACATTGTTCCAGAAGGCAATCAAGGGAACATTTTGAGGCAATTTTAAAATTTTGGTTTATGACACTGTCATTTGTATGTTTTTAGGAGATCTAAACCAATCAGAAATTGTCCAAAATCGTATCAAGTATGTATTGTGGATTTGTCAATTAAAATTCGAATTTGACTTATTTGTGTGTGATAAACACTGCCTGTTTGAAGTTTATACAAAATCACATTTTATGTTTGTGTAAAATCATAATATAGCCTACTAAAAAATCTTACATAAAGTTGTGCGTATACATTTAGTGTGACTAGTAGGGTGGAGTGAAAAAAATCAAAATGTGAAATTCATAAAAGAGCCCCTCCAAAAACTTGACATATATATTTGAATTACTATTTATGACCATTTTTGGTAATTTCGCTCATTTTTGTAACGCCTACCCTGGACATTTGGAAATCACCTTTTTTGATGTTTTGCTAGGCATCAAAAATGCTGTTTTTATCCATAAAATGGGTTATAAATGAGATTAAACAGCTGAAAGTAAGTTTATAACCATACCAAACTGACTAGAAAACACAAATGCTGAAACACATTTTGCTCTTGTTCCCGAAATGGTGGTTTTGTCATAAAATTAGTTCTGAATGAGCCACAGACATGTCCAGCACAAAGTACTATGTTGTGTGTGAGAAAAATATGCTTTTAGAAGATGTAATATAACTAATATTGAGTTATTATGGTTTTTCTTAGTTTTTTGCAGTCTTCAAATTCTTTGAATTTCGTTTTTGTCATAAACAGTTTTAAATTAGCCAAAGACGTGAATTAAAGAGCTGTACATATGTGTAAGACCATGCCAAGCACAATGGACAGTATTGTGTGTGAGACAAATATGCTTTAGATGATGTAATATTGAGATTCTGATTTTTCTTCCTTCTTTGTATTCTTTTAATTCTTTGAATTTCGTTTGTCATAAAATGGGCTCAAAATGAGCTAGAGAATGATTGATTTATACACATGTTTCATAATAGACTTGACATGATAAATTACTTTTAATATGAAAAGAAATGTCACCTTATTTGTTAAATTGACAAAGTGAAGAAGAATTTAAACCTTTCACTAACTATTGGACTTTTGTACAGAAAGGTTATTTTACGGGAATAACTTAAATTTTCATATTGTACATCTTGAGATTTTGAGACAATGGACAAGTACAGATGTGAACTGTAACCGCTTACTGTGCAAACTTAAGAGATTAAGTAGTAACAATTTAAACTAATAAGAGCTGACCTTGACCGAGTTGTTGTTATTTCTGCGAGTATATAAGTAAAGATTAGTAATAATTATATTATCATTAGTGTATAATTAAGTTGCAAATTCATGTTTTGATGTATATCTGCGCAACTTTCTGGTAATCCCGCTTTCAGCCACGACTTTAGGGATGTCCAGCTTTAGAACACTAACACCATAATTGTATTTAATGTGCTTTGAAAAAATGTAATTGTTCTAAAGTAAAATAAATTATCAATCAAGTGAGACAAAGAATGAACATTTTGTGAGACAAGTACTTTTGTGTTCATATAATAATACTTGTCATAAATTGGGTTCCAACTGAACTGGGTACCGTAATATGGGGTGAATCGGGACAGAATTGGCCGTTTTTCTATCATAGTATGAAGAAAAATGAACTTAGAAATCAAAATATAGTGTCAAATTGTGTCCGAGAACAAGGTCTAAGTATCCCCAAGAGTTTGAAATGATATCTTAAGTTTCCAACACTCCAGGCCCATGAAACCACTGTCCCAATTCACCCCACACTTGGGGTGAATCGGGACACTCCCTTATTTCCACAATCATTACATCTTAGGTGTTGTAAGTGATTGCTACTTGTTAGTAAACATTAGAAAACATGCTCAACATGTAAAAATGTATTTTTCAGGAAAATTTGAAATCAACTACATTGATAATATCTAAATTATAAAAAATGTGTGAAATAGCAGGAAAGTATCAAAACCTGTAGTTTTTTGCTAATTTTTCTAGTGATCGATAATTCTGGACTAAATCCACTGTTCATAATGCTAAGTTCAATTATATTCATAGAAAATCCACAACGGCACATTCAAATGAAAATCAGTTGGTATATTTTCTTTGATTCCGAAACTTTGTCATTGCCCTGGATCTGAACCCACGGCCAAACATACATAATTTCTTGTCTAGTCTACTACTCTGGTCCCCCAACTAGTCAAAACTATGTTTTAAAAGTTTCCTGCAAGATTAGTGGCTCTAGTGTTCATGCTTTTTGCATCGCATGCAAAGTTTTGACAAGCCTTTGAGAATTCATTTCCTGCAGTACTAAGTTTAAGGTCCTGCAGCTCCTCACTGCCTGCAGTTAGAAGTGTGAAACTACACCCAAATGTGCTCTTGTATGTCTACGATATATGTACCGAAAATCAATTTCCTGAGTTAAGACGAAGTTGTTGTTTTTCTATGAAATAAAATGTTTCCCATCTCTGTCCCGATTCACCCCAGTGTCCCTATTCACCCCATATTACGGTACACGATTAAAAGAACAGTAGATATTCTTGGGACAATTCTGCACATGATAAATAATATTGTATGTGTAATATATGTCATATCTAATTTAACATAGGGATAACATTATTTCTTGTATTTTTAACTCCGAACAGGGACAATCAGATATTATATAGCATTATTTCTTCAGCCTTTTTATCTTCCACGGACACCATAAACACAATATAGATGCTCATTGCTCAGCAAAGGTAGCATGATATATCCATCATGGAATTTCAGTGATTCTGTACTGCAACAGTCTGGAGCAGTTCAGTGACAGTCCTGCTTAAAGTTGAAAACATTTTAATGATGTTTTCTTCAGCTCAAATGCAAGCCCTAATCTCTCTGTCTGGTGTTTATTGCCAACCTGGTGTATATTGTACATTTGGAAGATAAATAAAAATAAACCAGGTAACCAGGTTGAAGAAATAATAGTACTTAATTAATGCATAATCATCAATCTGTCAGATAACTTTTTAATGCATCTCGGGAACTTAAAATAAAACATAAATCATGTTATCCCCATATTCTATTAGATATGATGAATTTTCTTACATATGTTATTTATAATGTTTAAGATGGTCTTATAAATATCTGCTGCTCTTTAAATCATGTCCCAAGCTCATTATGAACCCAATTTATGACAGGTACTATAATTTCATGAGTCTCATAAAACTCTCATAAAATCATATATCAGTATTACATCATTAGTTAAATTGTCTCAAAAACAAATTTGTCCATTGTGCTTGGTACAGTCTTACATAAATGTACAGCTCTTTAAATCATGTATTTAGCTAATTTAGAACTCACTTTATGAAAAAAAAATTCAAAGAATTTGAAGACCGCAAAAAAGTAAGAAAAATCATATCTCAATATTACATCATTTAAAGCATTTTTCTCAAACACAATATTGTCCATTGTGCTAGGCATGGTCTTTTATAGACATGCACCTGAAAGTTTAAAATGCACAAAAATGTAAAAAAAAAACAATACCTGCATTTCAGGGTGAAATAACATGATCTCTATGCATATACTTGCAATATAGATTTAAACATTATATTTAACTAACGGATAAAGATAGCTAAAAATAGGCTAAAACATCTAGACTTGCGACATTTTTGACCTTGTTTACTCAAATTTCTCTACTACATTTCTCAATTATAATTGTCATATTCTTCAAAATGTGAACTTGCTACATATATTATATAGATAGGGGATGGTGAGGAGAAAAATATTGAGTTTTATTGGCCGAAGCAGTGAATATTGGTCGAGGCCGTATTACTGCCTCGGCCAATATAACTCAGTATTTTGGTCGACTCAACATCCACTATTTATATTCTACATCACAATTTTCAGACTATGCATATGTGTAGTACTGGTTTTTCTAAAGAAACTTAATTTTTTTAAATAAGAAATCCACTTAATTTTTCCCATTATTTATGGACATATTTATAAAATGATAGATTGACTTTCCAAGAAGTTCAATTTTGCAAACCACAGCCTTGCCCTTAATTATAGGCAATTTAGTGCATGGTTGCACCTGAGCGCACTGAGGTACGCCAATATCACTCTCCACATGCCAATAACATTTTAAGACACCAATATCATTATTTATGTGCGTGTCCTGTGACTGATCTTCTGCTACATGATTGGCCTTAAAATTTTGATGCACAGTATATAACACGTATATATATTGACTTAAGCACTTTTTTCCAAGGGAATTTACTATTTAAAAAAATAATTTTGACCAATCTTGAACCCCCAATTTTGACTTTGTGGCTAATATACAACAGATGTAAATTTAAAAGAGCGATATACAACAGATGTAAATTTAAAAGGGCGATGTCAGCAAATTAAACTTTTATTTAGATTATTGCATGACAATTAAATGTTAATAAATCCGACAGGTTGGCTTTGAAATTAGGCCAATGAATACAGTAGGTGTAATTAAAGAATTCACCTGGCATGGTACAATGAATAGTGTTACTAAATAATTTACTTTGAAAGTTACGAACCGCATTTGTGTGTGAATTTCAATACCTTATCATTTTATCCAGTGATGACACTGGATAAATCTGTATTTTGATTAATTTTCGCCCAATTATTGTGTTTGGTTGATCATGTTGATTATGCTAGTAGGCCTCCAAATACAAGGCGGGAAATTTCAATACAGAGAATTGATCTATACAATTCTTTGCACATAAGACATGTGGCACCCCTAGCATAATTCAACATGATCAACCAAACGCATGATAAACGGTGCTGACGTTACCAAGAAATGAATAATTCTCCATCGAGGAAAACTCCAAGCCCCCTTGAAACTAAATGGTTGCGCCTAAGTGTAAAATATTGCAAATTTAATATATCATAGATGTGCATTTAGCGGGTCTTAATGCTCTTGACAGAAATATATTAGAGCAAATATATATGTTAAAAAGAGGTGTAGATTCTGGAATATCTTTCAGTAATCTTTACTTAAATTTCATTTCAAATGCAATTTTGCAGGTTAAAATTAGAAATGGTAACGTAATTTAATCCAATTTGCACACATTTTATCATCTCAGAAAAAATAATCATCGAAAATTCCTGTAATTTACCAGATCATCTCTGAATTTCTAAACCTAAAAAAAATATCAAATGGTTTTTCTCCCTCTATTGGTCTGTCAATAAAGGCATGGTCAAGTAATTTACACCCAAAGACGACAAATGGATTGAATTGGCTGCACATATATATATTTGGTCTAGTTGTGCCTTTTGATGGTCTGATTAATGGATGTTTCGTAATTTTGTGATAATATGTGTAAATAGTCTTCTATCGTTTGCTTGCATATGGGGGCGTAAAACAAACTCGCCCACTCACCAACCAATCAATGGCATTTGCTGCAGCATTTTCTGATATCTTTAAAACCTCAGAAAGGTGAAATGACCAGGTATTGTCGTCTGCATAATTAAACATAGGCTGCGTAGCACCTAGCCTTCAGCGAATAACACCTATTTAAAGATTAGTTGCACCATAAAATTGATGTCTGTACCAAATTCCATGTAGGTATGTGCAATTGTGGCGAGTCTTTGTCTGCAATAATCTCTATTTGCTCGCTTCCCAGCCATCTGCCCATCTGCAAGCTTTGTAAAATCAGGGAAAGGCCTAGCTAATCCATACATACTGTGGTTCAGTATCATGCATGTACAAGGTATCAGTCATGAGCTGTCAGTTGGAAACCAAAAAGTGTATTAATTATATGTTCGATGGTTCAAAAAGCGTTAAATACATGGCAAAAGACATTGTATAAGTGACATTAAATTTTTTCGTACATGCAATGGTGGCTAAGTTTTGGGCCGGATATTTTAATTTCCAAATATCAAAACAGGTTTTTATCAGTCAGACCTTTAAAAACGCACGGCTGGACCATATTTTATTCATGTACATGCAAAAAGTGTAAAAAATTGTGGTTCACAATAGATGTAAAACCGTAACATGGTGCACTCACACCACTTTTGATTGACTTTTTATGACCAGAATCACAAGTAACTTCCAAAAAAAACCTTGATGGTTTTTCATAAAATCTTCACATGATGAAAGAGACTGGCGTAGTCTACAATTCACTGTACTGATGGTTAATGCTTGTTATTAATTGCTATTTCCTTTTTCTCATTTCAGAGCGGAGAGAGAGGGAAGAGGAGAGGAGAGAGAGGAGGAGAGAGGAGAGAGAGGAGGAGAGAGGAGAGGAGGAGAGAGGAGAGGAGGAGAGAGGAGAGGAGGAGAGAGGAGAGGAGGAGAGAGGAGAGGAGGAGAGAGGAGAGGAGGAGAGAGGAGAGGAGGAGAGAGGAGAGGAGGAGAGAGGAGAGGAGGAGAGAGGAGAGGAGGAGAGAGAGGAGAGGAGGAGAGAGGAGAGGAGGAGAGAGGAGAGGGGAGAGAGGAGAGGAGGAGAGAGGAGAGGAGGAGAGAGGAGAGGAGGAGAGAGGAGAGGAGGAGAGAGTAAATATGGCTAAAACACACAAATATTATATAGAATTTAAACTTGAATCCCGAACATTATCATTCTTTTAATTCATGGACCCCTCATGCTAATCCAACCAAACTATTGTTTTCCCAGTTATCAAAACTGAATTGCAACCAGTTTCCTTTGCTTAGTTGGGTGTGGATCAATTTCTGCTGCAATTAAATGAAAGCTTATCCCATTGTGTCCTTGGGCCTTCATTTTCTTGTTTGAGTTTGACTCCCCTCCTAATACTGAGTAAGAAAGGAAGCTGGTTGTGTTTCGCACTGTATACATATGACATAAAGCATTTCCCTTTGTATTGCATAATGTGTCTTACCTGAAAAGTGACCAATAGTAATGACTTAATAAAATAAAATAATTTGGAGGGGAGAGAGAGAGGAGGAGAGAGAGGAGTAGGAGAGAGAGGAGTAGGAGAGAGAGGAGTAGGAGAGAGAGGAGGAGGAGAGAGAGGAGGAGGAGAGAGAGGAGGAGGAGAGAGAGGAGGAGGAGAGAGAGGAGGAGGAGAGAGAGGAGGAGGAGAGAGAGGAGGAGGAGAGAGAGAGGAGGAGGAGAGAGAGAGGAGGAGGAGAGAGAGAGGAGGAGGGGAGAGAGAGAGGAGGAGGGGAGAGAGAGGAGGAGAGAGGAGAGGAGGAGAGAGGAGAGGAGGAGAGAGGAGAGGAGGAGAGAGGAGAGGAGGAGAGAGGAGAGGAGGAGAGAGGAGAGGAGGAGAGAGGAGAGGAGGAGAGAGGAGAGGAGGAGAGAGGAGAGGAGGAGAGAGGAGAGGAGGAGAGAGGAGAGGAGGAGAGAGTAAATATGGCTAAAACACACAAATATTATATAGAATTTAAACTTGAATCCCGAACATTATCATTCTTTTAATTCATGGACCCCTCATGCTAATCCAACCAAACTATTGTTTTCCCAGTTATCAAAACTGAATTGCAACCAGTTTCCTTTGCTTAGTTGGGTGTGGATCAATTTCTGCTGCAATTAAATGAAAGCTTATCCCATTGTGTCCTTGGGCCTTCATTTTCTTGTTTGATTTTGACTCCCCTCCTAATACTGAGTAAGAAAGGAAGCTGGTTGTGTTTCGCACTGTATACATATGACATAAAGCATTTCCCTTTGTATTGCATAATGTGTCTTACCTGAAAAGTGACCAATAGTAATGACAAAATAAAATAATTTGGAGGGGAGAGAGGAGGAGAGAGAGGAGTAGGAGAGAGAGGAGGAGGAGAGAGAGGAGGAGGAGGAGGAGGAGAGAGAGGAGGAGGAGGAGGAGAGAGGGAGGAGGAGGAGGAGAGAGAGGAGGAGAGAGAGGAGGAGGAGAGAGAGGAGGAGGAGGAGAGAGAGGAGGAGGAGAGAGAGGAGGAGGAGAGAGAGGAGGAGGAGAGAGAGGAGGAGGAGAGAGAGGAGGAGGAGAGAGAGGAGGAGGAGGAGAGAGGAGGAGGAGGAGAGAGAGAAGGAGGAGGAGAGAGGAGAGGAGGAGAGAGGAGAGGAGGAGAGAGGAGAGGAGGAGAGAGGAGAGGAGGAGAGAGGAGAGGAGGAGAGAGGAGAGGAGGAGAGAGGAGAGGAGGAGGAGAGGAGAGGAGGAGAGAGGAGAGGAGGAGAGAGAAGAGGAGGAGAGAGGAGGAAGGAGAGGAGGAGGAGAGAGGAGAGAGGAGAGGAGGAGGAGAGAGGAGAGGAGGAGAGAGGAGAGGAGGAGAGAGGAGAGGAGGAGAGAGGAGAGGAGGAGAGAGGAGAGGAGGAGAGAGGAGAGGAGGAGAGGAGGAGAGGAGGAGAGGAGGAGAGGAGGAGAGGAGGAGAGGGAGAGGAGGAGAGGAGGAGAGAGGAGAGGAGGAGAGAGGAGAGGAGGAGAGAGGAGAGGAGGAGAGAGGAGAGGAGGAGAGAGGAGGGAGGAGAGAGGAGGGAGGAGAGAGTAAATATGGCTAAAACACACAAATATTATATAGAATTTAAACTTGAATCCCGAACATTATCATTCTTTTAATTCATGGACCCTCATGCTAATCAACCAAACTATTGTTTTCCCAGTTATCAAAACTGAATTGCAACCAGTTTCCTTTGCTTAGTTGGGTGTGGATCAATTTCTGCTGCAATTAAATGAAAGCTTATCCCATTGTGTCCTTGGGCCTTCATTTTCTTGTTTGATTTTGACTCCCCTCCTAATACTGAGTAAGAAAGGAAGCTGGTTGTGTTTCGCACTGTATACATATGACATAACGCATTTCCCTTCGTATCACATACTGTGTCTTCTTGAAAAGTGACCAGTAGTAATGACTTAATAAAATAAAATAATTTGTAGGAGAGAGAGTGAAGGAGGAGAGAGAGTGAAGGAGGAGAGAGAGTGAAGGAGGAGAGAGAGTGAAGGAGGAGAGAGAGTGAAGGAGGAGAGAGAGTGAAGGAGGAGAGAGAGTGAAGGAGGAGAGAGAGTGAAGGAGGAGAGAGAGTGAAGGAGGAGAGAGAGTAAAGGAGGAGAGAGAGTGAAGGAGGAGAGAGAGAGTGAAGGAGAGAGAGAGTGAAGGAGGAGAGAGAGAGTGAAGGAGGAGAGAGAGTGAAGGAGGAGAGAGAGTGAAGGAGGAGAGAGAGTGAAGGAGGAGAGAGAGTGAAGGAGGAGAGAGAGTGAAGGAGGAGAGAGAGTGAAGGAGGAGAGAGAGTGAAGGAGGAGAGAGAGTGAAGGAGGAGAGAGAGTGAAGGAGGAGAGAGAGTGAAGGAGGAGAGAGAGTGAAGGAGGAGAGAGAGTGAAGTTACCCACTTTATTAGGGAGGGTAAACCTATATGATATATATAATATTTGGAATATGGCATAATAAATGAGTTGCAAGATAGATGGTGTAGGCTCCCCAGAGGAGTTGTCGACAACGGAGAAAGAGGTTGTTCCCTGGCCTCTTCAGCGACCGTGTGACTGATCCGCGACATGCAATGTGGCAGCTTCTTTGGTGTTAAGTGGGTGGACCTGCCTGATGAAGTTCCGACATCCGAGAACAACTCCTTTGATGGAATCTTCCGGACCGTGCGACTGGAACCGCGACATGCAATGTGGTATTTCAAAGGTGGTAACTATATGTGTTGGGTTTTAATTAAGTCATTCTGATTGGGGATAGATAACTTTTAAGTATGACTTTTGTCTTATTGATCACCTATGATAATTTAATTGTTCCACTAGCAATAATATTCGCTGTTCATATTCAGATATTGTTTTCATTTGGATAAATAACTTTCAATTTGGTTTATACCATATTTATCTTACTGATTTGAATGTTCTATTTGCAATAGGTAAACTTCCATTAATTAAATCATATGCTTTTCATTTATAGAGTGGGAGGAGAGAGAGAGAGAGAGAGAGGAGAGAGAGGAGAGAGAGAGAGGAGAGAGAGAGAGAGGAGAGAGAGAGAGAGAGAGAGAGGAGAGAGAGAGAGGAGAGAGAGAGGAGAGAGAGGAGGATATTTATCTTACTAATTTGAATGTTCTATTTGCAACATCATCTTAACGGTGAAACTTTACTTATTTGCCAGATAAACTTCAATTAATGATAAGATTACCAAACTTCCAATTTTTTCACCCACTAAGAGGGGCATGAGAAATATTGGCATGTCTTGCTGGGCCTCGTGGTGACCCCAGTTCTCCTGTATGCTGTGAGGGGGACAAAGTTATCCTTGGTCCAGCACGATGCCGCAATATGTTTCAGAAATCGAGCTTACCCAGTATAATTATTATGACGGGCAAAAAGTAATTATGGTTTAAGCGCAAAGCTGCGCTATATTTCTGATATTAAGCTTCATGTTAATTACAGATACCACTCTACATCTATTTGCGATATGGTTAAAATGTGAATTTTATCTTAAAATTCACTAGATCAGTTTCAATGAAACTTCACCTAATGATAAGATTGCCACTCAAACTTCAATTAATGTTAAGTTTACAATAAATTTTGGTGTAACGGGTACCAACAGGTCAATTGCAATAATCCTTAATAACTTTCAATTTGGTTCAGACTGTATTTATCATGCTAATTTGAATGCTCCATCTACAATATCATCTGAGCTGATTTTTGTTAATTTAAATCTTACGGGAAGTGTAATATTCCCCAGTTTTCTGTAATCTTCAGTCTACCGCTGATGTTGATAGACTGCTTTTTATTAGTAATTTTTTTATAAATAGGAAGGAAGGAAGGAAATAGGAAGGAAGGAAATAGGAAGGAAATATGAAGGAAGGAAATACGTGGGCATGCTTTTTTTAATAGTAAATTAAATGTCTTAAGCATTAGGCGAAATATGCAGCTTGGTATAATTAAGTCATATGCTTTTCATTTATTACTTTTGTTTTTTTCCCCAATAGAAAAGTTTCAGTAACAATTCAAAGTTAGGGATGTGTCAGTATCAAACAGAAGTATGTGATTTTCTAAGGACAAAATTATGGGATGGGCAATCATTTGCTTCTTTTTGATATTGACTAATTCCTTTCTAGTGTAACAATAATTAAAATAATCGTTTTTTCATTGTTTATCATCTCTAATTTTAACGTTAAGACCTGTTCTGGTCTTTCTGACAGTGTTTATTATTTTAAAAGAGAGGAGGAGAGAGAGAGAAGGAGGAGAGTGAAGGAGGAGAGTGAAGGAGGAGAGTGAAGGAGGAGAGTGAAGGAGGAGAGTGAAGGAGGAGAGTGAAGGAGGAGAGTGAAGGAGGAGAGAGAAGGAGGAGAGAGAAGGAGGAGAGAGAGTGAAGGAGGAGAGAGAGTGAAACTTTACTTATTTGCCAGATAAACTTCAATTAATGATAAGATTACCGAACTTCCAATTTTTTCACCCACTAAGAGGGGCATGAGAAATATTGGCATGTCTTGCTGGGCCTCGTGGTGACCCCAGTTCTCCTGTATGCTGTGAGGGGGACAAAGTTATCCTTGGTCCAGCACGATGCCGCAATATATTTCAGAAATCGAGCTTCCCAGTATAATTATTATAATTATTATGACGGGCAAAAAGTAATCATGGTTTAAGCGCGAAGCTGCGCTATATTTCGGATATTAAGCTTCATGTTAATTACAGATACCACTCTACATCTATTTGCGATATGGTTAAAATGTGAATATTTTCTTAAAATTCACTAGATCAGTTTCAATGAAACTTCACCTAATGATAAGATTGCCACTCAAACTTCATAATAGTAAATTAAATGTCTTAAGCATTAGATGAAATATGCAGCTTGGTATAATTAAGTCATATGCTTTTCATTTATTACTCTTGTTTTTTCCCCGAATAGAAAAGTTGCAGTAAAAATTCAAAGTTAGGGATGTGTCAGTATCAAACAGAAGTATGTGATTTTCTAAGGACAAAATTATGGGATGGGCAATCATTTGCTTCTCTTTGATATTGACTAATTCCTTTCTAGTGTAACAATAACAAAAATAATTGTTTTTTCATTGTTTATCATCTCTAATTTTAACGTTAAGACCTGTTCTGGTCTTTCTGACAGTGTTTATTATTTTGAAAGAGGAGGAGAGGAGGAGAGAGAGAGAGAGAGAGGAGGAGAGAGAGAGAGAGGAGGAGAGAGAGAGAGGAGGAGAGAGAGAGAGGAGGAGAGAGAGGAGGAGGAGAGAGAGAGAGGAGGAGGAGAGAGAGGAGAGAGAGGAGGAGAGAGAGAGAGAGAGGAGGAGAGAGAGAGAGAGGAGGAGAGAGAGAGAGGAGGAGAGAGAGAGAGAGAGGAGGAGAGAGAGAGAGAGGAGAGAGAGAGAGGAGGAGGAGAGAGAGAGAGAGGAGGAGAGAGAGAGAGGAGAAGAGAGAGAGGGAGGAGGAGAGTATGTAATTTGCCAAAATCTGCAGCTTAGAATAACTAAATCTCCTTTTCAGTCTTTACTTTTGTTTTTTTAATTTGATAAGTTTCAGTAAAAATGTAATATGTTCGAAGTTAGGGATGTGTCAGTATCAAACAGAAGTATGTGATTGCCTAAGGACAAAATTATGGGATAGACAGTCATTTGCTTCTTTTTAATATTAACTAATTCCCTTTCTAGTGCAACAATAATTAAAATAATCGTTTTTCTCTGTGTATTGATCGGACTTACCAACTCTAATTTTTCATCAAATGTACTAGAATCAGTCTATGAATCTGTAATGTTAGCAAATACCACTTTCTGAGAGAGGAGGAGGGGGGAGAGAGAGGAGGAGGAGAGAGAGAGAGGAGGAGGAGGAGAGAGAGAGAGCGGAGGAGGAGGAGAGAGAGAGAGGAGGAGGAGAGAGAGAGAGAGGAGGAGGAGAGAGAGGAGGAGGAGAGAGAGGAGGAGGAGAGAGAGGAGGAGGAGAGAGAGGAGGGGTGGAGAGAGAGGAGGAGGAGGAGAGAGAGGAGGAGGAAGAGAGAGAGGAGGAGGAGGAGAGAGAGGAGGAGGAGGAGAGGAGGAAGAGGAGGAGGAGGAGGAGGAGGAGGAGAGAGAGGAGGAGAGAGAGGAGGAGGAGGAGAGAGGAGGAGGAGAGAGAGGAGGAGGAGAGAGAGGAGGAGGAGAGAGGAGGAGGAGGAGAGAGGAGGAGGAGAGAGAGGAGGAGGAGGAGAGAGGAGGAGGAGGAGAGAGAGGAGGAGGAGAGAGAGGAGGAGGAGAGGAGGAGGAGGAGGAGGAGGAGGAGAGAGGAGGAGGAGGAGAGAGGGGAGGAGGAGAGAGGAGGGGAGGAGAGAGAGGAGGAGGAGAGAGAGGAGGAGAGAGAGAGAGGAGGAGGAGAGGAGGAGGAGGAGAGAGAGGAGGAGGAGAGAGGAGGAGGAGGAGAGAGGAGGAGGAGGAGAGATAGGAGGAGGAGAGAGAGAGAGGAGGAGAGAGAGGAGGAGGAGAGAGAGAGGAGGAGAGAGAGGAGGAGGAGAGAGAGAGGAGGAGAGAGAGGAGAGGAGAGACTGTTATTAACCATAACTAACTTATTAACTGATTGATGTACTTTTCATACCCTTTGTTGCAAATAAACATACATTATTCCAAGAAACTCCAATATCAGCACACTACTTTTGATTTTAAGCTGGTTGTTATATTGTTGTAATTATGATTATATTTGTGTTTTTATGTCCTGCTCCTGTCCTAATTAGCCTACGAAGTAAAGCCACAAACATCAGTCTTGCTAATTTTACTGTTGAAATGTATATCATGACTATAAATAAAGATTATTGTTATTGTTATTGTTATTGTTATTGTTATCCATCCCAGTATTGGAAGTTAGAGGGACGGGAAGTAGACGAACAAGGATTGAAGGAAGACCACTTTCCAGGACAACCAGAACACCACTCTTCAAGACAACCACTAACTTTTTGTTACTAACTTGTTATTTACTAACTGGTGGTGGGGCCCACCGAATGTCCCAGGCCTCCAAGTGGCGGTGGGTGGTAAACACAAGTTGAAGACCGATCTTGGACTTGTGGCTAACATGGGACAGTTTTGCGCTTTTGCAAAGTGCCATTTTTTTTGGGGGCTTCTCATCTGCAATCAGTATTGCAATGGAAGTCTCTTTGTAATTTTTAACAATCTTGCTCCCTCGACACTTCAAGACAAGAATTCCACTAATTAAGTCAAGAATACCTGCTCATCAAGGGCATAATAACCACTCTTCAAGACAACAACCACTCTTCTTTGAGACCATCATGACCCCCATTAGGCATTTCTTCAAGACCATTAGGCACTTAGGGGCCGACCAGATGATAGTTGGGGGGCATGGACTTTCAAACCGGGACAAACTTTTGTTTTCGCTCGCGTCGATGAACAATTTTAACATAACGGTACCCTAGCTACAGGTGGAAACAAACTTTTTTTTATGTTTCCTTGTGCTGAACGAACTTTTCTTTTTTCACCAAATATCCTTAACCTCCCCTGAAAGATCATCTGGTTACCCCTTTTTCCGGCACTTATTCAGAACCGCCACTAAGCACTTTTTCAAAACCACCACAACCATCTTAAGACTCTTCATCAAGACCACCACGAGGAACTTCATCTAGATCACCATTGGAAATTTCTTAGAGGTATTTCTGGCCTTAACAGTTTAGTCAACCTTACAATATTGCAATTTTGACTTTTGAAAATTCATTCACATACTTTTGCAGAATTGAGAGGGATGACTCCCCATATTACTGCCAACACAAGAAAGACTTTTGATGACCTTGAGCTTTTCATTTGAAGTGTGTTCAGTATTCAATGTCAACAAAATTCCCACCAGGAGTGTCTTGGAGAGGCCCTCTGCCATTCACAGTTGGTCCGACTCCCTTGCACCGTTGTGCATTCAGCATAATTGTGCACATTTGTTGCCCTTACCGGGTGGAAATAGGACTTGTGCTCGTCTTTTTTTATTGTATCTGTTTATACCCTAATCCAAACAAGATTACTTTACCGGTGGTGCACATTGAACCATTTCTCACATCATATCTTTACAGGTCATCCATCACAGGGAGGCCCAACGACCCCATTGAAGATGCATGAGATACCATTGGGCCTATGAAGACAACAGCACTTGGAACTGAACTCAGAACAATTTATTTACACATGATCAAACAGTAAAAACAAAAATAATAATAATAATGAATGCTTAACATAATACACAATAGGAGGATGTCAAATCAAACAATACCAATAAAACGAATCAACAAAGCAAAATATGATACTGAGCTATCTCTTTTTCCGTTTCAGATACCAGGAGTGTCTTGGGAGGAGCCATTCATGCTGCCATCAGCCTGTCTGACTCCTCTCCACTTCCTCCCTGTGCCAGTGAGTCTACAATGCCAAATTGGAGGTTGCCTCAATGCACTTGGTACTCTCACTGGCGTCACTTGGAACCAGTCTTTCTGACACCTCTGCCCTTCAATTTCAGAAATCTACTTTTATTCCTGAAGACATGGACTTTGGCCTGCTCGTCCAAAATCAAGCCTACCTGATGGAACACTGACGCCAGATCAAGACCAAGACCTCCTTTGTGAAAGATGTAGCAAGAACACCCCGCCGCTGCCTCCAAATGTATGCAACTGTTTCAGGAGAACAAAGAAAATCTAATTAAAAATTGAAAGCAATTATTATCCTGGTTATTATTTCGTGTCACATGACACTGAGCAAAAAGCTATATTTATGATAGCTGTGAATTCATCTGAAAATTGGTTTGCATGGTAGCAGCTTCACATCTCTTTAGCTGGACATGACATAAAATGTAATGAGTAGCGGCAGGTGGTAGCATGGAATTTGCCACCCACATATATTTAGATATAGAGAGAAAATGGCGGTCAATTGTGACATTTTGCTGCTGTTGCAAACTTCTTACAAATAAGATATATGCCGACTATTTTCAGGCTGGTTAGAATAAATTTTGGTAGAACCATTGAATCAACAATTTCGCGATTCTGCATGGTAAAGCCAATTACGAATAAAAGTAAAAAATTAGTTGCAAAAAGGCTTTCAAATGGAGTACCCACATCCATGGTTTTTGTAGATTTGGTATAAAAATGGAAGTTGTATTTGAAGATTTCACTTTTGGTTTCATTTGGATTGCTGGCAGCATGCAGTTTCCAAACTTTTGACCTAGTGTTATGTATTCACACCATGCATCAAAACAGTTGCATACCAGTTAAATTTGTGTAAAATTAAAGCTGGAACACTTGCTATTCTCAATCACAGACAGCCCCTACAAAATTTAAGCAGTGTTTTGGATACTTCTGGCTAATTGTGTACATTATTAAACAGTAGTAAACATTTGGCGTAGAGAAACCAGTTTTAATTGTCAGATGATTGTTTTTGCATTGGTTACAATGACAGGATGGTGCATACAAGGGCAGACAAATCGAACACCTGGATGTTTTATTCGGCTCAATTTTTTAGGCCAAATCCAAGTGGCTAGGCTTGTAAATAACCAAGGAATTTACCGTAAACATGCAATGGATGATCATGTAAAATATTATTTGGAAACCTAACAATATCTCAAAGTTTTTCATTTACCTTTAAAGTGACTGAATCAGTTTAACCCACGTGCCGAGGCGATCACCTGGGTCCTCCAAACTGGACTGTTCCTAAATTGTGGAATTTCAGTGTATGTGGCAACTGCTTCATTTCTTGTTAAGACTATTATTTCTTTAATGTTTGAACTGGTATATATATTTTAGTATCACACAAAGTTACAGAAGGCCAAATCTGGTAATTAAAGCAGATGAGATTGGATTTTGAACCTAAGGTTCTTGAGCACTGCCTCTTGACAGCAGATTGTTTCAGCCAAACCGTCTCAAGCGCTGTTTGGCAACTGCTGGAAAAAGCCTTTAGTTTTTGTTGTTGCTAAATGTTTATTTTAATGACATATATGCATACAGTCGAAAATTATGTAATCAGTTTTAGTACAAGTAATCAGAAATAAGTATTTTGGTTAGATTATCAACTTCTGCATCCAGCCCACTTGGCTTACAAGTCACTTTCACACTGTGTTTTACTATTATAAGTGGCGCCAAAAATTTTATAATTTATGTAATTAATATTTATAACTATCATAGGATTTTCTACGTAAGATATAAACATAATATTATGTATATACATGTACTTCTGTTAAGAAAAGTGAAAATATAGGAAGTATATATGTCAAGTTGAATTACTATCGGCAACACACACAACCCAATTTCTTTCAGTAACACAATCAAACAGATGAAATAACTGTTACTAATGGTTACTATATACAGAGAAATAAAATTAAAAAAAAATATTCATACAAATGAGGCAGACTTTCTACTTTCATACAATAAGCATACAAATTTAGCAGTGTGAGCAAAATATTCAGGGCTCATCACAAGTTCCCATTGTTCTAGAACATTCATTACAAGAAATTCATCAGATGTAATATTGATGTCACTGAAGTATTTACTCCTCAGATCAGAATAGAAAGGGCATCCAAAGTAATTGCCTCAGCTGATCAGGTTGAAATATAAATAAATTTTCTTGCAATCATTTGCTATTTTACTATAAATTCTCTGACTTTTAACACAGCTAATTTGCTGAAGTTCGTCTGAGAAATTGAGCTGCGCTGGGTGCGCTGACCTCTCGTAACCATGGTCACAGAACAGTAACTAAAACACTTCTTACAGTCTTGATTTTTTCAAAATAAATGGTCAAAAACCGGAAATGTATTCTGTGAAAATTTCATTTAGCTATTTCAAATAGAAAGGTCTGCCAAAAAAATTGGTCAGAATTTTTGGGACACCCCTCGTAGACCTAATATACACTGATAAAGACCTTTTCGCTAAAACTGTCCATAAATATTGTATAATTCTATTCTATGACCAATCCATTCGGATGGTGAGGGGTTTTAAAATGGTAAAAATCAGTTTGGATCTTCAGAATATACCTATAGACTAGGCCAGTATACAAACTTCAATCTCTTGAGCATGCAGCAGATTTTAGAGTTAAAAATCTTCTGTTATGGTTTGAGAAGCCAAGTTAGTTGAAATTTTCATCAAACATATCTGAGACTTGTTTTCTTTTTTTTTTTAATCCTTGCTGGCTTTGAAATATGGCTCTTACTCTTTTATTTAAGAAATCTGACAACTGTTTAAAGCAAAATAAGTTAGATATAAATTTTTGACAAAAAAAGTAAAAATTATCGATTTTTTTGTCTTACGGGGATATATTATGCCGATTTGGGAGCTGCCATTGTATTCATCACTTTGTGATCCACTGTAAAAGATCTTCACGCAGAGTATCAATCTTTTTTAGTATGAAAATTGATTTAAAAATCTAAAGCTGTAACAATCATGCCATAAGGTTAGCAAGTCACCTTTCGTTAGACAAAACTTTTTAAAAATTGCTATTGAAAATTCAGCAACCGAGGCTACAGTGTTATAGTCAGTATGAAAACCATTATTGTTCATCTGTAATGCCTCACTTCTACCTAATTATACGGAATTGGTCTATGGTTCAGGGACTCCTGTATATGCACAGTTTTCATTTATACTGATTTTAAAACTTTGCGTATGAGCATCTCCTTTTGCAAATATGAACCAGATGATAAGTCAATAACTCTACATTTATGGCTTTTTAGGATATATATGGCTTCATTTGAATGCGGTATGAATATAATGTACACCACACACCACAGACTGTCCTTCTGACTGTATCCACATTGTTTCAATGCACAATCTACAAGCAGTTACCCTCGTCATCAGTTACAAATACCCTCGTCTCTTCATTTTTGAAAAAGCAGTTACCATAGTCATCTTTTAACATGGGATCCAATGGGATGACCTAGATTTTTTCATTATTTTTGGAAAAATGAGACGAGGGTAACTCAGTTACCCTCGTCCAGTTTTGCCACAGTGATATTGATTACAAAAAATTATAAGGTTATAATTCTTTCATGGAAGGTCTGGTATAAAATGCTTAAAATGCCGGTTTTTTAAAGAACTTTTCGGTAACTTATCATTATTCAAACGATTTGAGAATCGCCCCTTACTCAGCGCCATGATCAGGATACGGCAAAACTGTCGAATAATGTTTTTTATTTTAAATTTTGTTTTGTGCTTTGGATTGGATTGGAATATTTGTCAAGTTGCAAGGGAGTGTGTGAATATAAACTCTCATCCCAAAAATGATGATCAGATACGGCACTGGAGATTCCTTTTCAAATAACATAAATTTATGTCCATTATACGATATGCAAGGGAGTGATTTTCTGGAATCTAAATCCATTGATTTTAAAACTTTATCATAGACCAACATTCTCTAATTGGCAAACATGCTACCTGTTATGGTTGGTCTTTGGTAAAGCGAAGGAATGCAAAGAGTGTCTCTCGGAAGAAAACACCATAAATTTAAAAGACAATTTTACAACTCCTATCGGAAAACGGAAAAGGGTGCTTTCACATAAAAAACTACTTAACATGGACAAAGGGAGCCATGCAGCTCCATAGGAAAAACCGGTGACATGCATCACCAAAAGGACAAATTTCGTAACATGAAATGAAAAAATTAGGAGTCGTGCAACTCCACTGGAAATCATGGAGACCTACGTCTCCAGTGGACAGGACTTCAAATGTATGCAATGCAGGACCTTGGAGACAATTTCCGTAAGGCTCCATCTATACCAGTCTTGGGGAAAGGGAGGCCTACACCTCCACCAGGAGTCAGCTTCTTCTCAAACGATCACAAATCTTCTTTCACTTCATTCGGATAAATCAGATATTCTTCTTTCTTCAATAGCACATCCAATAAGCAACGATGCAATTCATCACTTGTCCCGGTAGTGGAGACATACACCCTGCAGGAGACATCATTGGGGTGACTAAACTTCACTTGGCCCTCAGCACTTTCAGTAGACCATTGGCCAGACAGGTCTACCGCCGGGAGTTTAAATGTGATGACGAATAGTGATGAATATAGTTTTCACTGTCCCCGTGTGAATGATACAATGAGTCGCTTGCTGCTAATGAACTGTGTGAATGATGATCTCTGTGCGATGATCTCTGGTGGAATTTCGTCTTGCTCTCTCTCCCTCTTTCTTTTCTGGAGCCCTCATTCTCAGAACCAGAAGCTCCAGAACTTCGGCTATCTGGCCGTCGCTGCCTATTTGCACTTTCAGTTACAAAGTATCCACGGTCCTGGCACTCGTAACAGTGGAAAGGTGATGGAGATCTTCTACGCCTATTGGCACAGTCTCGGGACTTGTGACCTGAACCCTCACAGGTGACACAGTGCATAGGTGATGCCGAAATCTGCCTGACACTTATTGGATGTCTGCTGTCTTCAAAAGAGACTTGGCGTGTCACCAACTTGGCCCCAGTTCCACTTCTGTATACTTGTATGTTCTTCATTTGTTCCACAGCATCGGTCACAGTTGCAGGGTTACTCATCGCAGCAAGGAGGGCAGCATTTGAGTCCCTGCAGCCCCTCAATAAGGCGTCGACAGCATAACGTTGGAGGTGTGCCTCATTCAAATCACTCGGATGGGCGCTGATGATCATTGCGTAAACCCTATCAGCAAACACATCAAGGTCTTCATTCTGCAGTTGCTTCACTCTGCCGAGTTCAGTACGAAGCCGTTGCTTTGTAGATTCTCTACTAGCTCCATACCTCGCATCAAGGGAGGATTGCATTGTAGTCATTCAGTGTAGCTTCTGAAAGATTCAGCACTGCGTTAATGGCTGGTCCATGGAGATGAGTCCGTAACATCAGTAATCTCTCTTGGTCATTCCAATTCACTGCATCTGCCGCAAATAGGAAATTCTTCTTCCAACCTTCCCAAAGCTGTGGATTGCCCTCAAAATTCTCAATCAAGTTGGATTCCAACTTCCGTCGATCACCTGGTGATGGCACATTACTCTCACAGACAAATGACTGATGAGGAGACCAATTGCTACCACAATTTTTGAAAATTCACATCCTTCTTTTCCTTGCATTATTGAGATCTGCAGGCACCATCACTGGGGAACACATGTTTGATCTTCTTGTGCTGATCACATCTCCTTGGTTGTTCTGTTGGCATCGACTGGTCCACTTCCTCATGGCCATCTTGGTCCGGACTACCATTACACAGAGTCTCAGGAAGGACAGTAGCTTTAGATTCCTGGATTGGACTAACATTCATGACTAACGCTGTATGGAATTCCTGTAATGCAGACGCCACATGCTTTGAGATGACGTCACCAGAATTTGCAGACCTCACGTCACACACCACCTCCTTCATTTGTTTAAAGAAGGTGTCATTGCGCTCAGTTAAAATCTCTTCATGTCTTCTATAGTTACTTTCTAAATTGTTCAATAAGCGCTCCTGGCTTTGGAAGAACCTTTCCTGACTTATCTGTTGTTCACGAGCAGTCATACAAAGTGTCTCACTGAGCTTGTGCAACAATGGCAAGCAGACAATGATGGGTAGAGTCACAGCTTGATGAAGAGTCATGTCGGTGGTGCCGGGACTTGGATCTTCGTTTTTTCTCTGAAGACCAGATCTTCTTTTGGGGATTTCGACTCTCCATATCTGATGTTAGCATGGTTGATGTTCCGGGGGCCGCCCCGTACTGGCCATTAATTGGTGTGCGACTTGACTCCCAAGAAGATGCGGCATTTGGGGGTGCTTGGTATGCACCAAGCATGGAGTGATCTAGGTCAAGGGGGAGGCTTGCATCACCCATGGACGAGGGGTCAACTTCAATGGGGTCAATTTTCATGGGCTGGTATGCGCCTGCCCTGGACATAACTTTATTGCACGCACCAAATTGGTTTAAGTTATTGAGCTGGCTTTCAATTAGGGGATCAAACATAGTCACAACATCTAGACCATTATCAACAGTCAAGTTCTGGAAGTCATGAATCTGCGAAGTCACTACCCTCTCTGGTGCCAAGCCAAAATGTCTCTTTTCGCCAACTTAGGCGCACGGCGCTGTAATTGTTCCCAAGTAGTAATTGGCCTACTGTCTATTATGGCTTTAGCAGAGACTGGGTCTACACTATGTAGCATCATCAGTTCCTCTTCAGTGGCGAGGTCTAGATTAACAACCATAACTGTTTGATATATCCCGCTAATTGTGCAACAAAATTAACAAGTCAGTAGAATTAGTAGGAATGATGAACAATGATGAATGGTGATACTATAAACAATGGAGTGGGAAAAATGAGAGTAATAAAATATTTTGGTATTTGGACCTATATAAGATTTTTTTTTTTTTTATACTAATTTTTGTGAATAAATTATGCAAAAACACAATGAGTAAAATATGAGTAACACTACCAGGGTGTGAGGCAACTAAATAAATCAATCAGTTTTGCTGCTGCACTCAAACAATGGCAAGTGTGCTACTATTTGAATAAAAAAAAAATTGGTAAAGTTTTTGAATGATTAGAGAGGGATGGTGATTGGTGAGGGTTGTTGTACATTAAAAATTGAATGAGAGGCCTTCAAAAAATAACATGGACTGAATGGCCATATTTTGATTGGATGATAATGGGGGAGGGATGGAGATTGAAATGGAAAAATATGAGAATTTACAAGATGATAACACAAAATAACTAGGCAGAAATGAAGTATGAATAATAGTTTCTCAGATTATCAATGAGTTTGGTAAGTATCTTTGTTTATCTTGGAGGATTGACTTGGATTTTGTTTCAGGTTGCAAATGACTGACAGCTCAGCTCAGGCCAGCACTATTTTCTGCTGTCTAAAGGGAGCAACACTAGGAACAATTCCACAAATACGGGCTTGTAGAGGCTTCTTCCTTGTCTAGAAGATCATCTTCTTGTAGAAATCCCACTCTGACATCAATGTTGCAGCGCGTTGGACTTGGGGTCAGGATGGCACTTACAAGCAGGACATGTGTAGTCTTCGGTGGTCTGTTCCAGAATCCACTGAGCCACTGTTGCATGACCCAGAATCACTGATGCATGATGACACTAGATGGCACATTCTTACAGTGTCTCTGGCCGTGCTGCCGCCTGCCACAGTCTGCATGGTCCGCATTTTACACTGTCCCCTCTTCACCAGACCTCGATCAAAATTTCAATCAACTTGTAGTGGGCAATCATAGACAGTCTGAAGCACGTCCAAAATGCCAATGGCCTGATTGAAAGCAGAAATTAATGGCCCATTCTCATGGCGAGAACCGGAGAACTTTTAACCCCTGAGGGATAGCTTTGAGATGATTTCTAGGAAAAAAGTGGCTAACCCTGCGACACACAATGTTTATATAATTAATTAAAAGCACATCACGGCGGAATAAGATGTCTAATCAACGGGATGAGATCGTAAATCGGCGGGATAAGATTGTAAATCGGCGGGGGAAAGATCATATCGCTGTGGGAAAGATCTAAGCCCTATGGGGCAACATCTAACTGTCGAAAACCGTCGGCAGGATTTCAAAAACTGCCAGCGAGGCTGCAGATGTCCCTCAGGGAAAGTAAAAATATCCCACAGGGGCAGGTGATGCCCCACAGGGGCAGGAGATTTCCTTATATCCAGCTGGAGATGTTTTTAACTCATTCTCACTGAAAAAATGCCCGCAGGACATCCAAAAATTGAGAAAAATTTGGCCTCTAAACCGGCGACTTGGAAAAAAAGTTTCAGCTTGAATCTTTTTTGACAACCACGGCGGAGTTCTCCATTTCTAGGAACCCTGTAGGATACAAAACGTACCTCTATGGGATTTGAAAAATCGTCAGCGGGACGTCACAAAATCACCCAAATTCACCCTAATTTCCAGGAAATACCATCCCACCGACGCCAAAAGTACTCCGTAACATGCCGTGAGACCCAGGCATAAGCAGCATTTGGAAAAAAACATGAAAGCATCTCATAATATCAGCCTGTGCTGCTTATAGACTTGGTATGTGAAAATTAATGCATAAGGATGGGAAATGCTTTGAATGAATCAATTTTGACACACATATATGTTGATTTTGCGGAATTTCGATATTTATTGAAGCACTAATTTGACAAGCATTGATCAACAGGTGCAGTTCAATCCCATTGATTCCAATTAAGGTGCTCCACATTCAAATCAGAGCCTTGATTGCCTTCAATGCCTTGATTGCATTGAGCATGGCAGATAGGAAGCATGTACCTGCAATGCATTGAGTGAAGATAGGCCTGTAGCTTATTGTAACTTCCCACCTTTCATTCGCCTGGTGTGAAACCATTACAGCAGTTCAACATTTTATCGGGAAGTCCACTTCACTGCAAAATATGCACTTAAAGAGTATAGGCCTAATGATAACTGATGATATGTCATCATCACAATCATGTAGCATGGGAATAGCATGGTCAGTTTTACTAGTCATGTCAGATCAAAATGATGTGTCATAACTGCTTTGTTTGCAGGCACTGGTAAGCAGCACATATTTTCTTTTTAACTTAAAGCATAGAGTTAAAAGGGGTTATAGATCCATGCTTAAAGTGAAATCGAACCTATCACAAATTCAAATGGTTATATGGCACATCATCAGTATGGTGGCTAACAAAAAATGATACAACACCAAAACGTCAGGAGAGATGGTAATTGGCACAAGCGGAAGATTTACTAATGTCTGGAGCCATACTCCAGTCAGGAATTGCCAGGAAATTCTACAACTTTAAATTTAATAAAAAGAAAAAAAATTTAATCATTAAATTTTGAGCTCTTTCTCTTGACAAGCTGCAAGCTGCTATGAATGAATGACACAACTGGTATAATTAAGAGCAAAGGGACATCATGCACAGACATCCCGGACATTTTCATGATACTAATAATCTCAAAGTGTGGGACTCCCAAAATCTTCGGTGGGACTCCAAATCCTGAAGGCAGGGAGTCCCAGGGAATCCTGTTCCAAAGTGGCTAACGCAAACACTGCATGTCGCATATTTTCACCATTTTCTAAGTTCTGTTCAAAACATTTGACCTCTATCCACTTTCTAATATGATAAAAAAGTACAATTTCATTGACGTTCATATCTAAAAATGTCGGGACAAATTGGTTTTTTAGATTCAAAATCGTTTTTTGAAAAACCAAATTTCAATGCAAAAAACCAACAAGGAGCCAGTGGGAGCCAGTGGGAGCACGGGGAGTCACGGGGAGTCACGAGGAGTCACGGGGAGCAGTGGGAGCCACGGTGGAGCAGTGGGAGTTACGGGGAGCCAGTGGGAGTCACGGGGAGCCAGTGGGGAGTCAAGGATGCATATAGGCCATTCCTCACAAGGTAGATAACTTTTGATTGTTTTCATTCATTTTGTGGGTGATGTTCAGAGGACTGAAATAATTACACATGAGCTTTAAACCAAATGCATTGTAATTGGAAATGTTCTTTCAAGAGTGTAGTACATATTCAAATGAACATAATGATACATTTTTGTTAATTTAATATTAAAATTATGCAAAAACAAATTTGAACAGTTCACGTCTGTTATAGGTGGGGTCACAATGCATAC